>NDFG01000009.1:676045-701297 GCA_002167245.1 Sporophila hypoxantha
TCACACCACACCAGAGTGCCTGGTGCAGTTATTAGGGAGAAATCCAGAAATCCAGCTCCAAAAAGGAGCTGCAGAAAACAACTCCTCCCCACAAAYCCCAATTTGCAGCCCACCACGAGCTCCTGTTATTTGGTGAAGACATGGAGAGATGTAACATGAACTTTCTTTAATTTCACATGCAGAGATGCACAGTGCACAGGTACAGAACATTTTCCCTGGGAGCTGCACTTGTATGAGGTTGTTCTGCTGTGGTGACTAAATTCCATGGATAGGGATTTGAAGGAATTGCATCACTTGCATTTGATGGAATTGCATGCATTGGGATTTGAAGGAATTCCATTCACTGGGATTTGAAGGAATTGCATTCATTGGGATTTGAAGGAATTGCATTCATTGGGATTTGAAGGAATTGCATCACTTGCATTTGAAGGAATTGCATCAACAATTCCTCCCCCACAAATCCCAATTTGCAGCCCACCACAAGCTCCTGTTATTTGGTGAAGACATGGAGAGATGTAACATGAATTTTCTTTAATTTCACATGCAGAGATGCACAATGCACAGGTACAGAACATTTTCCCTGGGAACTGCACTTGTATGAGGTTGTTCTGCTGTGGTGACTAAATTCTATTGATTGGGATTTGAAGGAATTGCATCACTTGCATTTGATGGAATTGCATTCATTGGGATTTGAAGGAATTCCATTCACTGGGATTTGAAGGAATTGCATCATTGGGATTTGAAGGAATTGCATCACTTCCATTTGAAGGTGTTACATCATTGGAATTTGAAGGAATTGCATCACTTGCACTTGAAGGAATTGCATTCATTGGGATTTGAAGGAATTGCATCACTTCCATTTGAAGGAATTGCATCAACAATTCCTCCCCCACAAACCCCAATTTCAGCCCACCACGAGCTCCTGTTATTTGGTGAAGACATGGAGAGATAGCCCTGCTGTAACCTGAATTTTCCGGAATTTCACATGCAGAGATGCACAATGCACAGGTACAGAACATTATCCCTGTGAATTCCACTCGTGTAAGATTGTTCTGCTGTGCTGTCTGAATTCCATTCATTGGAGCTTGAAGGAATTGCATCATTGGGATTTGAAGGAATTGCATCATTGGAATTTGAAGGAATTGCATCACTTGCATTTGAAGGAATTCCATTCATTAAGATTTAAAGGAATTCCATTTATTGGGATTTGAAGGAATTGCATCACTTGCATTGGAAGGAATTTAATTTATTGGGATTTGAAGGAATTGCATCATTTGCATTTGAAGGAATTGCATTCACTGGGATTTGAAGGAATTGCATCATTGGGATTTGAAGGAATGGCATCACTTGCATTGGAAGGAATTCCATTCATTAAGATTTAAAGGTTAATATTTGCTTCTATGTGGGATTTGAAGGAGGAATTACATCATTGAGGATTTGGAAGGATTCCATATCATTGGCGATTGGATCTTTCTTGTGTCTCGCAGGCAATTGATCACTTGCTATTTCGAAAGGAATGTCCATTTCCATGTGGGATTGGTAGGGGATATGTTGCATCACTGCATTTGAAGGCCAATCTACTGTCATCAATTTGTACATCCTTTGAAGGCAACTGAATTTCCAATTAACTGGGATTTGAAAGAAAAAGTTGCGGGACATATGCTTTCATTGGGGTTGGTTTTTTTGAAGGGTGAGAAATTGCCTACTCACTTGCATTTTTGAAGAAAAGGTGAAGAAAGAAAAAAAGAGTAGGAGGAATATAGGGTCTAATTTGTGCAATTCATTGATGCGATCCCCAGGATTTGTGAAGAATCCTTTCTAAATGACATCTACTAATGCGTATTTGGAGAAAGAGGAGGAGGAATTCCATTCATTTAAAGATTATAAGGATGTCCATTCATGGGAATTTGATATGGAATGCATCATTGGATTTGAAGGAATTCCATTCTATGATTTGAAGTTAGAATTCATCACTTGCATTGAAGGAATTTGAAGGAATTGCAATCATTGGGATTTGAGAATTGCACATTCATTTTGAAGGAATTCCATTCATTGGATTTGAAGAATGCATCATTGGGATTTGAAGGAATTGCATCATTTTCATTTGAGGGAATTCCATTCACTGGGATTTGAAGGAATTGCATAATTTCCATTTTGAAGGAATTCCATTTCATTGGATTTGAAGGAATTGCATCACTTCCCTGAGCCACTTCCAAAAGTTTTCAGCTTCCCCCAACAGCTTTAAACACTTTTAAAACTGAGTTTTCTGCTCCCTCTGCTGCAAATATAGGATCTCCTCTCCAAAAATTATCCTTACACAGAAAAGCAGGTTAGAGAAAATTTAGGCTTTGGGATCAAAGGTTTTCTTACACTTTAAGGTAAAAATATTTTAAGCCACTCCAGTGGAACTAAGGTACAAACACCAACAAGATTTTGAACAAAGAAATGCAGCATTTCCTCCCTTTCATGCCAGTCAATGCTCATCTCTTACCTTAAACCAGCAAGAGATTATGGATCTTAAAGTGCTGCTTTTATGCACTGTAAAAGCTCTTCTGGAAGCTTTTCTGACTCCCCCTGGCACCCAAGAACAAGGAAACCTTTCCAAGGGGGTTGGTTTTGTTTTTCTTGGCACATTTTTCCCAGAGATCTTGGTCAGACATTGTCTGCCCAGYACAGAAAGCMCTTTGAGTGCTCACACCTCCACAGRTTTSAGTTCTAGGAATGCTGTTCAGCCAATGGAAATCACTCCAAATTTCACCACACACCAGGGCTGAATGCATCCCAAATTCCCACAGAGGTCAGGAATATCCAGCCTTGATGTTCTGCTGCACTGAAGGATCAGTCTTGGGAGTGTTCTTACTCCAAGGTTTTCTCTTTCTGGAGCAAAATCTGCAGAACTCCAAGCTCAAAGTTTTTCTGGGCCTCATGGATCACAGGAAGATGGCTGCAGATTCCCCATCCCAAACCCATCCCACATATCCTTAAATTTAATTCTTCTCTTTTATTCTTCTGTTATTTATTCCCACTTCAGTTCTGTGACATTTTCTGTTGTTCAGAAAGCCCCTCCTGAACCTCTGCTGGACATTTCCAAGMAAATTTTTGCAAGAACAGTATCTYAAACTGCACCAAGGGAAATTCAGGTTGGAGAGCAGGAAAAAGCTTTTCCAGCAAGGGGGATAAAGTTCTGCAATGGCTGCCCGGGGAGGGGGTGCAGTCCCCATCCCTGGGGGTGTTTAACAAGCCTGGATGTGGCACTGGGTGCCAGGGGCTGCCTGAGGGGTTGGGTTGGACTTGATGATCTTGAAGGTCTCTCCCAACCCAGGGATTCTGAAAATTCTGTGAATTCTGTGAAAGGAGCTGCAAGTTTGTGGCATAGGGAAAAGTGATGGAGATTCCTTTGATAATAATTCCTCTAGAAAGACAAATCTGTGGGTAAGGAGTCAGTGAAGGGGATTGAAGGCCCACACCTTACATTTATCATATCCAAGTATTTAAAGTCATTGAGATATTTGGGTAAGGAAGAAAAACTGCATCACTGCACAGTCAAACAATCCTGCAGAGCAACAGCTACAAACCAGCCCAAAACTGAAAAAGTGACTTAGGGCAGGAGGCAGAGAGCATTTTCCATCACCAGCCCAGAGCTGGAATGACCAACATAAATCCTTCCAGCTCCTGTAAATAATGCCAGGCTCACTTCTTTGACCTCCTGTTATATTCGTTGGGATTCTTGTGGCAGGAGGAATGATGAATCTGACTCCATGTTCTCTGCAGGCTAATTTGTTATTTTATGATACTATATTGTATTAAAAAATGCTATACTAAACTATACTAAAGAATACAGAAAWGATACTTATAAAAGGTTWAAAAAATAATAATGAAAACTCATKACTCTCTTTCCAGAGCCCCGACACAACTTAATACTCATTAGCCATTGAATAAAAACATTCACACCAAAACTCTAATGAAACAATCACCTGTCAGTAAACAATTTCTAAACACATYCCAAAAAAGCAAAACACAAGAAAAGTAAATCAGATAATTATTGTTKTCCTTTTTCTCTGAAGCTTCTCAGCTTCCCARGARAAAAATCCTAASTGAAAGGATTTTTMCAGAAAATGTAAATGCCACAACCTCCTCTATCACATGGCAGGTGAAGTTCCACATCTGTGCACTATGTATAAAGGTAATCTCCAAATAAATACATTAAAAAAAACCCTTAAACACGTGTTTAGTGTAACACAAAACATACAACACAGCAAGAATGAGAGAACAGAGATGTGACAGATGAGAGCTCTGCTGCTTGAGASAGCCTCAGATCCCTGGGTGAGAGGCACAGCACCTGAATAAAGCCTAAGCAAGGCACAGCTTTAGTCTCTTGCAGTTAAGAGGAAGAATCAAATAAGAATTTGCTGCAAACACGCCGGCAGCAAGTGTCTGAGCTGCCTAAAGCCAGCCATAATGACAGCAGAAGACAAGCCATTAGAGCTGTGACACTTTATAAGACAGGCATGACATGGTAACACAGAACAAAAATGTCACTTTGAAAGCTGCTGATAAATCACTTGGTAGGCAAAAGGAATCAACCTTTCCAAACACCATAAGGATGAATCCACGGGATTTTTTTTTTTGCTGATATTTAAGCTCTTTGGTGTTTTACARTCTGTTGTAAATGTGGCCACTTACCAAAAAAAAGCAAAGATAAATCCCAGCACTGCTGAGTGTTGAGCACGACAGGTATTCTCTGGCATGGTTCTGAAGGGGTTTTGAATTTTTTTCTGTATTTTAGAGGGGTTTTTTTGTATTATTTTGTATTTGTTACAGCTGCAAGCTGAAACGTGCCCACCTGGGGGATTCTTACCTGTCAGGACCCAGGACATTCCTCTGCCTGCCCTGGAGGACTCAAGACCCTGGCAGGGGGCTCAGAGACCTTGGCACAGAGTCAAAACCACCTGTACCTTTGATTACAGCCCATGGAAACAATTACCAACTTTGTGTGAAGAGTTACAAGCCACAAGAGTTTGAGTAGAATGATTGTGAATTTGTCACAGGGTGAAAAAGTAGAATTTTGGGGTTTTAGAATGGGGGTTCAAAAGGCAAGATGGAGGAATCTGGGCATGTCCTGTCCTTCTCCTTCTTCTTGTCCTCCATCTTCTGCTGTGATGGTGRCACTTCTGGATTGGTTTAGAGTAGAGACAGACTGTCTAACAGGTGATAGGTATTGGAAAATTATTGTGAATAGAGTACAGATAGTTTGTAGTATAAAAAGCCAACACCATGTTCCATGTTGCAAGGCAAGATGTATTCTATTAGCATCTCTATGGCAGTTGTCTTTTGTCAAGTGGGCAGTTTTTCTTTATCTCTTCCACTCCTCCCTCGGGAGGGACATCTGCTGATAACAGCTATTGAATATCACTGCATGGCTGATAAGAACTACAGCATCCCACTGGGAGATGTGAGCCCAGAGGGAGGAGCCAAGCATTCCTACCTGGATATAATCTGGAGATTCTGGAACACCAGCACAGCTTCTCCACTGGATTTCCCAGAGGATCAGCAGCTGCCTCTTTCACTGGATCTTCAGAAGAACTACACACTTTCTACAGGATCCCTGCTCTAACAGAACCACCCCTGACACTGCAGGAGGGCTGCAGCCACAATTCCAATGGGACTGCTGCCAACACCCTGACCCACAGGGTGTCAGGTTGGGTTCTGACTCTGTTAGTGTTCTAATTTACTGCATTGTTTATTTTTATCCTTTTATTTTCTTCCCTATTAAAGAATTGTTATTTCCTGCTCCCATATTTTTTGCCTGAGAGCCCCTTAATTTAAAATTATAGAGCAAATTGGAGGGTGGGGAGGGTTTACATTTTCCATTTCAGGGGAGACTCCTGCCTTCCTTAGCAAGAACACCTGGCTTTCCAAACCAAGACACACCACCCCAAGGGCAGGTGCTGTTCCACAATCCAGCCTGCTGACAGATCTCAGCAGGTCAGAGAAAGAATGCAATAGATAAGAGAAATAAACAACCTTGAAAAGCAGAGCTGAGGAATCTCGACTTCTTCGGTCGCTGGGGTTGGGAAAAAGAGACTTTTAATACCTTGGGGGTCATCTCAACCAGAAAACCCGAGCCTTACCTGCAGGACATTCCTGGATCTCACCCACACGTCCACCATGTCGTAGAGCTTGATGTCACCGTCGTGCTGGCTGCAGGGGGAGGCCACAGTCTGCTGCAGGTGGCCCAGCACCACGGCGTGCGCGGCGGCCACCGCATTGAACTTGTCAAAGAGCAGCTCCAGCAGCTCCAGCAGCAACCTGGCAACCACAGAAACAGCTCTGCTCAGCTTCTGGAACATTCCACAGGCTCACAGCAGGGCAGGGGGACAGGGCACTGTGGTTTCATGTCCTGTTTTGTGACATGCTGACATCACCTCTCTGTGGGCTCAGGGGACTTATTGTATTTGCAGGGTGCCCCCGGGGCAGGAAGGAATGATRAATCTTGACTCCATGTTCTCAGAAGGCTAATTTATTATTTTATGATACTATATTACATTAAAGAATACTAAATTAWACTATACTAAAGGATACAGACAGAAGGCTAAAAGATAATAATGAAAAMTCGTGACTCTTTCCAGAGTCCCRACACAGCCTGACCGTGGTTGGTCATTAAGTCAAAACAATTCACATGAAACCAATGAAACAATCACCTGTTGGATAAACAATCTCCAACTACATCCCAAAGCAGCMAAACACAGGAGAAGCAAATGRGATAAKAATTGTTTTCCTTTTCCTCTGAGGCTTCTCAGCTTGCCAGGAGAAGAATCCTGGGTGAAGGGATTTTTCAGAAAATATGAATGTGACAGAGACTCACTTCAGCTCAGGTTTGGTATCTGAACATTCTTGAGGATTTTTCTCCTCATTCCCTTCCCTATATCAGCATTGCTCACTTGAAAAGTGTCCTGTTTAGGGCTACAGAGAAGACAAAACCCATTAATAACTCCACAGTAATTAAACTGGACTAACACAACATYAGAGCCCATTGTGAGAGCCCAGGCAGGGAGGGAAACAACCTGCTCTTCCCCCAGAAAAAAGYATGACAATAAAAGCTGACTTACCCACAGAACCAGGATAAAAGGAACTCTTTTTSWGTTATTAAATAAATATGGCAGGTTTCAAATGACAGAAAGCTAAAATATGAACATTCACTGCTTGCTGTAATTTTACTCCTATTGTATTCCTACATAGCTTATATTGTTTTAGTCCTATTTGTTATAGCTATAACATCATCTAAGTGCACTGCACTGTACCTGCTCCTATAGTTCCCTACTGCCCAATTATCATAATTAAAGTACCTTTGCAAAGTCCTGAACAGTTTGTGATGAGGCAGCACTGTGGCATTCACATTTTTTGGAAAAATCCCTCTGCCYAGGATTCTTCTCCWGGGAAGCTGAGAAGCCTCAGAGAAGAAGRWAAACAATATTMTCTGATTTGCTTCTCCTGTRTTTTACTCCTTTAGAATGTGTTTGGAGATTGTTTACCCACAGGTGATTGTTTCATTGGTTTCATGGGAATTGTTTTCACTCAATGCCCAATCGGGGCCAAGCTGTGTTGAGACTCTGGAGAGAGTCACRAGTTTTCATTATTATCTTTTWAGCCTTCTGTAAGTATCCTTTCTGTATTCTTTAGTATAGCATAGTTTAATATTCTTTAMTATAATATMATAYCATAAAATAATAAATTAACCTTCTAAAAAAACAYGGAGTWAAATTCATCRATCCTTCCTGCCAYGGAGCACSCTGCAAAYACAATACAGCACCMTCACATTTTTTACTGGTGGAGAGCAGCAAAATCCTGCTGGAGCTCCCTGACGTTTAATGAGCAACTCGAGTCCCCACATAACCCCACCAAAACGTGGAGATAACACTTCCCAAATCCATATGTTAGGCACTTGTAGCTCTGACAGACAGGCTCCATCTCATTTCCTGCAGCAGCTTTGGAGCCACCACATGCTCTGAGTCTGCCCAGCAGGAGCTGCGAGCCCCAGGGCAGGGCAGGAGCTGCTGTCACTCCTTCTGCAGCACCCCCAGTGCTCCCAGGAACAGGGAATGGCACTGGGGACACCCTCAGGATCATCCCTGGGCACCATCCCAGGCTGCTCCAGCCCCAGTGTCCAGCCTGGCCTTGGACATTGCAGGGATGCAGGGGCAGCCCCAGCTGCTCTGGCAATTCCAGCCCAGCCAGGAATTCCTCATTGCCAAGATCCCATCCATGCCTGCCCTCTGGCASTGGGAGCCATTCCCTGGGTGCTGTCCCTGCAGGCCTTGTCCCCAGTCCCTCTGCAGCTCTCCTGGAGCCCCTGCAGGCCCTGGAATGTGCTGGAAGCTCTCCCTGCAGCCTTCYCYTCTCCAGGTGAGCACCCCCAGCTCTCCCAGCCTGACACTGGAATGGGAACTCCAGTGTACCCCTGCTCCCATCTTCCAGRCTGATGGACATGAAATCCCCCAGATTCAGATCCAGAATCAGCAGCTGCCACCCCAGTACATTTTCCATTCTCATCACTGTATTCCCACATCTCCCTGCTTTCACCTTAGCCAGCACCTCTTATTTCCTTTTCCCCAAAAGTCCTATAAATCTGTCAGATCATTTTTGAAAGAAGGTGACCCAAAAGAGACCCAGGCAACACGACAAAACTCATCAAATTGCATCAATAAATATTGCAAATATATATATTAATATATATATAGATAAATATATAAATATATATTGCAAATTGCATCAGATGGCCTGGCCTGGATGGGGTTGAAGCAGGGAGTGCCCTGAGCTGAACAGGGACAGGCAGTGACAGGAAAATTTGTCACAGCCACCTCATAACCCCGAGATGAGGGCAAAAYTCACAATATAACATGGATCTGTAGGGAAAAGCACACGGAATCCAAGCACAAGGATTTAGGAGCAGAAGTGTCAATTTCCCATCTCTCCATGGACTGGATTTGTAATGTCTCCTTACCAAAATGTCCCATAAATCTGTCCCTTGAGTGGGAATCAACCCACATTGTTATTCTAAAGTGCAAACTCTTCCAAAACTCAGGAGAGCCCCACAGGTTTGTGCAGCAGCACCCAAGGAAACTCAGCACAGCCTCTTCTGGGCCACTTTGTCCTCCCCAACTCCACATAAGGATTTCTAAATGTGATGGTGTGACTAATGAGCCACTAATTAAGGATAAGGCAGTGGCAATTCCWATAGTTGAGACTTTCTCCATAAACTTCCTTCAAGCACAGAGATCTAAAAATGTTAGAGAATTTCTCTGAACTCTAAACTTGTTCACTTAAAGCTGAGCTCAGCTCAGAATGTGGTGAGATTCAGGCAGAATTTTCAAAGTTTTTCTTCCCCCAGGGACAAGGAGCTACTTGGAACCTGCTCCTGCCCTTCTGAAGCTCTGAGGATCTGAGAGAGCACCCAGAGAGTCATCACAAACCAGAAAAAGCTTGAGTTTCAAAATCTGGGAGTAATTAACAATATTTTTATACACAAATGTAAAAGATGGCAGCACAAAGCTACATGGAAAAGCTTATTAAGGAAGGAAGGGAAAGAGAATTAAATTTAAAAAGTAAGAAGAATGAGACCAGCAGTGGCTGTTATCAGATCTGCAGCTTTTCTGGCCAGGTTCTACAAATCATTTCTGTCTTGTACAACCAGAGGGGCTCTAAATCATTGCTGCATGGGCTCTCAAAAGGAATTACACCACAATTTCCCCAAGCAGATCCTCAGCCTCATCCTTGGTCACAGAATGGTTTGGGTTGGAAGGGACTTCAGGTATCATCTGACAGCCTAATGAACAGTTCAGCACTTCTGGGCACTGCACTGAGCTCAAATTTGGAGTCTTACAGAGCTCTGTTGAAGCAGCAGGGCCTTGTTGTTCAGATTTATTTTCCCCCTGACAGYAGGGAAGTCTCTGAGCTTTGATTTAAAAGTGAAGCTAATTTAAGGGGTGGGGACACCCTTCCATCCTGTTATTTATTCTTTTCAATATAAATGAGTTCACCTGCTTGCTGTAAATTTCAGGTGTGATTTAGGTTTAGAACCAGTTCTAATTATGTCTGTACTCCACAAGAATTCAGGACACTTTCCATGAGCATCTTCAAGGCTCACACTCTGCAACAGCTGCCAAAACCCATTAAACCTTTGTGTGCCTCACTCAACCCTCTGGGCAGGTTAATGGCATTGATATATGACCTGATCCAATTTATCAATTCCAACAGACAACCAGGAGCCACACAACCTCTCCAGACTGGTTCATAAAACAAGTATCAAGAATATATTCCACTCCTGGCATCAGAAACTMAAATTCTGCCTTCTGACCCATCTAAAAAAAGCTCATTTTCACTGAGTTATCAGCGCTRTAACTCTACAAAGTCTTCAAAACAGAATTGTTTCCCCAGCAGTGCTAATGAGAGGAATTAAAAAAGGAGTTTTTATCAAGCTGATATTTTCCTTGGGAGTGATTTTCCACTRCAAATATTGCACATAATGAAGATACACACTTTACTTTTCTGCCATTAATTCCCTTTGGACAATGATCACAACAATGTGGAGATTAATATTTCAGCTGGAAGAGATTCCTGCTGGAATCCYTTAGTTCCAAAGGCYACTTCCAGTGAATTCTGAGGAGCAKSACAAACCCTGTGCCCAGTTGGCTCCCACACCTTGCTATTARTGTAAAACAATTAGAGACTTGGCCATACATTTGTGATGGAATTAGTTCCATACATGATTTCAAAGCTTTGCACCTGCATCAGCTTAATTGGACTCTGCTACACTCGAAATCACCGAGCTGAATTTTCTCATTTCAAGCTATATTATCAATTAAGACCTTTTTTTTTTTTTTTTTTTTTTTTTTTTTCTTGCAGCAATCAAGGGCTGGGAGTTGAAATCTCCTTACCTAGGCTGATTTTCCTGGGAAATGTTCTCCCCTCTCTGGTAGCCATTGTCAGCCACCTGAGTGGTGGAGCGCTTCACAATCTGCTTGAGCTCCTGTTCCAAGCGCTCCTGGATGGCTTTCACTGTTTCTGGGATCTTCTTCAGCTTGGCCAGCCCTTTGATGAGGATTCCCATGAAGACAGCACTGTTCTCCTCTGGATCCAGCTCTGTGTCCTCTTTGATTTCCAGCAGGCTCGAGTCTCGCACTGSAAGAGATTTTAATTTTAATTTTAGCAAGAGCCCAACATCAGCACCCTGAAGAGGCAGCACAGGGAGCTCCTCTGGCTCCACGGAACATCCCAGCCATGTGGAAGAACCAAAAAATTAACAAGGAAAGCAGAAACACTTGGATTTTGAGGGGAAGCAGGATGTTTCTGTTTTGCTTGGGGACTTCCCTGGACATTAACACAGCAGCCTGAACACTGGATTGATTTAGGAATGTTTGTCACCAATTGTTGTGGTATTGTTGTGATGGTCCTCAGGATGAGGTGAGAGATGAGAATTGACTCCAAGTTCTCAGAAGGCTGATGTAATATAATATGATATGTATGGTATGATATGATATGATATGATATGATATGATATGATATGATATGATATAAAATATATATATTATAATATAATATAATATAATATAATATAATATAATATAATAATAATATAATTAATATATACTAAAACTATACTCAAAGAAAGAGAAAGGATTTCATCAGAAGGCTGAACAAGAAATGAATATAAAAAACCTGTGACTGACCAGAGAGTCTGACACGGCTGCTGTGATTGGTCATGAATTAAAAAAACAATTCACATGCTGGGTAAACAATCTCCAAATCACAACATTCCAGAGGAGCAAAACATGGAGAAGCTGAAGCTTCCCAGCAGAAGAAATCCTGGCAAAGGGATTTTTCATCAAATATCACAGTGAYATAGGAACAATTCATGGTGTAAATTCCATGTTAGGAAATAGAGGAAGTYTGGTGCAATCAAAGATACCCGTAAATGAGAAGGTACAACATTCCTACAAATCCCCTGAATGTGTTTCAAGGAGCTAAAACCCCCTCAGTTTCCTCCCCAGCTGGTTTTCCTTGCTGTTTTCTTCACAGGAGAGGAATTTTCATTACAAACACTATCAAGCTKAAGAGACTGCTGATGAATTCAGCAAAGTTTACACTGCCCAAGTGACTGATTGTTTGATTTTATCTTTTTCTGCTTTATTACGTCTGTCAAGGGGTTGATGAAGTTCCTCAAATCTTCCAGCAAGGCTTCTGGAAGGGTAAAGTGAGAAGAATTAGAGAGGATATTGCAGATATRGTCCTGAAGTAACAGGGATTGCACAGGGAGAAATCCTGTTGCTAAGAGACAGGGGATGGGAAAGCAAGAGAGACTCTGCTTGTTTTAAGTAGGTTCATTAAGCAACATTTCTTAATTTACAGATAACACCCAGCAACAACAAAAGCATGCCTCTGTTAAAGACTGGGTGAAACATTTAATAAATATATTTAAACACTTCTGTGAAGTAAGTGTCTTCAAGGCAAACTGAATTAAAAACATCTTGGAAGATCTACAGCCACTCTGTGCCATCCACCACTCCAGATCCTTGGATCAAAATTAAAACCCAAAAGCTGTTTCATCTGACTGGGGCTGAGCTCTGAAAAGGCTGCTGGGTGACAGATGACTCCCATGGTTTCAACTCCTCACCAGATTTTTTTTTACTTTGAAACTTTTCCAGGAAGCTGAAGAAATGTCAAAAGATCCAGCAGAAGGGTGGAAGGAATGTGGCAGGAGTGAGGAATGGCTGCCTGAAGCTGGGCTCTGACCAGAGGAGCAGCACCAGGGCTAAGGCAGGGCAAGATCAAGAAAACAAAGGCCCAAGCATGGTGCCAGTTTATAAATAATCCCAATAAATGGGTGCCAGTTTACACCAACCTCAGGCTCAATCAATCAAGAGGCTGCTTCTCCTGCAGTGTCATCCCAAACTCTGCACCTCTGGCTCAAAGCAAGCTCATGGCTCACATGGTCTCACATGTGAACCCAGAGCAGCAGGTGAGAGTGAGAAGAGGATGGATCCTGCTCTGGAGCCAGGCTGGGAGAGCTGGGAATGTTCCCCTGGAGMAGGGAAGGCTSCAGGGAGAGCTTCCAGCACATTCCAGGGCCTGCAGGGGCTCCAGGAGAGCTGCAGAGGGACTGGGGACAAGGCCTGCAGGGACAGCACCCAGGGAATGGCTTCCCACTGCCAGAGGGCAGGCAGGATGGGATCTTGGCCATGAGGAATTCCTGGCTGGGCGGGATTGCCAGAGCAGCTGGGGCTGCCCCTGCATCCCTGCAATGTCCAAGGCCAGGCTGGACACTGGGGCTGGAGCAGCCTGGGACAGTGGGAGGTGTCCCCTGCCCCAATGACAGTGGGTTGGATTGGATGACCTTTAAAAAGACCCTTCCAACTCCAAACTATTCCATGATCCTCTGACAATGAACACCAGGAAGATCAAACAGCGCTTGTTTCTCTCTCACACACTCTTCTTTCAATTAAATGTGAACAAGTTACAGGACAAGCAACTAGAAACACCCAGAAAGCAGTAATTAAAAAAAAAAAAACAACAAACATCAAAAAAAGCAAAGATAAAATAAAGACATTGCAAACACCAACTGGAATTTAACAACTGGATGCAGAACTGTTCCTGCTCAAAGCTCTGCTCCATCTCAGACCTTTCACCCCACAGAGCTGCCAAGGCCTTTGTGGCTGCAGGCCTGGTCTCTGCCCACTCTGTTATYGTTATTTSTTATTCTCCAAAACCCACAGCAGAMCTCAGGCACAGACACAGAAAATGAGCTCTTTGGAACCAGAGCTGTGAGAAAACACTAGAAATGCTACAGGAGGAAAGGTTTAGCCTATTATTTAAAAAAAAAAACATCTAAATATCTTGTTCCTCTGAGTTCAATGCAGATATTTCCCAGCCTCTCAGAGGACAGGTTCTGTCATGAGCCTGCACCCTCTCTGTAAGCAGCCTGTAAATTATTCTTAATATCACACAATGAACACCCAAGAGGGAGGAAATGGAGCTGTAGCCAAATGTGAGGACAGCATTTAGGAGGAATAAAAGCAGCAATCTTGCTGAGAACTCTGCCAGCACACYGAGACAAACTCTTCCATTTTCCAAAGAGCAAACCAATTTCCAGCATCCTCAAATAGTCAGGACATTGATTTACATCTCTCACAAACAAGAGCAAAGTGAGCAATTCGATATCTGGGAGCTGCACACGGCTCTGGAGGCTCTGTCAGWTCTGGGGGTTTGATAAAACAGTGGGAACACTGAAAACACAYTGTTTTCAGTGTGTTCCCTGCACAYTGTCCCATTAAACAGGAGCCCTGGGCAGCTTTGGGGGCTCATTCATCTGTGAGATCTGACAARATCCCAACCCTGGCTAACTGTGCTGTCCTTTTCTGATGTCTTTCACACTTCAAACATCCTCTCCTGCCATTAAATGTCATCAAGGGGCTGTTTGACCAAAGCTTTTGCATAGGAACAAGCTCCTCCTGTCCCCTTCCTTATTGTATTTGCTGGGAATGTCTTGATGAAGGCAGGAATGATGAATCTGACTCCATGTCAGATTTATTATTTTATTATTTTATTATTTTATTATACTATATTATATTATTTATTACTATTACTATTTATTATATTATTATATTATTATTTATTACTATTATTATACTATTATTATACTATTATTTATTATTTTATTATACTATTTTATATTAAAGAATACTTAACTAAACTATACTAAAGAATATAGAAAGGATACAGACAGAAGGCTAAAAAGATAATAATGAAAACTCGTGACTCTCTCCAGAGTCCTGACWCAGCTTGGCCCTGATTGGCCATTAATTAAAACAATTCCCATGAAACCAATGAAACAATCACCTGTTGGGTAAACAATCTCCAAACACCACATTCCACAGCAGCACAACACAGGAGAAGCAAATGAGATAATATTGTTTTCTATTTCTCTGAGGCTTCTCAGCTTCCCAGGAGAAGAATCCTGGGGGAAGGGAGTTTTTCAGAAAATGTCAATGCCACACTTCCTCTTCCAGGAAGGCATCAGAGCACCCAGGSATTTATTAAGGAGTTCACCTGGAAAACTGCAGCCCCACGTGCTGCTCCCTGTGGGCAGAGGAGTCCATGGGTGAGGAAAGCTGTCCCTGGAGATCACACCTCAGAAGGRAGAGCTGTGTCTGTATTTACTCCTGAACTGGGAATATGAATAACTTTATTATTCTTTGGGATGGAAAAGTTATTCCTAGCTTTGATTCTTGGAAAGAAGTGGGGGGAGAGCAGATCTGCCACCTTGGACTGTCAGAGGGCAGACTGGGCTGTTCAGGAGCCTGGCTGAGAATCCCTTGGGAGCCTCTCCTAAAGGGCAGAGGAGYCCAGGAAGGCTGGRCATCCTTCAAGAAGGAAATCCTAAAGGCACAGGARGAGCCTGTCCCAGTGAGCCAAGGAAGGAAAAAGACCAGCCTGGCTGGACAGAGAGCTCTGACTGGAATTCAGGGGAAAAGGAGAATTCCCAGCCTTTGGAAGAAGCAAAAGGCAGCCCAGGAGGAATAGAGGGATGTTGTGAGGTTGTGAAGGGAGAAAATGAGAARGGCCAAAGCCCAGCTTGAATTTAACCTGGTTATTGCTGTAAAGGACAATAAAATATTTCTATAAATATACCAGCAAGCAAAGGTGTGCCAGGGAGAATCTCCATCCTTTGGACAATCTCCATCCTTTGCTGGATGTGGTGGAAATGGTGACAAAAGGAAGAGGCTGAGGCAMCAAATGCCTTCTCTGTCCAGTCTTTCACAGCAAAACCATGTTCTCRGGGCAGCCAGGGCAAGACAGGGATGGGGAGCAGAAGGAAGCCCCAGAATCCAAGGGAACTGGGTCAGTCCACACACCTGGATCACAGGGTCGGGGGAGATGGGAATTCCACCCAAGGGCTCTGCAGAGCTTTCCAAGCCCCATGGCCTGGGTTGTATATTCTATATCATCTGTCAGAAGGTGGGGCACGTGATCTCTGTTTTGCAGCAGTTTTCTTTATCTCTCCCTACAGCCACCCTCCTCCAGGAGATCTCTGCTGTCCATGGCCACTGAGTGTCCCCCTGCAGGGCTGATCCAATTCCAGCATCCATGGGGAGATGGCGCCCAGGGGAGAGCCAAGCATTCCTACTGGATCCAATCTGAGCCTGGCACAGCAACAGCAGCCTTTGCCCCTGCATTGCCAGAGGAGCAGCTTTCTGCTGCCCTGCTGGCTCAGAGGGAGCCCAGGCCCATCTCCAGCAGCCCTGGAGCCTGCAGAGGAAAACTCCCCTTGGTGCAGGATCCCTGCTGCAGCAGAAGCACAGCTGGCACTGCAGGAGGGCTGAGCCGCCCATGGGATGGGGCTGTGCACCCCCTGACACACCAGGGGGCAGCTCCTGCTCTCACTCTGCATGGTTTTTGATTTTGTATTTATACAATTGTATTTTTAATTTTAATTTCCCTGATAAAGAACTGTTATTCCTCTTCCCATTCTTTGCTGAGAGCCCTTAATTTCAAATTTAATAATTTGAGGGAGGGGTTCCATTTCCATTTCAGGGGAGGCTCCTGGTCCTTAGCAGACACCTGCTTTCGCAAACCAAGACACTACCAGCAGATCAACTCCCACCACGCCAGTGTCACTGCTGGGGGTGCCCTGGATCCCCTCACCCAGCTCATTGATGAAGGTGAAACAGCTTTCTCCAGGAGAATTCCTGGGAAACAAAGGCTTGACCAAAGTCTGGGTAGACCTGACACATCCCCAGCCTTTCCCTCATCCTCCAAGGGAGTCACTTTGTCCATAAAAGATCAGGCTGGCCAAACAGGACCAATCACCTGTGGATAAACAATCTCCAAACACATTCCAGATGAGCAAAACACAGGAGAAGCAAAGGAGATAATTATTGTTTTCCTTTTTCTCTGAGGCTTCTCAGCTTCCTAGGAGAAAATCCTTGCCTTTCCTGAACCCACTCTGACTGGGCTGATCCTCTTGTCCTAACAACGCCTGCAAACCTCTTGTGAAGCAGAACATTTAAATACATCTCATCAAAARCCTCCTAAGACAACAGCTTGAAGGAATGATGATGTGACCACATTCTCTAATAAAATTGCAGCCACTGTCACAAATTTTTCGTCACCAAACCATTTTTCATCTGAAAATGCTCMACYCTGTGTTCAAGCASGCAAAAGTTGAGCTGTGGGTTAAASCCCTMAAAGCTGAACCATGTCCAGAGTTACAGAGGGGGGAGTTTCTGATCCCTGCTCTGATGATGCCCTACAAAAACCTCTGTTCCACCTGGGATTCATTTGCTCAGAGCTGCCATTTCCCAAGGAACCACCCTGCTTCAGGGAGCTTTTTAACAGCTCCTGTCTGATCCCTAAAAAGCCAACTTTGGGAACTCATTTAAGCAAAGCAGCTGAAAAAAAGGCTCTTGGGTCTTGTTTTTCATTCCAGTGAACAGCCAAAATTTGCTGCTSCTCATTATGAAGGTTTCATTATCCACGAGCTTTTATGGGACTCTTGTAAAATGTAATGTACTATTTTCCATGATTTATGTCCTTCTGGTGATATCCTTTGTACCTTCAATCCTTCCAGAGGAAAGCACACAGGTTCCTGGTGGCCCAAAAGCACAATTTCAGATTTGAAGGAACATCACCTTCTAATTCCTGGTGCTGAATCCTTGTTCTGACACGTTCATGGAGCTACAAATGGGCAGTTCCTGCAGAAATGGGTCCTTGGAAAATTTTGGGAATTTTCTGCTCTGCATCACTACCAACCCCAGAAGAAACCCCACTTCAAAATCCTCCTAATCTATACAAGCATCAAAATTAAGTCTCCAAATAAAAAAATAAGTGGACTGTAGCCAGTTATTTGATTTTGGGACCACACACAGGAACAACTCATGAAATTACACAGAAAGAGCAATTATGTGTTACTTTCCTGGCTTTCACCACATGGATCTAAAAATCTCCTTGATTTTCCCTTTCCTTCCTCAAACACATCCCCAGATCATTCAGTTCTAAGAAAATGATAAAGGCAATTTACCCAGGCTATAAGAAGAGAAGAAATCTTTTGAAGATTTATTGAGCATGAYTGGAGTAGAGGCACCTATGACAATGAACAGGCTCAATGGCATTTTTTAGATTCACCCTGAAAATTGGATATTCCAAGCTSTGGCTCCTGCAGGGATTCTGCAGGAGCAGCTCTGGAGGTCTCCACATGTGGAGAAGTCTCTCATTCTTGAAGAAAGAGAACCAGGAGCAGTTCCTAGACCTGACCTTAGAACCACCACACTGCCTGCCCATACAAACTCCTTTTGCTCCAAAAACCATTATAAATAAATAAAAATAAATAAACAGCAATTAATTAGCAAATAAATTTGCAATTCAACATAAAATCTACATATCCCACCCACAGCAGCATTTTTTGTCACCACCAGCTCATCTTCTGCTGGATTTCTAAGAAGTATTGTCCCAGATTTCCCAGGAAAAGGCACCCTTGGGTTTGTGAGCACCTTTTAGAGTTCCAGGAGGAGCCTGGCAAAGCMAGAACCTTCCCAAATACCCTTCAGAGTACAGAAAGTTCAAGCAGAGAATTATAAATTCATTTCTCTGAAGTGGCATGAAGGGAAAGTGTTACTGGTGAGCTGCCACATCTCCAATCCCCAGGTGAGCATTTCCAAAGGATTTGTTTGTTTTACGTGCAGCAGGAACAGCTTTAATTTCCTTATAAAGATTCTACAGCACAAGGTAACATCTCCTCTGGGAAGGGAGAGCAGGAAGGACTCCAAATTTTGGCATCTTTGCTGGGATGGGATGAATGAGTCAGTGCTTTASAATGGCACCCATTAATATGCACAGACACTTTGTTTCATCAATAAAAAGCCAAAGAACTTAAGTGACTACAGGCAGAAACAGCTTTTGTTATGCATAGGCATAAGTTTGAAATTCTCTGCTAGTTGTGCAGTCCTGGAAAAGGCTACTTTTAAATAAAATTACAGGGAAAAAAAAATCTACATAAGTACATTGTGCACTTGAAGCAGAACCATATGCATATTTTATGCAGATCAAATGTTTTCTGTTAAAATCCACATCTTTGCCAGGCKGAGGGACACTTGCCCAGCACTTCCCTGAGTGATGCAGAGCACAAGGAGGAGCCAAGGAAGAGATTTTCTGGTGCACTGGGTGAGGAGAGCAGGAAGAGATCTGCTAAAAAAAAAGATCAGGAGGGGCATCTCCTGCTCTGTTCCCCATGAGGTGGGAGATCCCCATCAGCTCCATAATTTCAGACCTTTTGGGTTTTATTATTATATAACAGAAGAGCAATAATTTTAGGGGGAGAAAGTACTAGACACTATCCATATCACTGAAAAATGAATATTATAAACAATTAGAGGGTGAAATAGATGTCTTTAGATCTCCCTTCCAACCAAACTATTTATTTCAGTGAGGCTGAGATTCAGGTTTTGTGGTTATCTCCTAATTTCAATAATCTGTGCTATCTTTGCAAGAAAACTGGCTGAACTCCACTGATCAGGGAGCAGAAAACAGGAAATTCTGAGTTCTCTTAGAGTTTTCATATTTTCAATTTCATTTTGTCTTCCAGATTGAGTGGCAGGCGCAGTTCAGCTCTGGAAGTTTATATCCTCCCATACCTCAGGACACAGAAAAACAGCCCCAGGCTCCAAGACCAGCCTGGCAGAAAGCAAGCTGAAGAACAAAACCCCTCCAGGAGCAGAAGATAAGAGTAATCAGACAGAACAATCTGGGAGGCAAGTGTGACAAAACTAGAAACAAAAGGACAAAAGAATTAATAAGGCTGAAAAGAGAAGGAAATATTCTCTGCATTTGAGGAATACTGAAACAGTCAGGTTTGAAAGGGGGAAGAGACTGGAGGTCACTTCTGTATTATTCATCAAGGACAASCCCACTTATTAATCTCCTGAAACAATACAAAGATTAATTTCCCCTCTCTGCAGCCCTTCCAAAAGCTCAGACAAAAGCCCCCAGTGAAAAGAGTTTTCCTTGCTGTTTGTTTCAGTAACAGGAATAAAAGATCAGCCCCAGATTATTCCTGTGTACAGCCAGACCTTTAGTCAAAGTTACAAAGCTCCCACAAGGAACAGATTTGACCTTTTGGCTCCCACACAATAAAAAACTTCRGTAATATCTACACAAACCTGGCTGCCTGCAGTAAATAATGCTGAGGAAACCACACAGAATGAACCCACTGCAAATCTCTGCTGCTCAAGAGATCAAGAACACGATCAAGGTGAGAACAGGCACAGGAAACTGAGTGTATTTAAGAAGCTGGAGAGGGAAAAGATGATTTTCCATGAGGAAAAAAAAGCCAAGTTCTGCCCCTGGACACTGCACCCACTCGTTCTGTGACACTGCAAAATCACCTCAAAGGTTTTTGTCTCCCCTGAGCCATGAGGGGATGATTTGCTTCCTCCTACTCCACAAAATCAGCTGGAGATCTACAAATGAATATATATGGCTTAAATACTKAAATACTCACTGCTGGAGCTTCCAGGAGTACTGAACTGGGAAGTCTCAAGGAATTTCCGAGGTGTGGATAAATTAGTGACATCCATCAGAGGCACAGGAGAGGAGTCTTTCACAAGGGACCTGTRGGAGGGGAAAAGAATTAAAGCAAACAGATTATTATTTACAATATTTGTTCACAACAAATATCCACTTATTCCTTACATGTTAAGCCTAAGAAACAGATTAAGCCTAACAGATGTTCCCATTTCCATGCCTTCTGTCAACTTTTTAATCCTCCAAACTTCTTTATTCCCTCCAGAAACCTCCACCCTTTTTTCCTGCCCTTCACATTCCTGTTTTGAGCCCACCATGTACATCACTTCCCAAATGAACCTCCATACTCAAAAATTAAAACATTTTAAAAATTCACATTGTATTAGTTGGCAAAAATGTGCCACACTGCCCCAGCTGCTGGACGTGGCAGGGGGACACAAGCAAGAAATCATTTTTGGGAGAAAGAAATGTGGAAGGCTCCTACAGTGGAGCTCAGGATGTTTGCTTAGAGGTCAAAATGCTCATGGAAATGTGAAAAAAACAAGGGTTAGGCTTGGTATCCTGCAGAAGAACCACCCAAATCAACAAGGCTGCAAGAGCTGCTGTTATCAAATATCCACAATGTGCATCAGGGAAGGTGAAAAAAAAGAGAATCCAGAGTAAGAGAAGGGTCCCTGTAGCAGCCCCACAGAAGTGTAGTTAATTAGCAGTCCCCCAGTCTGGGTACACCAAAGCTTTGTGCCTGTTTTTAATGAAGATGAGTAAGGAAGAGACTGATGACTTGCTAGCAACCCTCCTTCCTAGAAATTTCAATTTCAACCCATCCTTTCTTCCATAAATTCATTTAATGCAACTGGCTATCTTGCCTTGCACTTTTGGCAAGCAGATTTTTATTCATTCTCACAATAAAATGTTGATTTATCTTTTCTTTGCATCTCTTATCAAGTGCTGGCTCCCCTTTTGCTCCCCACCTCTCCCACTGTGCAAAAATTATCTCCCAACACYGTCTCTCTTTTTTCCAGCCACTTTCTTCCTTGCCTGCAACAACTCAGAATYAGCAAAATCAGGAAAAAATAACCTATATTAACTTAATTTCCACTGACCACAGGCACCAACCAGGTAAGAAGTTCCAACACCTTTRAAACACCTTGGAAACACATCAAAACCAATGCATGTCAGCTCAGACACTGAAGTATTGTGGCCTCTATCTCATCACCTTAGGGTTGGTTGTGAGGCTTTTAAAACTTGGATATTTCCTAGAAAATGAGCAGTTTTTCCCTGACCTGAGCTTCATGAGCATTACATTTGTAGGAGAGGGATAAGATCAGGGAAGGGAGAGAATGCACAGAGGAGCTGTGGGAAGCAGCAAAACCCCAAGAGAAGTGCTGAGAAAAGTGAAAGAATGTGAACAGGCTTGGAGGTGCATCAACAAATCTGAATTTTCTGCTCTCCAGAGCCACAGTGCTGAGGGATTTGCATGTGTCTTGGGTTGGAAATGGGGTGTGTGTTTTATTCCCATTGTCAGAGGTGGGCAACTCTCTCTTTATGGGGCAGGTTCTTTATCGCTCTACAGCCATCCTCTCTCGCAGAGATCTCTGCTGACTCATTGGCCCTGAGTGTGCCGCTGCCAGGGCGAATCAATTCCAGCATCCATGGGACGATCGCGCCTCAGGGGATGAGCCAAGATCCTACCTGGATCCATCTGACGGCAGCAGCACAGCAGCCTTTGCGCCACTCGCATTGCCAGAGGAGCAGCTTCTGCTGCCCTGCATGTGCAAGAGGAGCCCAGCCCATCTCCAAGCAGCCCTGGAGCCTGCAGAGGAAAACTCCCCCGTTTGGCAGGATCCCTGCTGCAGCAGAAGCACAGCTGCACTGCAGGAGGCTAGGCCCCATGGGATGGGCTGTGCTCACCCCCTGACACAGCAGGGGGCAGCTCCTGCTCTCACTCTGCAGTGTTGTCTTGTACTACTACATTGTATTTTTACATTTTTTATTCTTTTTTCCCTGATAAGAACTGTTATTCCTCTTCCTCTCTTTGCAGAGAGCCCTTAATTTCAAAAAGTTTAATAATTTTGTGAGGAGAGGGTTCCCATATTCATTTCAGGGGAGGCTCCTGGTCTCCTTAGCAGACATCCTGTCTGTTCAAACAAGACAGATTGCCACCAATACCCTGACCCAGCCAGGCTGCAGGTAATATCTGATCTGTCAGTTGTTTTTTTATTGTACTATTATATTGTTGACTCAAAATTTTCCTAGTAAAGAACTGTTTTCTCCATCCCAATCTCTTTCTGAGAGCCCTAATTCAAAATTATACAATTTGGAGGAGGGTTTGCATTTTCATTTCAGGGGAGGGCCCCTGCTCCTTAGCAGACACTGGCTTTCCAAACCAAGAACAGCATGGCAGAGGTGCAGTTTGGGGTGGGTGCATTGTGAGGGTGCAGTTTGTGTGGTGGAGACTGTTGCAGTTTGGGTGGCAGGGGTCGGCAGGGAGGGCAGGCTGGTCCACCCGAGGCGCGCTTCTGTCCCGCCGCGCTGCCCCACGCGGTTGGTGGAGCGGATGTAGAGGTGCCGGTGCAGCTCGTCGATAGCACCAGGTGCAGGTTCATCTTCTTGCTGTGCAGCTCCAGCCTCAGGTCACTCAGCCCTCCACCTGCAGGAGGGGACCCTCCAGGGAATCCACTGCTGACACCTGGGGGGAAAACAGGGGACAGTTTTACACATCCATTCGTTCGACTCTCACCATCAATTCATTCAGTTTTGCAATTTTCTGTCACTGTCGTATTTTCCTGAAAAACCCTCTTTGCCCAGGATTCTTCTCCTGGAAGCTGAGAAGCCTCAGAGAAAAAGGAAAACTATATATCTGATTTGCTTCTCCTGTGTTTTGCTGCTTTGGAATGTGGTTGGAGATTGTTTACCCACAGGTGATTGTTTCATTGGTTTCATGTGAATTGTTTAAATTAATGACCAATCAGGGCCAAGCTGTGTCAGGACTCTGGAAGGAGTCACCAGTTTTCATTATTATCTTTTTAGCCTTCTGTAAGTATCCTTTCTGTATCCTTTAGTATAGTTTAGTTTAGTATTCTTTAATATAATATAGTATCATAAAATAATAAATTATCCTTCTAAGAGCATGGAGTCAGATTCATCCTTCCTGCCTTYGTCTGGGAACCCCACAAATACAATAATTTTCCTCTTGGATTAGGGGAGTGTCTGAATCCCAGGATGATTCTAGCCTTTAAAYCTTTCTAAAGCAGAAAATCTTGAAGTAATATTTCTTTATTTCAATTCCCAAATAAATTATATAGAAGGGTCCAACATCCAAATGATTCAGATTTAATGCACAGCCTTCAAATATTAAGCGTATGTATAAAACAAGTTASTGAAAACACAGTTCTTAAATAAAAATCAAAGCATGGTTTATCCCCAAATAAGAGGATTATTAAGTAGAAAAATGTTAGAAGAAGATAGTGACAATGCTGTTTGATGGTTGCTATTCTTTCCATTACAGAAACACCAAAAAACCCCCATTATTCCAAATTCTGCAAATGGGGAGAAAATGGCTTAAATTTAATTTGTTTAAACTCATAACTGAAAAAGCTTAGGAGGCCTCATCCTTTAGTCTGCACAAGGGCTATGTCCTGTGGCTACACCATTTGAATATCTGAAATAATGACCAGCTGACATCCCATGGGCACTGAAATTCCCTAATTTTCTTTTCTATCCTAAAAATAAATGTGGACAAAACCCAAACACAGACAAAACCCACCAGGAATGACAAACCAGTGCCTAAAAGCAACACTCTCACTGWGCATCCCTCCCAGTTGGTTTTCTATTKAACAGAGATTTCCAGTTACTAATAAATAAATGATGGCATCCCTCTGCAGCTTCCAAACTCTCAGTGCTGATGTTGTAAAAAACTGGAAAGAGCATGTTTGGCATGCAGAGGTTTTAAATAAAATTTAAAAACCCATTCCCTGCTAACTGAGGATGCTGTCAGTGAAATGAGACATTTGCTTGCACTTCAGGATCTGGGTTCAGAACAAACCTGTCAGATAAACATTAAAAATTAAAAGCAAAGATACAGTGAGCAGCCAGCCCAGCCAAGGGCTGCTCCCTCAGTACCAGTAAATATTAACTCTGCTGAAAGAACATCCATCACCAGAGTATTCCTTTGCTGGCCTCCAAGACAGGAAAAACTTGGAATATCCATGGGACACGTCCAGCTTTTTTATATTAAATTTTAAATCTCCTAACTTGCACACATGTCCATCCTCGTTCCTTGCACGTATCCATCTGGAACAGTTGGGGAAGTTCTGGCCCATCACACACCATAAACCACCCCCAAAATTGATTGGAAAAACCAATTTCTTTCTCCAGAGGGATGGTGGCAGAGCTCACCCAATGGAGGAGCTCAGCAGACACCACCGAAGGGAAACTCAGCAAAAATGGAAATGTTAATCTCCTCCAATTCTTTGGCAGATGGGATTATTCCCAATTTCCCATTCCAGAAGGCAACTCTGCTAAAGAACATCCATCACCAAGTATCCTTTGCTGGCCTCCAAGCCCGTGAAAAATTGGGATTATTCAGATGGGACAGTCAGGCTTTTTAATGTTAATTTTTACAATCTCTCACTGTCCATACTCTTGCCTTCCCTTGTATGCATCTGGGAACAAGCTGGGA
>NDFG01000009.1:701322-724266 GCA_002167245.1 Sporophila hypoxantha
AGTGATTAAACCCTGCTTTTAAACTGCAATTCAACCTTTGAGAAGGGGTATCAAGGCTGTGTTTTAATTCCAATATCTGTTGGATAGAATGTTTTTTAATTCCAAGGATCCTTTTTGGATCTATCTTTTTGGATTTAATAGCGTTTAATTCCAACCTTGACACAGTTTTATCAAGACTATCAAGTTTTCTCAAGGCTGGTTTCAGCTGGGGTTAGATTTTGTTGCACTATTTTGGTTGCAAGGTTGATTCGAGGATTGAAGCTGAAAAGTGATGGCCTTTGAGATGGGCCAGGCCAAATAATGGATACAAGGAGAACTTAAGAAATAAAGAAATCCAAAGGTGAGAATTAATTGTTCTGATACCAAATTTGCCAACAGCCACAGTGTGGAGGTGGCAATAAAACAATCAGTGAATAGGAATTAGTAAGATGACCTGAACTTTAAAACCACCCTGGTGATCTAAAGGCAGAGTTCTTCAGGTTAAAAATTCATGGAAAAACAGGAAAGCACCAGAGTCAGTGATGATATTCCTGAAAATTCCAGATATTTCCTAAAAACAGGAAAAGGAGCAAAGGAACCAGGGATGAGGATTAATGAGGAGCTGATGGACAGCAACTGTGGTAGATAGTCAGGTAGGGAAGAAATTTGCTTCCCAATTCTGTTCACCTTTCAAAATTTTGTAGAATCAACAAGCAAAAAGCAAGAAGAAGCCTATAAATTATGATTATGTTCCGTACATATTTTGGAAGGCTGACAGAAGTATTGGGGCAACTTTTTCCCTCACCTGTGACTATCTACCCTGCGTCACATCAGCTCCTCATTAATCCCATCCCCTGGGTTCCTTTTGCTCCTTTTCCTGTTTTTAGGAATATCTGGAATTTCAGGAATATCATCACTGAATCTCTGGTGCTTTTCCTGTTTCCATGATTTTACCTAAGACTCTGTTTTAGGATCACCATGGTTGGTTTTAAAGTTCAGGTCATCTTACTAATTCCTATCTCACTGATTGGGTTTATTGCCACCTTCACACTTGTGCTGTGGCAATTTTGGACAGACAATTATTCTCAACCCTTGGATTTCATTATTCTTTCTTTCTTGTATCCATTATTGGCTGGCCCATCCTCAAAGGCCATCACTTTTCAGCTTCATCCTCAAATCAACCTTGCAACCAAAATAGTGCAACAAAATCTACAGATTGAAACACAGCCTTGGAGAAAATTGATTAGTCTTGATAAAACTTGTGTCAGGTTGGAATTAAAAGCTATTAAATCCAAAAGATAGATCCAAAGATCCTGGAATTAAAAACCCATTCTGATCCAAAAGATATTGGGAAATTAAAAACACGCCTGATAACCCTTCTCAGTTGGAATTGCAGTTTAAAGCAGTTTAATCACGGTGCTTGTTAAGTGTTGACCCAGCATGGGAGGCTTGCAAGTGCTTCACAAGCTTTTTGGATTTTGGAATTCTTGATTCCAAACCATTCTGTGATTCCTGCTTGCCACCAAAAATGTGGGAATTTTGCCAGCCTTAAAATTCAGGAGGCTTCTCGCTTATTTTATTGCTAATAAACTTTAGAAAGTCATTTGGAGCTTAGGTGGGTAAAAATAGAGAACACAAAACAAACCCTGGCTGAAGTAAACATTTTTCTCATGCATCTCCAGGAAAACTCATTGTCCAACAGCCTTTATCTATTCCCCTCCCTTTTCTCAAGTTGCTCTTTTCCCATGGCTTTTTGCTCAATCTGTCACACTCCTGTTGCCAGGCAGTAGGGTGGCACAGGATGGTGCTGGGCACTGGGACGTTTCTTGCTGCTGTTCTGCCTCTCACAGTGTTGGATAACCCTTTTGGACCCAGAGATGGGACAGCTGATGAGGAGTTTTATTTCCATTTTCAAGTCTCATGTGAGGGTGAGACAATACAGTGTTATCATTCACCCCATCACAATCCAGAAGCCAATTATTTCCTAATTACAAGACATTATAAGTGTTTCTCTAGTCTATGATCTTGCTGCTAAACGCTTTAAATCAATCATCTAAAAATTACCCCTGGCGTGGGTGCCACTCCAATGCATTCTTTCACAGTTCTGTTTCTCCAAAAGCATCCAAGTCTTATTTGCAAAGGCCACCTTTGGAACTTTGTTTCCCAGTTCCATGTTCTCTCTCAGCAATGTCTGTTCCCATTCCAGGGCATTTCTAAAGTCAGCATTTCTCACCTTTCAAAGTTTACATACAGATTGGTGAGGCTTTCTGTCAGGCTTTGAGAGTTCTCTTACGAATCCATTCCCACATTTCCCTCTCTCTTTGAAGGGAAAAAAAATTTGTTTATTGTATTGTTGTGTACAGTGAAGTACATAGGCACTATCACTAATATTGTTCACTATACAATCAATGTTATTTATAATAACATTAATGTTAATTAGTAACTTTAAT
The DNA here is from genome assembly GCA_002167245.1 of Sporophila hypoxantha. Classification (NCBI taxonomy): domain Eukaryota; kingdom Metazoa; phylum Chordata; class Aves; order Passeriformes; family Thraupidae; genus Sporophila; species Sporophila hypoxantha. The sequence goes on from NDFG01000009.1 coordinate 703,752, forward strand.
TATAATAACTTATTTATATAGTTTATTTTAATTGTCCCAATCAGTTGCCCCATCTCTGGGTTCAAAAAGGGCTTAATCCAAATCACGCACTTTTTGGTTCCAGGTTTGGGTGGGAAAGGACCTTAACATCCCACCCAGTGCCACCCCGCCATGGCAGGGACACCTCCACCATCCCAGGCTGCTCCAAAGCCCTCTCCAGCCTGGTTTATGGGGCATTTCCAGGGACCAGGAGCTGGCTCTGGGAATTCCATTCCAGGGAAGAGAGGGAATTTTGTGGCTTGTTTTGTGTCCTCTGCCCACTTGCCAAGTCCCCAAAGCTGCAGGGTGAGGACTTTGGCTGTTCCACAGCAGTTTGCAGGCTCAGTCCTTATTCTCTGCAAATAGGAATTCAGTGACCTGCTTGTTTAGCTCTGCTTACACTATATTTCAAGCTGCGTTTTTAGTGTCATTTTCTTTTCCTGTACCCTGTGAAAGTGAGTCCCTTGTAAAAGCAGGCAGATCAATTCTTCCTTTCTTAAATGTCCAGCATTGTTTGTATTCACCAGTGAGGCAGCTGCAAACTTCTGGGTTGTTGCTTATTTATTTACTTCTCTTATATCTTGAGGGCTCAGCTTTTTTCCCATTTTGTCAGATTGTTTATGTACAATTTGTTTATTTATCTCAAAATTATGACCCACCACATTGTTTCCTCTTAAACCTTTCTCAGTTGTGTGTTCATGCTTTTATATCTGTTGTCCAAAATGTCAGAAACAAACTGGTTTTCCAGCCAGCAATGATTTTTTGGTTTTTCTTGATAAAATAATTTTAATAAATTTAAGGAGGGAATTCTTCCCTGTGCAGGGTCGGTGAGGCCCGGCACAGCTTTGCCCAGAGAAGCTGTGGATTCCTGATCCCTGGAAGTGGTCCAAGGCCAGGTTGGATGGAGCTTTTGAGCAACCTGGGAAGTAGAAAGTGTCCTGGCCCACGGGGACTGGGTGATCTTAATGTCCCTTCCAACCCAAACCATTCCATGATTTTATAATTTCTACATTATTTTTTGGTTTTTTTCCCCTCTCTGAAAAAAAAAAAAAAAAAAAAGAGACTTTTCTTCTTTATCTCTGCTCACCTTCCAGGCCTGTGGGGTTTCGAGCAGAACCCTTTGAGAGAATAAACAGAATTTCACTGTAAGCAGATTGGGAAACTTTGGCTGAAGTCAGGAAAGAAAGAATTTTGACAACACCTTGTTAACACTTAGGTTCTCCGTTTGTTGTAAAATGCTGAATTAACAACCCTTCCAGATTTCCTCTTTACACTAAGCAAGTGTTGTAGCTGTGGTTTTCTTTTAAGGCAATTAAGCCCTGCTCTTAAAAACTTGCCTTGCTGACCTTTCAACAAGCTGCCTAATGAGTGCTGAAAGGTGCCATGGTTATTTCTAATAAACTTTGCAATTTTTATGCTTCTACAAAGCACCAGCTCTTTTTTCAGCCGTATTTCATTCTCGGTTTCCTAAAGGTCTTTGCTCGTTGTTTAGTACTAAAAGTAGAGAGGAAGATAAGAAGATTTGAACATCAGGAATTGCTAATCAGATCATCTAAGCAAAATTCTCTGCTAATCCAGGCCAATATTTTAATTAGTGTTTGACTAAATTACACTTACTGTGTGTTCATGAGCAGCTTTCAATGGGAGAGAGAGCTGAATTCAGGGAATTAAAGGAGGTGCTGGGGGGCACTGCCCATTCTTTTGGGTAACAATTGCTCATTGTAAAGCAGGTTTTTTCCACAAGAAAACAATTTGTTTATTGTTGATCCTTTTCCAGCTACTCTGTGTTGCTGTGGCTCCTCTCTGCCCCCCAGCCCCTGCCAAAAGATTCATGCGTGGGGGAGCTCTTTTACCTTAATTATCTTTTGTGTCCAGCCAGTCTAGCACAATGCTGGGATTCCCCCTGCAGAAAAACAAACCAAAAATCACTTTTATTTCCATTTAACTGAGCTGTGTGTGTAGAAAGAAGAGCCAGGAATGACCATCAGCTGCTTTTTCTGGAGCCTGGAACCACTTGTAGTCCTTCTTACATTCTCATTTCCAGGTTCTCTTGGGCTGCTTTTCCCTTATCAGTGTTAACTGGAGTCTTGCAGGATAACTCTTCCTCTCTCATCCCATTCCACATCTTTTAGTGCTTTTGGATGCAGCCAGCAGCTGCTGGCAGTGTTAAAGCTGATTGGCATCTCTTACATATCCAAATTTTGCGTGTGTTAGGAGCTGATTGGGCCATAAAGTCAAAAAAGTTCCTTCTAGAGTTCCACTGTCGATCTGCCTTTAGTGTATATTTAATTTTGTGCATTTTTATTGATGTTTTGCTTCCTTTTGGTCACTTAGGCTGTTCTGGCCTGGCTTATCCAGCACACAAAGGTTTTAATCTCATATTTTTTATTTTGGAATATAATCTCGGGTGCTGCTTTGTTGCCAGGACCTAAATCATCTTTCTGTAAGCCAAACTGCAGAAAGGGAAAAATGTTTGGTTTGGTTTTTAACATAATAATCTCTATTGCCATCTAAACCAACTGGAGACCTTCCTTTCACTTCCATGAACATGAATATAATAAATGGTTGAATATTATTTTTACATTTTTAAAATATGTTCTTGAGAACTTTATTTTGGCCTTAATATTTTTGGTGAGCAATGAACTCTTTAGGAACTGCTAAGACAAAACCAGAGCTGAGTGGAAAATTTAAATTCCCACTCTTTGTGTTTCAGAGGAAACTTTTCCTGGATGTCTTGGAATTTTTTTATGTCACTTTTCACTTACTTTTGGCTGCTTTTTCATCTTTCAGTTTCTCAGTATGACAAATATTTAAAATGTGATAAATTGCTCCTGCTCCTTGCTCTGGTGGGATTTTTGGTCCACTCCCAGGGCAGTTGTAGCTTCCCTGAAGCAATTGGGAGATTCAAGTGTCTTTGAGGTGGGGAAATTTGGGGAAAAAAGCTCCACCAACCAAAGGAAGAGGAGAGGAATTCACATTTCCACTTCTGCCAGAGTTTCCTCGTGGTGTCTGCTGAGCTCTTCCAGTTGGGTGAGCTCTGCCACCCTCCTCTGGAGGAGAAGGAAATTGGGTTTTCCATCAATTTTGGGGTGGTTTTATGATGTGTGATATTCTCAGATGGATAAAGGAAAAAAGAAGATGGACAGTGTTGTATGGCAAGTAGGAGATTAAAAATTAATATAAAAAGCCTGGCTGTCCCATTGAAATTCCATTTTTTTCTGGGCTTGGAGGCCAGCAAAGGAATACTCTGTGGGATGTTCTTCAGAGATTCCTTGGAATGGGAGAATTGGGAAAAAAGCTCCACCTACCAAAGGAAGAGGAGAGGAATTCACATTTCCACTTCCGCCTGAGTTTCCCACTTGGTGTCTGCTGAGCTCCTCAGTTGGGTGAGCTCTGCAGCTCCTCTGGGGCAAAGAAATTGAGTTTTTCCATCATTTTTGGGGTGGTTTTATGATGTGTGATGGCCAAACTTCCCCAACTGTTCCCAGATGGATACAGGGAATGAAGAGGATGGACAGTGAGGAGATGTAAAAATTAATATAAAAAGCCTGGCTGTCCCATGGATATTCCAAGTTTTCCTGGGCTTGGAGGCCAGCAAAGAATACTCTGGTGATGGATGTTCTTTTAGAGTAGAGTGCCTTAGGAATGGGGAAATTTGGGGAAAAAAGCTCCACCAACCAAAGGAAGAGGAGAATTTACATTTCCACTCTTCCAGAGTTTCCCACGTGGTGTCGCTGAGCTCCTCCACTTGTGTGAGCTCTGCCACTCCTCTGGGGAAAAAATTGATGTGTCTTCCATCATTTTTGGGGTGGTTTTATGATGATGTGATGTTCTCAGATGGATAAAGGAGAAAAGAAGATGGACAGTGTGTATGGCAAGTAAGGAGATTTAAAAATTAACATAAAAAGCCTGGCTCGTCCCATTGAAATTCCATTTTTTTCTGGGCTTGGAGGCCAGCAAAGGAATACTCTGGTGATGGATGTTCTTTCAGCAGAGTGCCTTTGGAATGGGGAAATTGGGAATAATCCCATCTGCCAAAGGAATTGGAGAGGAATTAACATTTCCATTTCTGCTGAGTTTCCCTCGTGGTGTCTGCTGAGCTCCTCCAGTTGGGTGAGCTCTGCCACCTCCTCTGGAGAGAAGGAAATTGGGTTTTTCCATCAATTTTGGGGTGGGTTTTATGGTGTGTGATGGCCAAACTTCCCAGCTGTTCCCAGATGGATACAGGAATGAAGAGGATGGACAGTGAGGAGATTTAAAAATTAATATAAAAAGCTTGACTGTCCCATGGATATTCCAAGTTTTTCTGGGCTTGAGGCCAGCAAAGGAATACTCTGGTGATGGATGTTTCTTTCAGCAGAGTTATATTTACTGGTACTGAGGAGCAGCCCTTGGCTGGGCTGGCTGCTCACTGTATCTTTCTTTTTATTTTTAATGTTTGCTGACAGGTTTGTTCTGACACCAGATTCCTGACAAGCAACTGTTCATTTCACTGACAGCATCCTCAGTTAGCAGGGAATGGGTTTTTAAAATTTTATTTTAAAACCTCTGCATGCCAAACATCTCTTTCCAGTTTTTTTACAACATCAGCACTGAGAGTTTGGAAGGGATGCCATCATTTATTTATTAGTAACTGGAAATCTCTGTTCAATAGAAAACCAACTGGGGGGATGCACAGTGAGAGTGTTGCTTTTAGGCACTGGTTTGTCCTTCCTGGTGGGTTTTGTCTGTGTTTGGTTTGTCCACATTTATTTTTAGGATAGAAAAGAAAATTAGGGAATTTCAGTGCCCATGGGATGTCAGCTGGTCATTATTTCAGATATTCAATGGTGTAGCCACAGGACATAGCCCTTGTGCAGACTAAAGGATGAGGCCTCCTAAGCTTTTTCAGTTTATGAGTTTAAACAAATTAAATTTAAGCCATTTTCTCCCCATTTGCAGAATTTGAATAATGGGGGTTTTTTGGTGTTTCTGTAATTGGAAAGAATAGCAAACCATCAAACAGCATTGTCACTAATCTTCTTCTAAACACTTTTCTACTTAATAATCCTCTTATTTGGGGATAAAACCATGCTTTGATTTTATTTAAGAACTGTGTTTTCACTAACTTGTTTTATACATACGCTTAATATTTGAAGGCTGTGCATTAAATCTGAATCATTTGGATGTTGGACCCTTCTATATAATTTATTTGGGAATTGAAATAAAGAAATATTACTTCAAGATTTTCTGCTTTAGAAAGGTTTTAAGGCTAGATCATCTGGAATTCAGACACTCCCTAATCCAAAAGGAAAATTATTGTATTTGTGGGGTTCCCAGACAAAGGCAGGAAGGATGAATCTGACTCCATGCTCTTAGAAGGATAATTTATTAATTTTATGATACTATATTATATTAAAGAATACTAAACTAAACTATACTAAAGGATACAGAAAGGATACTTACAGAAGGCTAAAAAGATAATAATGAAAACTGGTGACTCCTTCCAGAGTCCTGACACAGCTTGGCCCTGATTGGTCATTTATTTTAAACAATTCACATGAAACCCAATGAAACAATCACCTGTGGGTAAACAATCTCCAACCACATTCCAAAGCAGCAAAAACACAGGAGAAGCAAATCAGATAATATAGTTTTCCTTTTTCTCTGAGGCTTCTCAGCTTCCCAGGAGAAGAATCCTGGGCCAAGAGGGTTTTTCAGGAAAATACGACAGTGACAGAAAATTGCAAAACTGAATGAATTGATGGTGAGAGTCGAACGAATGGATGTGTAAAAACTGTCCCCTGTTTTCCCCCCAGGTGTCAGCAGTGGATTCCCTGGAGGGTCCCCTCCTGCAGGTGGAGGGCTGAGTGACCTGAGGCTGGAGCTGCACAGCAAGAAGATGAACCTGCACCTGGTGCTATCGACGAGCTGCACCGGCACCTCTACATCCGCTCCACCAACCGCGTGGGGCAGCGCGGCCGGGACGAGCGCGCCTCGGGTGGGACAGCCTTGCCCTCCCCTGCCACCCCTGCCACCCAAACTGCACCCTCTGCCACCCCAAACTGCACCTCTGCCACCCCAAACTGCACCTCTGCCATGCTGTCTTGGTTTGGAAAGCCAGGTGTCTGCTAAGGAAGGCAGGAGCCTCCCCTGAAATGGAAAATGCAAACCCCCTCCCTCCAAATTGTTATAATTTTGAAATTAAGGGGCTCTCAGGCAAAGAGAATGGGAATGGGAATAACAGTTCTTTACTAGAAAATTGAGGTCACTCAAATATAGAATATAAATATATAACTCAGTCAATACCTGACCCCAAGCTCAGAGATATCCTCTCCTCCATACACTCCTCTCAGAGCTCGCTCTTATGTTGAGGAGAGATTTTCTGACTCTGACATCCAGTGTTATATTTTTTTGTTACTATTATATTTGTACCTCAATTTTCCTAGTAAGAACTGTTATTCCCATTCCCATCTTCTTTGCCTGAGGAGCCCCCTTAATTTTCAAAATTTATAACAATTTGGGAGGGAGGGGGTTTGCATTTTCCATTTCAGGGAGGCTTCCTGCCTTTCCTTTAGCGACCACCTGGCTTTCCAATATTCCAAGCACAGCATGAAGCAGAGGTGCGCGTAGTTTGCGTCTGTGCGGTGATGGACGCGAAGAGAGAGTGGTGCGTTTAAGAGTATGATTTTGCGGTGGCAGGGGGCAGGGTGGCAGGGCTGTCCACCCGAGGCCCTTCTGTCCGGCGCGCGGATGCCCCACGCGGTTGGTGGAAGCGGATGGTAGAGGTGACGGTTGCAGGCTCGTCGATCAGCACAGGTGCAGGTTCATCTTCTTGCTGTGCAGTCCAGCCTCAGTTCACTTCAGCCCCTCCAACTGCAGGAGGGGACCTCAGGGAATCCACTGCTGACACCTTGGGGGGAAAACAGGGGACGTTTTACACATCCATTCTGTTCGACTCTCACCGATCAATTTCATTCAGTTTTGCAATTTTCTGTCACTGTCGTATTTTCCTTGAAAAACCCTCTCTCTCTCTCTTTCTCCTTGCGGAAAGCTTTGAGAAGCCTCAGAGAAAAAGGAAACTATATTATCTGATTTTGCTCTCCTGTGTTTTGCTGCTTTTGGAATGTGTTGGATGTTTTACCCACAGGTGATTGTTTCATTGTTTTCATGTGAATTGTTTAAATTAATGACCAAATCAGGGCCAGGCTGTGTCAGGACTCTGAAGGAGTCACCAGTTGTTCATTATTATCTTTTTAGCCTTCTGTAAGTTATCCGTTCTGTATCTTTAGTTAGTTTAGTTTAGTATTCTTTAAATATAATATTAGTATCATAAAATATTAAATGATCCTTCTAAGAGCATGAGTCAGATTCAATCCTTCTGGCCATTTGTCTGGGAACCCACAAATACAATAATTTTCCTTTTGGATTAGGGAGTGTCTGAATTCCAGGATGATTCTAGCCTTTAAACCTTTCTAAAGCAGAAAATCTTGAAGTAATATTTCTTTTATTTCAAGGTCCAAATAATTATATAAGAGGTCCAACATCAAATGATTTCAGATTTAATGCACAGCCTTCAAATATTAAGCGTATGTATAAAACAAGTTAGTTGAAAACACAGTTCTTAAATAAAAATCAAAGCCATGGGTTTATCCCCAAATTAAGAGGTTATTAAGTAGAAAAAGTGTTAGAAGAAGATAGTTGACAATGCTGTTTGATGGTGGCTATTCCTTTCCATTTTACAGAAACACCAAAAAACCCCCATTATTCAAATTCTGCAAAATGGGAGAAAATGGCTTAAAATTTAATTTGTTAAACTCATAACTGTGAAAAAAGCTTTAGGAAGGCCTCATCCTTTAGTCTGCAACAAAGGGCTATGTCCTGTGGCTACACCATTTGAATATCTGAAATAATGACCAGCTGAACATTCCATTGGCACTGAAATTCCCTAATTTTTCTTTTACCTTAAAATAAATGATGGACAAAAGCCCAAACACAGACAAAACCCACCAGGAATGGACAAACCAGTGCCTAAAAGCAACACTTCTCACTGTGCATCCCTCCCAGTTGGTTCTATTGAACGAATTTCCAGTTACTAATAAATACATGATGGCATCCCTTCCAAAACTCTCAGTGCTTGATGTTGTAAAAAATGGAAAGAGCATGTTGCATGCAAGAGGTTTTTAAAATTAAAGGATTAAAAACCCATTTCCTGCTTAAACTGAGGTGCTGTTCACGTGAAATGAGACATTTGCTTGCACTTCAGGATCTGGGGTTCAGAACAAACCTGTCAGCCAAACATTAAAAATTAAAAGAAAGATTTACAGTGAGCAGCCAGCCCAGCCAAGCGGCTGCTCCCTTCAGTACCAGTAAATATGTAACTCTGCTGACAAAGACATCCATTCACCAGAGTATTCCTTTGCTGGCTCCAAGCCCAGAAAAAACTTGGATATCCATGGGACAGTCAAGCTTTTTATATTTAATTTTAAATCTCCTCACTGTCCATCCTCTTCATTCCCTGTATCCATCTGGGTGGAACAGCTGGGAAGTTGGCCATCACACACCAAAAACCACCCCCAAAATTTGATGGAAAAACCAATTTCCTTCTCTCCAGAGGAGGTGCAGAGCTCACCCAACTGGAGGAGCTCAGGCAGACAACCACGAGGGAAAACTCAGGCAGAAATGGAAATGTTAATTCCTCTCCAATTTCTATTGGCAGATGGGGTCTATCCCCAAATTTCCCCATTCAAAGGCACTCTCTGCTGAAAGAACATCCATCAACCAGAGTATCCTTTGCTGGCTCCAAGCCAGAAAAAAAATGGAATTTCAATGGGGACAGCCAGGGCTTTGATGTTAATTTTTAAATCTCCTTACTTGGCCATACAACACTGTCCATCTTCTTTTCTCCTTTATCCATCTAGAACATCACACATCATAAAACCACCCCAAAAAATGATTGGAAGGAACTCAATTTCCTTCTCCCAGAGGAGGTGGCAGAGCTCACCCAAGTGGAGGAGCTCAGCAGACACCACATGGGAAACTCAGGCAGAAATGGAAATGTTAATTCCTCTCCAATTCCTTTGGCAGATGGGGATTATTCCCCAAATTTCCCCATTCCAAAGGAACTCTGCTGAAAGAACATCCATCACCAGAGTATTCCTTTGCTGGCCTCCAAGCCCAGGAAAAACTTGGGATATCCATGGGACAGTCAAGCTTTTAAAATTAATTTTTACATCTCCTCACTGTCCATCCTCTTCCTTCCCTGTATGCATCTGGGAACAGCTGGGGAAGTTTAGCCATCACACATCATAAAACCACCCCAAAAATGATGGAAAAACCCAATTTCCTTCTCTCCAGAGGAGGTGGCAGAGCTCACCCAAGTGGAGGAGCTCAGCAGACACCACGAGGGAAACTCAGGCAGAAATGGAAATGTGAATTCCTCTCCTCTTCCTTTGGTAGGTGGAGCTTTTTTCCCAAATTTCCCCATTCCAAAGGCACTCTGCTGAAAGAACATCCATCACCAGAGTATTCCTTTGCTGGCCTCCAAGCCCAGAAAAAAATGGAATTTCAATGGGACAGCCAGGCTTTTTATATTAATTTTTAAATCTCCTTACTTGCCATACAACACTGTCCATCTTCTTTTTTCCTTTATCCATCTGAGAATATCACACATCATAAAACCACCCCAAAATTGATGGAAAAACCCAATTTCCTTCTCTCCAGAGGAGGTGGCAGAGCTCACCCAACTGGAAGAGCTCAGCAGACACCACGAGGGAAACTCTGGCAGAAGTGGAAATGTGAATTCCTCTCCTCTTCCTTTGGTTGGTGGAGCTTTTTTCCCCAAATTTCCCCACCTCAAAGACACTTGAATCTCCCAATTGCTTCAGGGAAGCTACAACTGCCCTGGGAGTGGACCAAAAATCCCACCAGAGCAAGGAGCAGGAGCAATTTATCWCATTTTAAATATTTGTCATACTGAGAAACTGAAAGATGAAAAAGCAGCCAAAAGTAAGTGAAAAGTGACATAAAAAAATTCCAAGACATCCAGGAAAAGTTTCCTCTGAAACACAAAGAGTGGGAATTTAAATTTTCCACTCAGCTCTGGTTTTGTCTTAGCAGTTCCTAAAGAGTTCATTGCTCACCAAAAATATTAAGGCCAAAATAAAGTTCTCAAGAACATATTTTAAAAATGTAAAAATTGAATATTCAACCATTTATTATATTCATGTTCATGGAAGTGAAAGGAAGGTCTCCAGTTGGTTTAGATGGCAATAGAGATATTATGTTAAAAACCAAACCAAACATTTTTCCTTTCTGCAGTTTGGCTTACAGAAAGATGATTTAGGTCCTGGCAACAAAGCAGCACCCGAGATTATATTCCAAAATAAAAAATATGAGATTAAAACCTTTGTGTGCTGGATAAGCCAGCCCAGAACAGCCTAAGTGACCAAAAGGAAGCAAAACCATCAATAAAAATGCACAAAATTAAATATACACTAAAGGCAGATCGACAGTGGAACTCTAGAAGGAACTTTTTTGACTTTATGGCCCCAATCAGCTCCTAACACACCAAAATTTGGATTATGCAAGAGATGCCAATCAGCTTTTAACACTGCCAGCAGCTGCTGGCTGCATCCAAAAGCACTAAAAGATGTGGAATGGGATAGAGAGAGGAAGAGTTATCCTGCAAGACTCCAGTTAACACTGATAAGGGAAAAGCAGCCCAAGAAAACCTGGAAATGAGATGGACAGAAGGACTACAAGTGGTTCCAGGCTCCAGAAAAAGCAGCTGATGGTCATTCCTGGCTCTTCTTTCTACACACACAGCTCAGTTAAATGGAAATMAAGTGATTTTGGTTTGTTTTTCTGCAGGGGGATCCCAGCATTGTGCTAGACTGGCTGGACACAAAAGATAATTAAGGTAAAAGAGCTCCCCCACATGAATCTTTTGGCAGGGGCTGGGGGGCAGAGAGGAGCCACAGCAACACAGAGCAGCTGGAAAAGGAATCAACAATAAACAAATTGTTATTCTTGTGGAAAAAACCTGCTTTACAATGAGCAAATTGTMCCAAAAGAATGGGCAGTGCCCCCCAGCACCTCCTTTAATTCCTGAATTCAGCTCTCTCTCCCATTGAAAGCTGCTCATGAACACACAGTAAGTGTAATTTAGTCAAACACTAATTAAAATATTGGCCTGGATTAGCAGAGAATTTGGCTTAGATGATCTGATAGCAATTCCTGATGTTCAAATCTTCTTATCTCTCTCTACTTATTAGTACCTACAACGAGCAAAGACCCTTTAGGAAACCGAGATGAAATAAGGCTGAAAAAAGAGCTGTGCTTTGTAGAAGCTAAAAATTGCAAGTTTATAGAAAATAACCATGGCACCAGCACCATTAGGCAGCTTGTTGAAAGGTCACAGGCAGTTTAGAGCAGGGCTTAATTGCCTTAAAAAGAAAACACAGCTAAACACTTGCTTAGTGTAAGAGGAAATCTGGAAGGGTTTAATTCAGCATTTTACAACAAACGAGAACCTAAGTGTTAAYAAGGTGTTTGTCAAAATTCTTTCTTTCCTGACTTCAGCCAAAGTTTCCCAATCTGCTTACAGTGAAATCTGTTTATTCTCTCAAGGGTTCTGCTGAACCCCCACAGGCCTGGAAGTGAGCAGAGATAAAGAGAAAAGTCTCAATTTTTTTTTTTCAGAGAGGGGAAAAAACCAAAATCATGATAGAATTATAGAATCATGGAATCATGGAATGGTTTGGGTTGGAAGGGACATTAAAGATCACCCAGTCCCCATGGGCCAGGGACACTTTCTACTGTCCCAGGTTGCTCCAAAGCTCCATCCAACCTGGCCTTGGACAMTTCCAGGGATCAGGAATCCACAGCTTCTCTGGGCAAGCTGTGCCAGGGCCTCACCACCCTCACAGGGAAGAATTCCTCCTTCAATTATTAATTATTTTACAAGAAAACCAAATCATTTCTGGCTGGGAAACCAGTTTGTTCTGAATTTGGACAACAGATATAAAAACATGAACACAGAACTGAGAAAGGTTTAGAGGAAACAATGTGGTGGGTCATAATTTGAGATAAAAACAAATTGTACATAAACACAATCWGACAAAAGGGAAAAAGCTGAGCCCTCAGAATAAAAGAGTAAATAAATAAGCAACAACCCAGAAGGTTGCAGCTGCCTCRCTGGTGAATACAACAATGCTGACATTTAAAAGGAGAATTGATCTGCTGCTTTTACAAGGGACTCACTTTCACAAGGTACAGGAAAAGAAAATGACTAAAAACCAGCTGAAATAAGTGTAAGCAGAGCTAAACAAGCAGGTCACTGAATTCCATTTGCAGGAGATAAGGACTGAGCCTGCAAACTGCTGTGGAACAGCAAAGTCCTCACCCTGCAGCTTTGGGGACTTGGCAGTGGGCAGAGRGACACAACAGCCACAAATTCCCTCTCTTCCCTGGAAYRGAATTCCCAGAGCAGCYCCTGGTCCCTGGAATGYCCAAAACCAGGCTGGAGAGGGCTTGGAGCAGCCTGGGATGGTGGGAGGTGTCCCTGCCATGGCAGGGGTGGCACTGGRTGGGATTTAARGTCCTTTCCCACYCAAACCTGTGAACCAAAGTGCTGTGATTTTGGATTAAGCCCTTTTATGACCCAGAGATGGGGCAACTGATGGGACAATTAAAATAACTTATTAAATAAGTTATTAATAATTAAAGTTACTAATTAACAATTAATGTTATTATAATAACATTGATTGTTATAGTGACAATATTAGTGATAGTGCCTTATGTACTTCACTGTACACAACAAACAATAAACAAAGTTTTTTTTCCCTTCAAGAGAGAGGGGGAAATGTGGGAAGTGGATTTGTAGAGAACTCTCAAAGCCTGACAGAAAGCTCACATCTGTATGTAAACTTTGAGGTGAGAAATGCTGACTTAGAAATGCCCTGGAATGGGACAGACATTGCTGAGAGAGAAATGGAACTGGAAACAAGTTCCAAAGGGTGGCCTTGCAAATAAGACTGGATGCTTTGGAGAAACAGAACTGTGAAAGATGCATTGGAGTGGCACCCACCAGGGGTAATTTTAGATGATTGGCATTTAAAGCGTTTACAGCAAGATCATAGACTAAGAAACACTTATAATGTCTTGTAATTAGGAAATAATTGGCTTCTGATTGTGATGGGGTGAATGATAACATCTGTATTGTCTCACCCTTCACATGAGACTGAAAATGGAATAAAACTCCTCTCAGCTGTCCCATCTCTGGGTCAGAAAAGGGCTTAATCCAACACTGTGAGAGGCAGAACAGCAGCAAGAAACGCTCCCAGGTGCCAGCCCATCCCTGTGCCACCCACTGCCTGGCACAGGAGTGTGACAGATTGAGCAAAAGCCATGGAAAAAGCAACTTGAGAAAAGGGAGGGGAATAAATAAAGCTGTTGGRCATGAGTTGTACCTGGAGAGCAGTGAGAAAATGTTTACTTCAGCAGGGTTTGTTTGTGTTCTCTATTTTTACCCACCCTAAGCCTCCAAATGACTCCTAAGTTTATTAGCAATAAAATAAGCGAGAAGCTCCTGAATTTAAGGCTGCAAAATTCCCACATTTTTGGTGGACAATGCAGGGAATCACAGAATGGTTGGAATCACAGAATTCCAAAAACCAAAAGCTTGTGAAGCACTYGCAGCCTCCACTGCTGGCAACACTTAACAAGCACATGATTAAACCTGCTTTAAACTGCATTTATATCTTTTAATTCCAACCTTGAAAAGTTTTATCAAGGCTGTGTTTTTAATTCCAATATCTTTTGGATAGAATGGTTTTTAATTCCAGGATCTTTTGGATCTATCTTTTGGATTTAATAGCTTTTAATTCCAACCTTGACACAAGTTTTATCAAGRCTATCAAGTTTTCTCAAGGCTGTGTTTCATCTGTAGATTTGTTGCACTATTTTGGTTGCAAGGTTGATTGAGGATGAAGCTGAAAAGTGATGGCCTTTGAGGACAGGCCAGCCAAATAATGGGATACAAGGAAAACTTAAGAAATAAGAAATCCARGGGTTGAGAATTAATTGTCTGATACCAAATTGCCACAGCACAGTGTGAGGTGGCAATAAAACCAATCAGTGAATAGGAATTAGTAAGATGACCCTGAACTTTAAAACCACCCTGGTGATCCTAAAGCAGAGTCTTCAGGTAAAATCATGGAAAACAGGAAAAGCACCAGAGATCAGTGATGATATTCCTGAAAATTCCAGATATTCCTAAAAACAGGAAAAGGAGCAAAGGAACCCAGGGGATGAGGATYAATGAGGAGCTGATGGACAGCACTGGGTGGATAGTCAGGGGAGGGAAGAAATTGCTCCCAGTTTTGTTCACCTTTCAAAATTTTGTAAGAATCAACAAGCAAAAAGCAAAGAAGGAGCTATAAATKATGATTATGGTTCCTTTACAATATTTTGGGAAGAGCTGAACKGACTCCCCTTCATGGCATGAAAGGATTTGTGAGCAAATGATGCACAAAAAGGGGGGGACTGACACAGATGACTGAAGCTGAGAGGGTTGGGAAATCACTTTGGAAGATTCTGAGCTACACACACAAAAAAAAGTGCTCAGTTTGCAGGAAAACAGCTCATCCTGGGACAAGCAAACTGATCTGAGGGGGAAAGGAGAGTAAAAAATGTACAAACAAAATAAAAGGGTTATTTTGGACAAACCTGGCTGAAACACCTTAACACAAAGGACAAACAGCTTTTATTTCTCTGAAGTGTTCCAATGGCAATGACCAAACACTGTTYTCCCTCTGCCAACTTTTAAATATTTATAAAATTATGTTCCTCACTCGCTGTCCTTTCCTCCAGCTAGAGAAATTTARTTCTTTTGCATTTGCCTCAGTCACCCATCAATCATTCTCCTCCCTCCTCCACTCCTGTAATTCATCAATGTCTTTCTAGCAACAAAGTGCTGGAACCAAAAGTGGAGCTCMAGGAAGAGAGGGGCTAAAAACAAGAGGTTTATCCAACTGCTCACTTGGACCTGAACACAAATTCTGCAATTTCTCCCCCAGCATGGACAAATGACTTCCCTGAAATGGCAGAATTATCCACTGGCATGACAGAATTACCCAAGATTTTTTTCCTTTCACTTCTTATTTCCATTTTCATCCCAAATGTTTCAAATKCTTTAGTGCAAACTGAATTTATTACACCTTTCTGCCAGCTTTAAAGCTGCATTTTCAAAGCAGTTCAATCYGATTTATTTATCCAGATTTATTCAATCTGGATTATTTTATAGTGTCCCATAACCCTTCAACAATTTTTTCATGCTGTTGCTGCAATGTTTTATTGGGGATACAATTCTCTTCTACACCCCAGAGTTTAAAAAAGAACTCCTGGATTCTTGAATTGCAGCAATCACAGCCCAGTGATTGCTGGAAAAGCATCCTCTGTATTCCAACTCTGCTCCACCTCCATCACAGCCTGATTTCTTATTAAATTTGTTAATAAATAAGCTTTTACCAGCTGAAATGAAGGGTTGGTATTAGCAGAGCCAAGAGCCCCCTGGTGATGCTGGGAGGAGAGCTGGGGTCAAGCACGTGGCCACGTAAATCAGCTTTAGGTGCTAAAACTTCCCTGAAAATGCAAATTACAGCAGGAAAAGAGTGAGAGCAAGTCATTGATAACTATGGAAAAAAAAAATAAAGTGTTTTTAAGGGAAATTCCATGTTCTAATGTGTTTAAGACTAGCCTAAAGTTCATTAAAAAATAATCAAAGCAGTATTTAAGGAAAAAATTAAATTTAAAAAATGTCTTAAATATTAAAAAAAATTCTTAAATTTAAGGAAAAAAAAAGGAAAAAATTACAGAAGAGAGGTGAAAAGTGATCTAAAAATAAACACCCCCAATCCTTCTGCATAAAGAACTTATCAGTATTCTATCAAACTCAACTCAGATCCTCCTTGTGTGGGCCCAGACCTTTCAGACACACAAAGCCCATGATTTCTGTGGTTTTTGGAAKCACCAGAACATTTTACAGGTACATAAGGAATTAATAAAATTAACAAAAAACAATGTGCCTCTTCGTCACCTTAAGAAGTCAGATTTGCCAATCATTAACAATTAACAGAAACCTCACATGAAATGAGAGAGATCTCACTTCTCAAAAGAGAATTTCTAGCAGAGCCAAAATTTAAATTTACCTATAAAAACCCAGGATGGTCTGGATTTTTACAGGTAAATTTAAATAGGTTTCATTTCTACAGAATCCCAACCAAACCCAGCTCTCTTATTTCCACTTGATTCCAAAATATAAAACTCTTCCATGGCAGCACCTGAATCCCAGAGCTGCACTAAGGAATGCAGAAACCAAATGAAAGTGTTTTTATTGATTTGCCTTGTTCCAGCTGAAAGGCAGGCAGTAAATAAAATGCAGGCTGAGAACTGCATTGTTTTTTTTATTTATTTCATTATTCCAGGCTACTTCAGSTGTAAGAACTCTGCTCACTACAAGGCATTTTTCATTGAAAGGCTCTCCTTGTGCCATCCTGAGGACAGCCACAGGTGGTAGCTGCAGTCAGGTAATAAAAATGATATTTTTACATCTCAGCCATGCCCAGGGCTRCAAACAGCCAGTTTTGCAAGGAGGTGCTGGCACTCCAAAGGATTTTCCAGAGAGGAAATGCAGAGGAGGTTGTTGAGGAGGACACAGAATCAGAATTTGGGTTGTTAAACCTCATCCATGGCAGGGACACCTCCCCCTGTCCCAGGCTGCTCCAGCCTGGCCTTGGACATTGCAGGGATGCAGGGGCAGCCCCAGCTGCTCTGCAATGAGATGTTTATTATGGAGTGAGTAAATATTTTACACACAGAGCAAAAACATTTCAATATTTTAAAGCCCTTGTTTGACTCTCTCTTCTCACAGCAAGTGGGGCTYCTTGTCCTCACTGTTCTCCAGGATGTCCCTGCTTTAGTTTCTCCACTATCTCCTCTTCCTGTGCCACCTTCTTTGTTTCCCAGGGCAGCTGGGGCTGCCCCTGCATCCCTGCAATGTCCAAGGAAGGATTGGAGCACCCTGGCATAGGGGAGGTGTCCCTGGAATAAGCTTGGAGGTCCCTTCCCACCCAAACTGCTCTGGGATTCTGGGATTTGGGACACTCAGAATCCATCCCGAGGGATTTTTATGGAAGTTGGGGATGGAAAAGGGAAGGGAGACCCTTCCTGGAGCCCTGAGATTCCAAGTGAAGCCCCCAGATCCCAAAATTCCTTCCTAGAGAGGAGTCGGGGTGGGGATGGATCCAATCCCAGGCTGGGAGAGCTGGGAATGGAGGGAATTCCCTGGAAAGGGAGACTGGGGTGGGATTTTGGGAAGGGATTCCCAGAGCAGCTGGGGCTGCCCCTGATCCCTGGGATGTCCAAGGTTGGACACTGGGGCTGGAGCAGCCTGGGACAGGGGGAGGTGTCCCTGCCATGGCAGGGGTGGGATTTAAGGTCCCTTCCARCCCAAACCATTCTGGAATTCCATGATTTCTGCACAGCATTCCCACTTTCTTACAGCCCTTCCTGTTCTGCCCCTGTTGTCACCCAGTCACTCAGCTGTGGTGTTAAGTCCTGCCTTTAAAAACACAAAAGCATTTTTTTTGTAAAATGCCAAATGTGCAGGGTGAAAGTGATCAGCTCCAAAAAATCCKCCTGCTATTACTCACATCACAAAGCAGAGCATATATATATATTATTAATTTCCTGACATTAAAGACCTAAAGTTTAAGTCTTTAACATTGGAAAAGAAAGAAGAGTAGGTGCTGGAGCATTYCCTGCTTCTGGAGAAACAAAATACTGTCAGCTTTTTATTTCCTGGGAAAAAGACACAGGAGAAGGATGAGCCCATGAGGAAAACACCAATTCCTCACTCTGTAACACAAGGGTGGGGGAAGTGAAGTGAAGAATAATCAAAGGGCTCCATCCTTCCTTCTTCCCACCCTCATTCCCAATCCTTCTTGTCTTCCTAATAAAGAAAAAATTCAGCTGGAAATAGCAATGATCCTCCCTCCTATCCCATGGAGAGATTTCTGCAGTTTCAGTGTTTATTGCCTGCCACAAGGGCAAATCCAGACACAAAACCAAAGCAGCCTAAAAAGTTTTTATTTAATTGTATGACATGACCTTAAATTACTTTATTCAACAATATTTCTTCACTGTTTTCAGCATTTCAGCTCTTAAATTATAGAAACAAATAGCAAATATTAAGTTTTCCCTATGGGGACCTCATGAGTCAACAGYAGAATCAGAAGAATTAAAGTTACAGCACAAGTGTCCATGATCTTGAGCTAATTAATTTATTAATTACTATGCAGAGCATAATCAGTGCACAGCCCAGTGCTGGGGAGATTGGACATGAAACTGTTCCTTACAAGGGTGAATCTCCTGTCCTGATCTCTGCTCTGGTTCTGGTGGTGTGGAGCACTCCCAGAACATCTCCTCTGCAAGAACTTGGATTCCTCACTCCAGCAGCCAAGCTCAGGCTSCCAGGGAAGTGACATCAGTGTCCCTGATGTGACAGTGGGGGGTGACAGTGTCCCTGGCCCCTGCTCAGCTCCCCTCTCTGAAAACTCCTCCTGGCTCAGAATTCCCCCTCAGCAGCAGATCACAGAATTACAGAATGGTTTAGGTTGGAAAAGAGCTCTCAGACCATCCAGTCCAACCATTGCCAGCACTGCCAAGGCCACTACTGCCCCATGTCCCCAAGTGCCACATGCACATGGCTTTAAATCCCTCCAGGGATGGGGACTCCATCACCACAGCCCTTTCCATGAAGAAATTCTCYCCARAATCCACCCTGAGGCTCCCCKKGCCCAGCCTGAGGCCATTTCCTCCTCCTGTCCCTGATCCCCCCTGKCAGGGACTTGTGCAGAGCCAGGAGGTCCCCCCTGAACCCTTTTCTTGTTTTATATGAAACAAAAACCCCCCACAAATGGCTGCACGTGCACTGAAGTGCCCCATAAAAGGGAATATTGCTGTCAGTAATTCAGTGTGTGAAAAACCAGCTCCATTTCAGGCAAATGTACAAACTCACTCTATCAAAAAGGCACATAAAGAAATGGAAAATAACTAAAATGCATTCCAGYTCCAACAGGCATTTTATCTGTTCCAGACATTCCCAAATTCTCCAAAGCTTCACAATTCAAAGGATGCTGGAAATGGGTTCTTTTAGACACCCTGTAATGTGCAATTAYAGGACAGCAAACCTGTGCTCCKGGAATTATCAAGATGCTGGAGGAACACACAACAGGAACACCTGATATTTGTGTGCTGGATACAGAATCAGAAAGGAAAAAAAGCTGTCACTTAAAAAAAAAATTTAACTTCATACAAATGTAAGCTGTCACAAAGTACCTCTGCATTGTGTTTATCCAACTGGGAAAAGCTGCCAGTCTTTTATTAACAATCCTTGCCTGCATTACTCAGTCACTGCACATTAGAACCAGCAGCTGGAGAGTTTTGAGTGATAATGAAACCTGTAACAAGCCATCCTCAGCCTTCTTTTCCAAACAATAAGGGAATTAAAATTTCAATTTAAATGCAGAGGTTTGAAACACGCTTCAGTGGCAAAATTACTTCAATTAATGTGAGTGGAATACAAAGAGCAGGCTGCAGGGATGGGATGCAGCAGGCTGGAATGATGCAAAGGTCTGATTCTGCCTGCATGGATCACAGGGCTACAGAACAGCATCAATCAGGGCTGCAAGTGCAGGGGGAGGGCTGCAAACTCCTGCTCAGAGCACTCTGGGCTTCTCCTGAGCCACCAGCAGCTGTTTACCTTGAGGGATGAAACCAAAGGACAGGCAGATCTATGGACACTGTGCCTCCCTGACAGATCAGCAATGATTTTACATAATGTTCCTATCATATCAAAGGAGARGGGAATTATCCCCAGCCAGTGAGTGATTACAACATCACAGCTCTGTTAACACAAGATGGCAAAAGCCAATGAGCCTGCAGTGATTTTTGGCCAGGGAAAAGCTCCAAATGCAGGTGAATTACTGTTTCTTTATACAGGCACATTTGTCTTCAAATGAGAATTGCAAGTGTCAATGAGTGGCTGAAATTGAGTGTTCAATTTCCACTTGAGGTTTCTCTGCATTCATTCCTTGATATATATTCAAAAAAGCTCATGAACTAACAGCTGCTTTTTATATCATTACTATTTGATTTATTAGAAAATATTTGCTATGCTGAAAACAACAAMAAAAAAAAACCAACCAAASAGAGCAGCAGCAGAAATGCTGCAGAAGTCTATAAATCAGAGAGATCTAATGCTGTCTCTCCCTCATAGCCACAGGCAACTTTACCCAAGCACACATATTTATACACACAGAAGTGTTTATATTTAAAATAACCATATACAAAATATTGCAAACCAGTAAATATCAAATACACAGGTTGAAAACCATTTCTAAAGCATAATGGATGAGAAATCTTAAGCAAGGTAATTTTTCTTCTTAGATTTCCT
>NDFG01000009.1:737165-785973 GCA_002167245.1 Sporophila hypoxantha
CAACAGAAATCAATGCACTGTGAGAAAATAAACCCCATCAATGCTGTGGTTTATTACTCTGCCAGTTTTCAAACCCTTCACATTATTATCATCGGCGCCTGTAATGAAGGGATGGTGTCACAAACATATTTTCTGAAAATTCCTTTTGCCAGGATCTTTTCTCCTGGGAAGCTTCAGCTTCTTTATGTTTTGCTGCTTTGGAATGTGATTTGGAGAATTGTTTACCCAGCATGTGAAATTGTTTTTGCTTGATGACCAATGACAGCCACCTGTGTCGAGGCTGTGAGCAGTCACAAGATTTTATTATCATTCCCTTCTTTTCTTTGCCAGCCTTCTGATGGAATCCTTTCTTCTATTCTTTAGTGTAGCTTTAGTATATCACTTTCTTTGAGTATAATATATATCATAAATAATAAATCAGCCTTCTGAAACATGGAGTCAAGATTCTCATCCCTTCCTTCGTCCTGGGACCCCTTGAACACAGCCACAGGATGGGACAATTTTGGGGCTGAGAACAATTTATTGCTCACATAAACATCAGTCTCAGAGGCTGTGAGATTTTAAAGGAGCAAGCAGCCAGCCACAGCTCCAAAGTAGTCACAATTTCCTTGTTACAAAGCAATATAGAACTTTCTAAACCAACAGACAACTGCTACAGGGTTTATTTTGCTTTTCTAACCTATCTCCTATACTACTTACTTCTGCTGTACTGTAGATTCTTTTGTCCAACAGGCTTCTGTCTCACATGGACAAATAGAATTCTATTATAACTTCTAAACTCAGCTTATTCTATACAACCACACCCCTGCATTGTAAATTCTTCACCATCTTATCAATATAGTTTCTCACTTATTTAAGGCATATTCTTACTTACAACTATAGAAACATAAGTTTATGATTTTCCTGCTGAATATCTGTGCCTTGTATTTTTACATCAATCCAAGCTTTTCCCAAGGCTGCAAATTAAACCCTTCCATCTGTGGAATTTTCTATTTTTCTGATCCCCACAACTTCAGAAGTTTTCCCTTTTCAGGGAAAGTTCTCTGTTGGTTATCACATTGCCAGACAGTCACTAATACAGGCACAATGTAACATCTGRAATATTTCTTGATTTATTATTTATGAAGAGCTATAAGGAAAAAAAAATCCTAACTTTAGTCTTGGGAATCAGTGCAACTTGTGCAATGTTGCAGTTCCTGTAACTTATCTGCCAATGGTAAGGGATGTCACAGGGACACAGAGAAATCCATCACAGATCTATCCAGGTCTYCCACAAGTCAGTTTTCAAACATATACCAATACAACAAGAAAGGCCTCATGACCCTATCCCCCCCCCACCTCAATTATTTTAACCTCTAACATCATGTRGTAAGATTCTTTATATTGAAATCAATTAAATTTGAGATTGCAACAAAACTGCTGAAGATTTTGTGAAACTGGACATAGCTCAAAGCTTCTTGATGTCACTCMAAAATTTCTATTCAAGAATCAATGCAATCTTCTCCTTTTGAGAGGATAAAAATCCCAGAATGAGCAGCAMGAACCTTTTCCTGATATCCAACCTCAACCTYCCCTGACACAGTCCCAGGTWCCTCTAAAGCACCTGCAGATAACTGAAATAAAGTCCCTCAGGASCTGTCCCTGTCACAGASAGCAGAGATCAGAGCTGCCCCTCCTGAAGAAGCTGCAGCCATCCATAAATGTCCCCTCAAGCAGCTTCTTCCAAAGCATAAAACTCACTGCCTTTCTTGTTCCATGCTGCATGGTAGCTACAGAAACAGGAATCCTTTCTCACGCTATTACAATAATATTCTACTCCCAAAACTTTTAATTGTGTCTTAAATCAGCTTTTCTCGAAAAAATAAAATTATATTTTAGCCAAAGCTCTTCAAAAAGGCTCTGAGAAGTAGAAACACTAGACAAKGTTGCTCAGGGCCCAGAAAATATAAATTTTAGTGAAAGGCTCYCTGCCYATGACCATCTTSRAGTCCCTTCCAATCCAAACCATTYCAAGACTAAAATGAAAATCACGAGCAAGGCTGGCAGAAAGTCATCCTCTGTTAAGAGCCCCTGCAGAAAAATCCATTTTCTTTGTGAAGAACTGCTTATTTCTGCTGGAASAATGTTCTTCAGCATGGCTACACTGGACACAAGGAATATCCAGCTCAGGAACTGACATTTTGTTTGAGTTGGAGCTGCCTGTCCCAGCAGTTAATGAAAACATCCATCCTSTGTGACCTGCAGCACAGATCACAGGAGATCCTGCATGGAGACAGACAAGGGAGCAGCAGAACCAAACTGGCCCAGAGCACAGGCTAGGAAAGTTGGTAGTTTTAATCAAACCCAATCCAATTTCACAATTCTGGATTTGCCACAGAATCCATCTGCAGTGCCAGCAGYTGGTTACAAAAGCTGAAGATCTCTCTCCAAAGCTAAGACTACATTGCTCATGTCAGAGGATGCCATGAGGATTCTGCTGCTCCAGCAAATTCCCATCCAACCCAGGCTTCCTAACAAATACCAGCCATATTTTTAAAGCAGATTTATATTGTGCTGCCCAGTCTTTTTGTCCTTGCATTTGAATTTAGTTTGGCCTGTCTATAGGAAAAATACATTTTGCTAAAAACATCTGCCCAGCAAAGCAGAGCTGCTTGTGAAGCCTGAGAGGCCCCAGCAGTTCCWATCTCAGAAACMCCAAAAGTGSCAGAAGGACAAAGCCAGGACAGCTGGAAATCAGAAACCTTGGAGATCCCACCAGATGATTCCTMCTGAGATCATAAATGAGCATGGACAGTGCTGGTCTCCTCTCACCCTTGAAAGGGCAACTAAAGCAAGAWGAACCAAAGTTTCAGGCTCAGTCAATTGTCACATTGCAGAATTTCCAGCTGCCTCTGTTGGATGCAGAATAAACACATCCTGCTTTGGTTTTAATTCTTATTACTCTTTCTTTTAGTTATATTAATAAGTTTTTCTTTACACACTTATTAAAATTTTAAACCTACTTTACCTTTCTCCTAATCTTATCTCACAACAAATTAGTAATTAACCAACACCAAACTCAACACACTAATTAGTACATTAACTAAGAAACCTAAAAATTAATGACATCTCAAATTAACAAACCAAAASCACTACACTTAATTACCTGGGCTGGGAATATACTGTGGGAACAACCACCACTAAAAATACCACACTCACATTCTGACCAAAAATCTTCTATTTATTTACAGTCCTTTAATTGGTTCTGGTTCAAACCATCACAGAATTATTAAGGTTGGAAAAGACCTCTAAAATCATGGAGCCCAACCATTAACCCAGCAATGCCAAGGGCACCACTAAATAATGTTCCCAAGCACCACATCCTACACCAAAAAGGATAAAAAATTCTACACAACAACAAATTTTCCCCAACAGGTGTTTTCTTAGCCTTCCACACACTTGAATTTGCCTTAAACACCTGTAGATTATTTCCTTACAGASAGGATAAGTTTAAACCAAAACCCAAGACCCAAATGGAAAAAAGCAACAGAGATATTTTCCCTTCATTTTACTGAAAAAGACAGGAAGTTTTAGAAATGTAAGGTTTTGGGTTTAAGATCTGGTTATTTCCAGTGATAACGAGTCTGGATTAATCACTTAGAATTTGAAACTTTGTCCATCTCAGTCTCATGGTACAGGAGCCATTTCTTTTTCTGGCTCTGCCCAGAAAAAGAAGAGAAAAGCAAGGAATACTTAATATTCTTGAGCTTATCCATGCTCCTGCTAACACTGCAGAAAAGTAAGCCAAGGGCATCTCTGCTTATTTTAGTCCTATTAAAATGTGTTGCAAGGAAGAAGAAAAGTCAACACAGTGTTTGTCAAACAGAAAGGATCCAAATTGTTTGGGAAAGGAACTTTGCAGGAAGAACTTTGAAGGGGGAATCACAAAACAGGACAGGATTATGAAACAATGATAAATATACATCAGCACTTCAGAACTCCCTGAAAAATATTCCAAACAGAGGACAAACAGAAGGAAAATCAGTTTAGATCCCGAGTAGCAGATGATGAACTCAGTGGGGGTTTCCAGAGGGATTCCTGAGCACTTCACTTGTTTGGTTTTTTTTAATTTTGATTTTTTCCAAATAAGAATCCTCCTCCTCTGTAAAATACCTGGAATTTGTACTTGGCAGCTGGATGGCTGCAGATGCCTGTCTCATTAGCAAGAGCTCACCAGGATTACAATAATTCCAACTGGCTCTGAGTCTGCTGAGAGACATTTTTATGCTATGGTGAAACAGAAATTCATTGAGCCAAATCTCACAGACTTCTGATTTTACATAGTTAAAAATACAGATTACACAAAAGCAAAATGCTTCATTCACTGGAGTCACTCCCACAGATGGAAGACAGGATAGAGGAGAAGATGATCAGACACAATCCTGAAATGTTTTTATCATGGGATGTACAGCACTTTCCTCAGGAGAAAATAAATGAACCTTGTTATTTCCCTGAGGTCACTGAATTTACCCTGGAATTAGATTAATAAAAAAAGTCCTTTGGGACTATTCATTTTAGTAGAAGTTGATCTGTAGGTCACAAGCATTTTTCATCTCCTATTTCCAGCATCCAACCCAATGAGCAGAGGGAGGAGATGGAAGGATTTTTTCAGGAGTCCTGAAGCCTTGTCATTGTACAAACACCCAAAGCCTTCAACTGCTACCTCCAACAACTCACATGAAAGCCAGGAATAGCTCATTTCCAAAGGTAAACACACAGGAAAAAGTACTCACATATATATATATATATATATATATATAAATAAATAAATATATATATATGTCAGCCATAACACTTCTGCACAAAGATGCACCTCTAAAAAAAACAATGAACTCCAAGCTCTCCAAGAATCTTCCTGCTTCAGCACCTCTGGTGAAGGGAAAAAGTGCCACAACCAAGAAGAAGTTTGAATTTACTGTCACCTGTCCCCTTAAAGCAGCTGTACAGGCTGGAGCCATCAAAAGCTAAAGGGTAATTCACKTTTTAGTGAAGAGAAAGGCAAGATTTTTGATTTACATACTTTTTATAAATGCTCAACTAAGTACTCAGAAGCAGTTGAAAAAGCCATTTGTGGTATTAAAGGTTTTTTTCCCTCCCCACAGACCTCAGAGCCTCAGAATTTTCCTCTAAGGAGCAAAATTAAATGGTTTTCTCAGTAAAATGCTCAGTTTTGAGAAGASAGGCTGGGAGAGCTGGGGGTGCTCACCTGGAGAAGGGAAGGMTCCARGGAGAGCTTCCAGCACATTCCAGGGCCTGCAGGGGCTCCAGGAGAGCTGCAGAGGGACTGGGGACAAGGCCTGCAGGGACAGCACCCAGGGAATGGCTCCCACTGCCAGAGGGCAGGCATGGATGGGATCTTGGCAATGAGGAATTCCTGGCTGGGCTGGAATTGCCAGAGCAGCTGGGGCTGCCCCTGCATCCCTGCAAGGTCCAAGGCCAGGCTGGACACCGGGGCTTGGAGCTCCTGGTCCCTGCCCAGTGAACTGGATGGGCTTTGAGGTCCCTTTCAATGCCAGCTGTTCTGTGCCTCTTGAWGGAAGTCACACCATGTGTCATTTTTATAAGGTATAAAATTGTGGTGTGTAGTTACCACAGAAATACAGACAGAGCTTCAAAACTGCCACGCATTCTGCAGGGATAAAAGGAATTTCTCYACAAACCAATGTAATTTATCTGGTCCCAGCAACATCTAACACCAGCACACTCCATACACTCTGCAGGAAATTATTTCACACTACAGGCAGTTTTGGATAGYTCTTTGTGCTTTTACAAATCAATGCTTTCCATAGATCTGGCCCAGATGTGCATGTGCCCAATGAACAACTACCACCCAGTCTCATCTTCTGTCCAAAATTACTCCCACACTGTGATGCATTAATTTGGGGAGGAAAGGAAGAAAAAGGAACKTCTCCAGCATTCAAACAACACAAGAGAACAACAGGCAGATGCTGTAAAAGCACAGAAAATAAGTTATCATTTCTCCACAAGCTAATACACTTCTATTATTGTTGGGAGCTGAGAGAACATGATGTTTACYGAGCTAGTCAGCAGCAAAAGAAAACAAACACCATTGTACCACTCATCATGTGGCACAACAGATAACTCCAGGAGCACAGCAATGCTAGAGGCACGATCAGCTGCACAACTATGAAACCACTCACCTCCTTCTGTAAAAATGYTATTTTCCAGCCTCAAAAGCATCCCAGCCTCCAACCAGGATTTAACATTGTCAATCCCACCAGAGAACACACATCACACACAGGTTAATCTTTATTCTGTGTATCACTCCTGTTCCCACAAATGTGGGCAGCTTATCTGCACCAAACTCCCACAAAAGAGCTTTGATGTGGATGAAATGCACACCAGATTTGTCTGCTCAGTCCTCAGACCGAGAAGCTCAGCACAAACTGGGAACAACCAGAGGAAATTGAATGGAGTTTAATAAGTCCAAGTGTCCAGTGCTGCACTTTGGCCACAACAACCCCTGCAGTGCCACAGGCTGGGGATGGCGTGGCTGGGCAGGGCCAGGCACAAAGGGACCTGGTGGGCAGCAGGACAGGAGCCCTGGTGTGCCCTGGTGGCCAAGGAGGGCAGTGCCACCGCCTGTGTCAGGAATGCAGCAGGAGCAGGGGAGTCACTGTGCGCCAAGGAGGGCAGTGCACCCAGCTGTTCAGGGACAGAGTGGCAGCAGGGCAGGAGAGTCACTGTGCCCAAAGAGGCAGTGCCACCCGGCTGTGTTCAGGAATGCAGAGGAGCAGGGAGGCCACTGTGCCCTGCCCTGGGCACGGAGGCTCAGCTTCAGGGCTTGCCCAGCTCTGGGCCCCTCAGCCTGGGAAGAGCCTTGGCACACTGGGCAGGGCCAGAGGGGGCAGCGAGGCTGGCGAGGCTGGGAGCACAAACCCTGAGAGGAAGCCCTGAGGGAGCTGGGGGTGCTCAGCCTGCAGCAAAGGAGACTCAGGCTGCCCCCAGCACTCCTGCAGCTCCTGAAAGGTGCCTCTGCCCAGCTGGGCTCGGGCTCTTTCTCCAGCAGCTCTGACACAACCAGAGCACACAGCCTCGAGCTGTGCCAAGGAAATTCAGGTTGGAGAGCAGGAAAAAGCTTTTCCACAAGGGGGATATAGTTCTGCAATGCTGCCCGGGAGGGGTGCAGTCCCCATCCCTGGCGGGTGTTTAACAAGCCTGCATGTGGCACTGGGTCCAGGGGCTGGGCTGGACTCCATGCCTTGAAGGTCTCTCCCAACCTGGTTATCTTGTGATTCTGTGAAATGCTTTTCCTGGCACCATGCAAAGTCCCAAGGCACTCACAGGCCCAAAGAGCTCAGCTGGTGTTGCCAAACCGCAAAGCCTTCCAGAGGATGGAGTATGTTGTTCACATAGATGTCCACAGCAAATGTGGAAAACAACAGGTTTCTAAACAAATCTGGGATCTCCTCCACCTCTGTTTGCAAGTCTGCTAGCCCGCAGGAATTCCCTCATTGCCAAGATCCCATCATGCCTGCCCTCTGGCAGTGGGAGCCATTCCCTGGTGCTGTCCCTGCAGGCCTTGTCCCCAGTCCCTCTGCAGCTCTCCTGGAGCCCCTGCAGGCCCTGGAATGTGCTGGAAGCTCTCCCTGGAGCCTTCCTCGCTCCAGGGGAACATTCCCAGCTCTCCCAGCCTGACATTGGAATCCATTCCTCTCCAAATACATTCATGACCCAGGGCTTCACTTCGATCTCAGCCAAACATGGAAGGGGCTCCTTCCCTTTCCTCTCGTTTTCTTCCCCTTTTCCATAAAAATCCTCGGGATGGAATTCTGAGTTGTTTCCAAATCCAGAATCCAGAGCAGTGTCGAAGGGAAACCTCCAAGCTGATTCCAGGGACACCTCCCCATATGCCAGGCATGCCTCCAGTCCTTCCTTGGACATTGCAAGGATGCAGCTGCAGCCCCAGTGCTCTGGCATTCCATCCATCCCCGCCCCCACCTCCCAACCAAGCATTTCTTCTTTAAACCTCTCTAAATCCAACCTCCTCCACCTTAAAGCCATTCTCTTTTGCTYCATTTCCCCCTCTCTTTTATTCTGCAAGGGTCAACAACAAAAATAGCTCAGGTAGRGACAAATCCATGAATTTTCAAGCTCCAAATGCCCACAATCCATCCCCATTTAGGTTTGGAAGGTGCTGAATACCTTTGGAGCACTCACAAACTCAGTGTTGTGAACCTGAATTTGCAGTGCCATCCACACCCCCCCTACTGCATCTCATCCCCTGTCACTTCATTCCCTTCACAGGAGTATTTTTGCCACCAGATCCTACATTTTGCAGCCCCCCACCCCCTTGTATTTTGCACTGTGGCAAAAAAATCAGCTACAACGTTTAAGATGATCCATTTACAGGCATCAACTTCACAATTACACTTTGAACAGCAATAAGATTTGAGATTCAGCAAGAATTTCTCTTTACACTGAGGACTCATTTTCCCCCACACAGTTTGTATTATATTTTTTCTCTGTTTTCTAGTGCAGAGGAGCAATTCCTTTTGCCAGCCTACTGTCAGCTTCCTACCTGCCCAATAAAACACCAAGAAAATTAGATTATGTCAATTTTTAAGAGAAAACTGTTAACATTAATGAATAATAAATGTTTCATTTCTGTAAATTTGCTTTTCCTGATGCCTCCAGCCAGGCTGGGTGGATAACTGCCTGCCTATTTTACCTGCCCTAGGGCCAGCCCTGTTAAGTGTGATTACTGCTAAGCTATGGATGGCAAACTGAGGCTTAATTATCCATTTCCTGACTAGAAAATTTGTTTCACAGGAAGAACATTGCAGTAACAGTATGTGGGCATTATGCTTCTGCTGATTCTTTTTTCTGAAGCAAAACTGAAGGAACAGATAATGCAAATACATGTTTTAGGAAATTAATGCTCAGTTAGGACCAGCTAATTCTTACAGGAAAGGAGSGTTGAAGACCCTGCTGGTTTTGTCCACAACTGTGGGTGGTTCAGCATCTTTGTGTCTCTATAAAAGCCTTTTTTCTTCTGCTCCCCAGCATCAGAGCAGACTTATGTAAATATTTGTGGTTAAAGGCAGAAAAGAGTATTACAGGATGCACAGGTGCAGCTTGGAAATCCAGGAATAATCCTCTTTTCCTTCTGGATCAGGTTTCTTTGAGCATACAATTCACTTTTCTTCACTCAAACTCGCTCATTCAAATGAAAATACTCATTAAAGACAGTGGGAAACACCACAAAAAAAAAAGCAGCAAGTGGATCGAATTTAAATAGTTCTCATCTGATCAGGAAAAAGAACATTTTAGTGAAGTGCAATTGAACTGAGTGCTGAATCACTGGGGGGGAATCAATCAAAGCTCCAGTTTTCACAGGAATCCACAGTAAACTTCCCACCACCTGTTCCAAGGGCTCTGTGCTGTATCACACACCTTGTKGAGGCTCCCAGTTCCTCACTTTAAAACACCTTTGAAGCTCCAAACACACAGTTTGTGGTACCAACTGCTCAAAGCAGCGTGGCTGAAAGCTTGTCCTGCTCAAAGCTCCAGCTGCATTTCATGTGTGGCCAAGGYAGGATTCACTGATGTACTGACCTGTTCCTCCAGCAAAAACACCAAAAATCTGTTTAACAGCAGCAGCCCTGGGCAAAATCCAGAATTTCTGGGATACACAAGATCCGTTCCTCCCAAAGAAACTGGGTGAGGTTTTTACTGATTTATGGTTTGGGTGAGAGTTAAAGGATAATTCTTTTACTGCTCACTCAGAAATCTGCAGGCAACAAATGCTGGGGAGATACTAYACAAAAGTATTGTAAAACTCTGCTGAATATGTTTCACAATTTCTCACATTAAAGCTGGAAAAGACCCATAAATTCATCAAGTCAAACTGCTCCTTCAGCACTGCCAAGGCCACCACTGTCCACACATCCCCATGAGCCAAATCCACAGGATGCAGAGGGAATGGAGGGATTTAATGTCCTCCTGGGCAGCCCTTCACAGGAGGAATTGTTCCTGTTATCAGAATCTAAACCTCCCCTGGCTTAGCCTGAGGCCATCTCCTCTCCTCCTGTCCCTGTTCCCTGGACTGTCCCCTCCTGGCAGGGACTTGTGCAGAGCCTCAAGGGCCCCCTGAGCCTCCTTTGCTCCAGGCTCAGCCCCTGCCCAGCTCCCTCAGCCTCTCCTGGTTCTCCAGACCCTTCCCAGCTCCCTCAGCTTTTCCTGGTTCTCCAGACCCTTCCCAGCTCCCTCAGCCCCTCCTGGCTCTCCAGCCCCTTCCCAGCTCCCTCAGCCTCTCCTGGTTCTCCAGACCCTTCCCAGCTCCCTCAGCCCCTTCCTGGTTTCCTCCAGACCCTTCCCAGCTCCCTCAGCCCCTACTGGTATCTCCAGACCCTTCCACTCCCTCAGCCCCTCCTGGTTTCTCAGACCCTTCCCAGCTCCCTCAGCCCCTCCTGGTTCTCCCAGCCCCTTTCCCAGCTCCCTCAGCCCCTCCTTGTCCTCCAGACCCTTCCCAGCTCCCTCAGCCTCTCCTGGTTCTCCAGACCCTTCCGCAGCTCCCTCAGCCCCTCCTGGTTCTCCAGACCCTTCCGCAGCTCCCTACAGCCCCTCCTGGTTCTCCAGACTCTTCCCAGCTCTTTTCTGATCTGCTCGAGCCCCTCAATGCCCTTCTTAATCACATAAGGCTCAAAATTGCCCTCAGATTTTGAGATGGGACCTCAAGCAGTGCCCAGCACAGGGGGATTCATGTTATATTTATCACGTAATTATCAATACACACTACGTCAGATACAGTACAGGCATTAAAACTATCAAATCACCCCCTGGAGGAAAGAAAATTAAGGGGATTATTTTTGTCCTGTTATTCTCCGTGTTACACCACAACCAAAGGACCTGAAATACAACCAGAGTACAACAAGGTACAGAAAAGTACAGCCTTAGCCAAAAGACAATTGTGAACAACAAAGGATTTGCGGAGTTAAACAAAGGAAGCAGTTGCTAGAAGCAACAAAATAATAATTTCAGCAGAGCATTGTGGTTGTCTAGAAAGCTCAGTCTCCTCTCTGCGGGAAACAGCTGCAATGTGCCAAGGAAACATCAGTATTAAAAAGTAGGAGGAAAAAAAAAAAGCAGAGTAAAAGAAACCTAATAGGAATGCAGTTACTCCCATTGCTGATGGCCATGGCACACAGCAATTTCCAGCATCTGCTTTCTCATTTGGTTTGAGCCCTTGGGATCGCTGTAGCATTTGGGTGCCCTGACAGCCGAGGCCGAGCAGAGCCACAGGAGAGAGAGGCACCGAGCCCGAGGGCAGCGGCTCCACCAGGTGGGAACGCCAAGAGCCAGGGAACAGCACCAGGGAAGGGAGAGGAGAGGGCAGCCTGTGAGGGGAAAAAGGTACCCCAGAAGGGAGGTCAGCATGTGAGGGGAACAAGGTACCTGAGAAGGGGGAGAGGTCAGCGTGTGAGGGAGGGAAACAAGGTACCCCAGAATGGAGGAAGGTCAGCCTGTGAGGGAGGGAACAAGGTACCACTAAGAATGGAGTAGAGGTCAGCTGTGAGGGAGGGGAACGAGGTAATCCAAAGGAAGGGACGTCAGCATGTTGAAGGGCAGAACAAGGTACCCGAGAATGGAGGAGAGGTCAGCGTGTGAGGAGAGGAACAAAACACCTGAGAAGGGAGCAAAAGGTCAATGTGTGAGGGGGGGAACAAAACACTGAGAAGGGAGGAGAGGTCAGTGTGTGTGTGAGGAACAAGGTACCTGAGAAGGGAGGTCAGCCTGTGAGGGGAACAAGGTACCTGAGAAGGGAGGAGAGGTAAGCCTGTGAGGGAGGTGAATAAAACACCTGAGAAGGGAGGAGAGGTCAGTGTGTGAGGGGGGGGAACAAAACACTGAGAAGGGAGGAGAGGTCAGTGTGTGAGGAACAAGGTACCTGAGAAGGGAGGTCAGCCTGTGAGGGGAACAAGGTACCTGAGAAGGGAGGAGAGGTCAGCCTGTGAGGGAGGGGAATAAAACACCTGAGAAGGGACGAGAGGTCAGTGTGTGAGGGGTGGAACAAGGTACCTGAGAAGGGAGGAGAGGACAGCGTGTGAGGGGGGGAACAAAACACCGAGAAGGGAGGAGAGGTCAGCGTGTGAGGGGGGGAACAAGGTACCCGAGATGAAAGGAGAGGTCAGCTTGTGAGGGGAAACAAGGTACCCGAGAAGGGAGGAGAGGTCAGTGTGTGAGGGAGGGGAACGAAATACCAGAGAAGGGAGGAGAGGTCAGCGTGTGATGGGGGGGGAAGAAAACACCGAGAATGGAGGAGAGGTCAGCCTGTGAGGGGGGGAACAAGGTACCCGAGAAGGGAGGAGAACCAGGTACTCTAGAAGGGAGGAGAACAAGGTACCCGAGAAGGTCAGTGAGTGAGGGGAGGAACAAAATACCCAAGAGAGGAGGAGAGGTCAGTGTGTGAGAGGGGAACAAGGCACCCGAGAAGGGAGGAGAGGTCAGCATGTGAGGAACAAAATACCCAAGAAGGGAGGTCAGTGTGTGTGAGTGGGGGGAACAAAATAACCGAGATGGAGGAGAAGGTCAGCGTGTGAGGGGGAACAAGGTACCCGAGATGAGAGGCATCATCTCCCACATTCACTGCCCAGCACATGCTGCCCTGAGCAGAGAGCTCCTCGGCACTGTCAAGCTGAAAATGATCCCAGGAATTGCTGCAGTGAGGGAGTTTGAAGTGCACGTTGCTGGGAGGATCAAGTGTTGACTTCCCAGAGGTGTGGAAGATGCGTTTAAGTGCTCTGCAAGCAATAACCCGTGACAAATGCACTCATTTGTTACTGCCTTCCCCCTCAAAGCTGGAAACACAACATCACACAGTGGCTTTGACACTGAGCATTTCAAGGACTGGGCCTTGCTGTGAAAATGTCAAGCAACACCTGAGATCAAAGAAACATTTTGAACATGTTTAGCTGATCAGTATTTAAGTCCCTGTGTTAATCAGAATAAAATGCATAAGTGAGGAAACAATAAAATCCACTCCTTTCTGAAATTCAGCGGTTTATTCATACTTCCCCCTGCTTCCAACCTTATTTTTATGGGTGTAAAAAAAGAGCCTATCCAGAGCAGTTCAGCACAAATKCTTCCTCCTGACTGCCCTTACACCCCACAAGACACCACAAGCAGCTCCATTTCAAGAGATCACATCAAAAATGTTTTATAAAGCTCTCTGGGACAAGAACAACTCTACTTCAACCCACTGTGTCTCCACTGAGCTACAAATTTCCACAGGTTCATTAAACTAAATGGACTTATTTCAGTTTTATAATTGAAAACTGTTGTCTTAAAGACAAGTCCCAAATGGGGTGATCTACAGCTTCCAGCACTATTTAACCTCAAAGTGTATTATCTGATAATTCATGTTTTGAAACCTCTCCAGRGGCTCATGGAAACCACTGTAAAAGTTGGGTCCTTATAAAACAAAGCCAGACAGAAGGAAAAAAAAATAAGACTCCAAAAGGTATTTAACAACTTAACTTGGCAGCAACATATTGAATGTTTTCTCATTATTTTCATAGGTTAATRGATTGTTCCTGTGAAATTCTGGATTTGTGGAAATGAATTAAAGCATTCAGGAAAGATATTTCTTCACAGAGACTATGAGGTGCTGGAAAGCAGGTAATCAAAAATTGTAGTGTCCAAGTCAAGGGGCATGGGAAATGTATTCTAAAAACTGATTGAACAATTATAAATAATAAATTGAAAAAGAAGTGAAATCCTGAGGCCAGCACCTTCCACCCTCACCAAGGGGAATGAAGGTACAGCCTGCAGGGAACTCCCTCTCCCTTGTGCAAAGAAATAACTCACTACAAGAACAGCAGCACCAAGTCTGTTCACAATCCTGYTAAGCACCCAGAGCAAACAGAGCATTTTAAAACATTTTCCTCCTCTACTTACATTCCATTAATCTTTCATGCTGTTTACACAGTTGGTTAGAGCATTYTCAACAGAAGCTGGTGATCTTTTTATCATTGAGGACTTGCAGATGGGTACAGGAGACACGCAGCAAAAAGGCTGAGCAGCCTCCAGCCATCTAAATAAATACCAGCAGGGAATTCTTTATTTTGCTAAATTAACCAACCTTTAATCAAATTTCCTCACCCCAATACAAATGATGCCAGGGGAGTGAGTGATCAGCTGGTTTCTGAAACAAAGACTGGACTGCAGTGGCTTCAGCAAAATTCCCCTCCTTCAGATGGCTCCAACAGCAGCACAGGGAGAGTTTCAATCCCACACACAGGAAAACCCCAGGGACACCAAGCAGCTGCACATTTCCCAGGTAGGAACAGGGATGGAGGCAGCAAACAGCCCCAGGAGATGCCACTTACACYTCCAGGCACAAACAGAGGGACTCAGCTGCCACTCCACTGAGTGAGACCCCGTCCAGGACAGGAAACCAACTCTTGGCAATTAGACAGGAAACCAACTCTTGGCAATTAATTTTAGATCCAGAAATTAAATCAACCATTCCATGTATTATTATCACATTCCCAGGAGAAAGTCAAAGCCCTGAGGATCAGCATTTCCAGATCTGCAAAAGCAGAGGCTGGACAGTGCCTGTCTCTTATACACATCTAGATGTGTATAAGAGACAGGTGCTGCTCAGACCTGTCACCTGGATAACTGAAGCATAAAGAATATTTTGGGAGCCACTCCCCATGCTGCACCATCAACCCATCCTTGGTATCACACCTGCAGCAGGAGGCTTGGGGAATTTCATCATTCACCTGAAGGTTTCAAACCTGCACCAGAACCAAGCCCTGATATCCAATCCACCTTGCCCTCAACACCTCTGAAAGATTTAAAAGCACAATCACTTCCTAACAAAACCCAGTATTTGCACTTCTTRGTTTTGCCAGGGTGGGTTCAACTCCAGCTCTGCACTGGCTAAAGCTAAAATAAGAGCTGAAAAATAAAGTACTTGGAGCTTTTAACTCAGCACAGTCACACCTCTTGTCCTTTTCTATGTGGTTGTGTATTCACATTTACTCATTTTTAAATGCAACCAAGGGTCTGTATCAATCTACAGCCCAACACTTGCAAAATACCTAAACATTTTATACAAGTGCCTGGAGATCATTTCAAGGAAATTTATCGTTTACAACCACAMTCTGCCATATACAATTTATTTTCAGGGAATTTCTGAAGTACTTTTCTCATAGAAGAACTGCTACCTTTATAACACTGGAAAACACCATTTGCAATAAAARTGGTTTTAAGAGACCATTACAGATCAGAATAACTTGAGTTTATTCCTTGTAGCAGCTATTTCTCAAATGCAACAGCTCCACATCCCTGTTCCTCACTCTCCATCACAAACTGGCATCTCAGCACTACTGGTTTAGACACAGAAAAGACCAAATGCCAGGTCATTAACAAAAATCCATTCAGCAAGTTCACTTATAATAAAAATAATGGCCACAAGCACTAAARAAAAATAATCCCACTTGTGAAAAATAAAGCATGGTCAAGGTTTTTTGCCTGAAATCTCAACTTCTGCAGAGATCTGTTGGGTGCTTCTGCTTCTGTGAAAGCTCAGCACAAAAATTTCACTGAGGTCTTATGGAGTCACTGCTAAAGTTTGTTTTCCCCCAATTAAAGAAGCTATTAAAGGCCAGTTTTAAAAAATAGCAACCTTTAATTGGGAAGAAAAACGCCCAACAATAAAGAACAAGCAGACACATTCACCAATTAAAAATCTGACAAGATCTCTCTGTCTTAAAAAAAAAAATAAAAAAGCATTTGCTAAATGCCAGGTTGCTTGTTTCAGAATACAAAAGCTGCTTCAACCAGCTACCAACAAAACAAAAGGTTAAGAAAAATCAATATACAAACACGTGTTTGTCCTCTGAGTGATAAAAGAAAATATTGCCCGAGTTGTCCTCCAGCAGGAGAGCCAAATTTGCTCTGTTATCTGCATGGTTTCTAAAAAGCCATTGCCAAAGCCCCTGGGATCAGCAGGAGATTTCTGAGACAGCATCTCGACCTTACAAAGTATCTTGTATTTAAGGAAATGGAGGGATCTTTCTCACCCACGAAGGAATGAGCAGGTTTTGGAGGTGGGTGTGCTGAGGAATGAGCACAAGTGCAGCAGCACAGGGATAGAAGCTGCAAAGCCCTGACATCCAATATCCACTCTGGAAGTCACAATCCCAGRAACTGTTTACTTGTAGCAAAAAATGCTCATTTCTTCTCAGCACTCTGAGGACAAGAACAAATTGAAGATACTTCCAATAGCTGTAAAAACACAGGGAAAAGAAGGAAAGCTCCCTGGAGCTGTAAAGTGGGAATTTAAGGGCAGACTTTGCAAACACTCATTAAGCTTCCCGGACACTCTTTACTTCCAAAAGATTTATTGTTGTGGAAAATCCCTTTAGTTCTCCTTTGGGAGAAACAAGAGGGGAACTGGCCAAGAACTCAGTGTGACCCCAGCACTGCTGGGGGTGGAACTACACCTTCCTAAATCTGGGAATTCTSGCTCTTTTGGGATGGATCAGTCCTGTCCTGGGACAGCTGCACCCTCCTGACAGTTCCAAATTAATCCATCCTTGAGGCTGCCTTTAGTCTCTGTTCTTGGCAACAACTGGAAAACCAAGGTGAATTCCATGAGTGCAGGGATCCTCCTACAGGAAACAACTCACAAAGAGCAAATGTGTTCCCTGACACAACAGGAAAAAGTGACACTTCAGAGGGACAGAAAGGAATCACAAGCAGGACTGTCTTTCCTGTTGGGTTTTCCTTCATCTCTGAGCTTTCTGTATTCAGAGCTGCTGAAAAGCAGCACCACAGAGAGCAGATATAACTTCAAATTCCCAAACCAGAGCCCATAAAATTCCATTTCTAACTGGATTTTAGTGCTGCTGTGCAAGTTAAACTTGGTCATGGATCTCGCCCTAAACATTCTCCCTGGAATTGAGACACTGTCTCCTGGCAACTCCATCACAGAACTACAAGAACCCCTAAATCTGGGATCACAGAAAAGGGAATTAKTCAGTCTCTTGTGAGTGAGAGCTGCTGAGCTCAAGTAAATATCAGAAATTATCCCTTCATTAATAAAATAATTTCTGTTTACAGAAAGCCTTTCAGSTTCACACTTCAAAGCATTTCATAGACAATACGAAGAGATTTTGCAGACCTAACAATGTTTGTTTTTTGGAAACCATCCCTGTCTTTGCTATAACCAAGTAAAACATCAATACTTAAAGAAGCTCCTCTGGTTTTGTTTGTTTACAGCAGAAAAACGCAGTCAAAGTTTTGCTGTTTTCATCCACTGTTCCCTTTATGAACCTTTCACACAGCAACAAGGGAGAAATAAACAGCCTGCATAAACAGGGACATGCAAGTGKAAAACCACAAGGATTGGCAGAAGCYTCTATTATGCATAAATGTTTTGGAAATAAAGCCATCAACAAAAGGAAACTCAGCCACATTTCAAACCAACAGCTCGCTGGTAAGATTTGTAATATTTTTCTGAAGCTGAGTAAAATTACATTTAAGCCACACAGGTTTAAATTTGTCTGCAATGGTATTTTATGACCATACAAACCAGTAAAAAATTCACCTGTTGCTTGGCAAGTGCATCCTCACCTGAGCTCCTACACAAAAACAACGTCTGGAGAAAAGTGATTTCAATTCCTTTTCACACCATTTGCTTTCTGCACTTGGCTAAGCCTAAGAAACATCAATATTATTACCACAACACTTTTTCCTTCCTCTGCAATCAGTTCTACCCTCAGGTTTTCATGGTCTGGCTCAACCTGACACATCAAGCTCTGCAGAGAATCTCTACATCCAAACCAAGTTCTAATTAAATTCTGGAAGTTTAGTTATCAGGCTGTT
Organism: Sporophila hypoxantha; assembly: GCA_002167245.1. Lineage (NCBI taxonomy): Eukaryota > Metazoa > Chordata > Aves > Passeriformes > Thraupidae > Sporophila > Sporophila hypoxantha. The sequence continues at coordinate 755,067 of NDFG01000009.1, forward strand.
CTATTGAATAACTTTAATTTCATAAAGTCAATAACTCAGTGTTGTGTCTAAAAACTGGTCCTAAACTAGCCAAGGTAACAGTGCCTGGAAGCCMAAGATTGTAAGACAAACATTTCTTTTTATTTGGAGAACAGAGCACTGTGAGCTCACTCTTCTGGTTTTAAATAAATTTAATAAGCCTGGATTTATTAAAATACAGGTACAAGAGGAAGACCTTAAAATACTCTTGGAAATTACAGGAAMCATGGAAAAAAGATGATTACAACAGGAAATGCTGCACAACAAGTGCATGTTTATTATTCTTCCACAGACAGTGGCACCAGCTGCTTTTTTTTTATAGAACCAACATCTCCCTCAARTTCTGCAAGACTTCAAAAGGCCAGAGCGATGAAAAACAATTTAATTTTGTCCTAAACATTATAATTTACAGAGGATATTTAAATCATAACTTTTCCTAGATGCAGAACTAGTGCCACAATAACTTCTCCAAAGYAACAGAATGACTACAGATTCTCTCCAAGACATTGGAGCAGGAGCCAAAGTTTGGGAGCTCATTACAACTGCCAGCATCCTGCTGGTGTGACTGCAGCTGCCCACACCCACTGTGTGAGAACATTCAAAACATGTGAGAACATTCAAAACATGTGAGAACATTCAAAACATGGGAGAACATTCAAAAGCTTCAGCATGGGCAATCAGCTGCCAATCCTCTGGGTTTAAGCAGCACAGGAAAGATTTACAAGCAGTTACAGAAAGTACTGGGGAGGAAACAGTGAATTCACTTCCAGGTCTATCACAGAGCCATCCTCCARCAGAGCCAAGCTCAGGAATGTGGGCAGATAAAAATCAGTGGCTAAACAGGACTGGACACAACTCTKAATTTTCAATGCCCACAAGACAGACATGGAAGCAGCAGCATTTTGCCCATTCTGGCAGTCCCACACAGGAGGAGTCCACCCACTGGACTCACTGGTCCTCCAGATTTTCAGCCAGATGAATTGTACTCAGTTTGAAGGTGGGGGTCACTTATGGACCCCACAACAATAGCATGACAGTGCCTTGGCCTTCATGAATGGCATTAAACTGGCACCACCTGCTGAGTTTATTCMCASCATCAGTGAGTTYGGAAAAGATCTCCAAGACCAYTGAGTCCAACCTGTGACAGAACCTCACCAGAGCACCGAGTGCCACATCCAGTGTTTCTTCAAGACCTCCAGGAATGGGGGCCCACCACTGCCCCTGGAGTGACAAGGTCCCTACAGTGTTTGAAGACCTTTCTCATGTAGAAATTCACCCTAAAATCCACCCTGAGGCTCCCCTGGCCCAGCCTGAGGCCGTTCCCTCTCCTCCTGTCCCTGTTCCCTGGAGCACAGCCCGACCCCCCCGGCTGTCCCCTCCTGGCAGGGACTTGTGCAGAGCCACAAGGGCCCCCTGAGCCTCCTTTGCTCCAGGCTCAGCCCCTTCCCAGCTCCCTCAGCCTCTCCTGATTCTCCAGACCCTTCCCAGCTCCCTCAGCCCCTCCTGGTTTCTCAAGACCCTTCCAGCTCCTCAGCCTCTCCTGTTCTCCAGCCCTTCCCAGCTCCATCCCTGGACACTCTCCAACCCCTCAATGTCTCTGAGTTGAGGAGCCCAGAACGGACACAGCACCCAAGGTGCGACCTCACCAATGCCCAGACCAGGTGAAAATACCTTCCCATCCTATGGCCACAACAAATTCTGACACAGACCAGGTGCCACTGTCCTTCTTGCCCACCTGGGCTCGGTCAGCGTAAGCAGCAGCTCCATGTCCTGTCCTGCTAGCACAAACCCGCAGCCCTCTGCCCCGGCTGGAGCACTACTGGAGGTACCTGGCACTCTGGCCTTGCTGAACCTCCCCCGCTGGTCTCAGCTCCCTCGCCCAGCCTGTCCAGGTCCTTCTGACCCCAGCTGAAGCAAAGCACAGGGAGCAGAGGAAGAGCGCCGGGCAAGGCGGCAGGACAACGGGACAACCCTCAGGACAAGGCTTTCTCCAGCACTGCAGCCTCCCCAGCGCTCCAGGGCCAGCGGGAACTCAAGCGTGGGCTCACCCCATGCCCAGGACAGACCCCACATCCCGGAAGCCCGAGCCGGGCAGGCCTCCCCAGCACAGCAGAGCCCGCACCCGCTCTTATACACATCTAGATGTGTATAAGAGACAGGCCCAGGACAGACCCCACATCCCGGAAGCCCGAGCCGGGCAGGCCTCCCCAGCACAGCAGAGCCCGCACCCGGCCCTGGGTCACCCTCAGAGGCCCGGAAGATGCGGAGCGGGGCCGCCCCTACCTGATAACCGAGATGAGCAGCCCCGAGGGGTCCTTGCTCCTTCCCACAGTGCTGCGATATCTCCCAACAGCGTCTCCCGCCGCCATCTTGCATCCCCCCCAAATGCGGCGCAGACACACGTGCTGGCGCGCCGCAGCCAATCATAAGCGAGGARGGTGAGCTGTCACCCAATAGAAGGCGAGGAGGGCGGGGTACGCAGCATCAAGGCGGGGTGCTCCACCACGGAGCCTTCTGGGAGTTGTAGTTTTTGTGGTGGCGGCGATGCCGATTCCCACGCAAACCTTCGACAGGTGGTTAAAAATGAGTAAAAGGTTAAAAAATGATCGACCTGACAAGATGCACCTGCAAAGACACCTGTGCCCAAAAGCCTTCATTCACTCTGGGAGCGGCAGGAAATGGTGGGGTTATGAGGGACTAATGCATTCCCTCAGAGCCTTTACGGAGCCGGGTTGGTTGAACAGTGAGAGATTTAAATGTTTATAGAGTTAAAAGTGGGTAAAGTGCATTAAGTATTTCAATTAATGTGTTCTATGAATTAGTAATGCTAAATACTCGCTGTGTGTCACAGCCTGAATGAGTCTGATCACAAATACACCCACAAGAGTTGCTGACMCTTCCCTTAATTTAATGTCCTTAARCTACAATATTATTAAGAATAATTTCCTCCAGTTTTCCAAGGGAAGGCAGTGAGGTGACCAAAGATGAGCCAGCCCAGGTGGTCCCTGAAGTGAGCTTGGAAGCAAACTGGAGCGTTTGGCACAGGAATTGTGGTTTTGGAGCAGATGGAGGTGACGRATTGGAATCTGTTCACAACCTCAAAAATGCTCTGACACCCAACCCTCGCTGTGTGCGTCTCTTCCAACACTGGATGTTCTATGATTCTACAATGCTGGCATTCCACAACACTGAACAGAAACCTCCTTGCCCACACTCCTTGCTTTACCATGGACACACTCCATCCCTTGCCACAGCATCACCTTTGGGAAAAGGAAAGGTGGATATCACCCTGTCCAGGGCTGGAAATCCAAAGCTTGTTTTTCACCAAACATYGAACTAACTTCTCCCAAAAGCTGCCTCACTTTCCCCATTTCTAGGACACTTTCCCAGTCACATCCTTTGAGAGCTCGTGATAAAAAAACACCATGCAAATCCCAGCAGTGTTGTTGCAGAGGCAGAATTCCTTAGGAAAGGCAGGACCAACCATCATTTGCATCACTTGGAGCTGCTGGGTGTTTTCTAACCCAGGTTCACTCCATCATGTCAAACACACTGCTCTTCCAGAAGTGGTTTTACTGCCCAAAGCTGCACCTTAACGATTTAATTGCATGGAAATTGCTGAAATCTGTAGKTGAGTCAAGAGTACTCACTTATACGAAGTGTATTTGAAACACGAGGTAATTAGAAGCAGGATAATTCCTTATTTGCAAGGGGAAGAATTCCACCGTAGCTGTTGAGGAAGAGCCTCTATTTATTACAATCAACAGCTGTATCTGTGATCATTAGCAGAAGGGCAGAGTAAGAGCACAGGCACTTTAATTCTGAAATAAAAGATACTTTATTCCTGAATAAGCAATGTGTTTTCAGAACAGAAGAATTACTCCAAAGTGATTTTTATCTCCAGGCAGGGTGTGCACTTCAGTGTGTTCCCGTGTAGCTGTTCTGCCACATTTCCCCTGTGCAGATGAGCTCTCAGCTCCACAATTTCCTATGCAGCTATGCCAAAATAAAAATCTCATTTTCTGTTTTTCTGAGCAGGTTTGCCAATGCCTTTGCCCAAGGACGGTGATTTGAATGGCAAGAGATTTGTGCACTGGCTGGAGGGAGTTTTTCCTCAAACTGCCGACTTGRCAATATTGTTTTTGTTAATTGGCAATTCCCATTGACTGCTCTGGACCAGCAGGGCCTGGAGCCTGCAGTGGGGGTGAAATCGATGGGTCCCACCTTTTCATTCCTGACAGCTGCAATAATCACCTCATTTAGGAGGAACTTCATCAGGACAAACAGCAGCAAATCTGCCTCAGARCTGTGACCTGGCTGCCTTTCAATCCTGGGCTCTAATTGCTGAACAACTGCCTGGTTTCATTGAGCAGCCCTTTCCCTTCACTCCTCACCCAAGCAAAGCCACAGGTGGGAATTTATGTTTTCTTTAAATGAAAGGGGAGAAATCGACAGAGGCCTGCCTCGTGCAGCATGTGAAGGCTGAGGTCTCTCTTGATTAATAATGTATAATAAAATGAGGCTGAAGTGTCTTGAGAACATCATTTTTCCTTACACARTTTACAAAGAAGGGTCTCAATCTGAAAACTGATGGAAGGAAAAACAGGGGAAAGAGGTTTTTTTTCTTTTTCACATAGTATTTTAGTGCTCTGAGGTCTGTCTGGTAAAATGGGTGGTTCCTGGATTACTGAAACCACAGAAAGTCCAAACTGACAAACAAAATGCTCATGATGATGAATGAATCCTTGTCACAACTTGTCAATAGAGATCAGATTAGCTCAACASAGGGTCCCCCATTCAGAAGGGACTGGGAATCACAGATGGTTTCACTCATCCTTTCCATCCATCCTCCCTTCAATAATAAAAAAAGGAAAGGAGGGGSGAGCTTGTACTGAGCTATTCCTCATCAACTGGGCCACTTTCCCCCACAGTGCAGAGTTCTGCCAAAGAGAATTCTGAAGAGGCACARGCAGAGCAGTTCCTTGGGAAATATGGTTTATTCCTTTGGGTGATGCCTTGAGAAGGCTGAGCTARAGCAGAGGCTGGGCAGAGYTCCAGAATGAAGCAGGGATTTATGGAAAGGATCTCCTCCATGGATGCACCTTGGGCAGCACMAGAGCCCAGCCAGGGCTGCACCCAAGATGAACCAAAATGGCCCCAAAATGCACGAGCGCTCCCGGGGTCTCTCCCTGGGATCAGTTCTGCTCCATTTGCACCTTGCACTTCATTGTCCCATTCCAGCTTTAGCCCCTGCAGTCCCACCCTGCTTGTTTTTCTCTCTGCAGCCCACGGTGTTTGTGCTCCTGGGCTGAGATTTGGGTCATTTGTCCTTGGTGCCCAGCTGGAGCAGGAATTGTTTTGTCTCCCTGCTCTGTGCACAGAGCTCACCATCCCATAATATGAWGCTCAGACCCACACAYTAAAGCAGCWCAGAATGKGAAAAATATAAAAGCTAAACCCTGAGGCATCGTGGGAAGTGTTTTACAAACTCCACTGGCCAGAGTTCTGTTCCCCATGTGAYTTGTGTGACACTAAGGGATTGCTTCCCTCCTTTCCTGAGGTAATTTTACCTGAAATCCCTTTCCACCGTTTATCCCCTGATATTTTCTAAGTGTTTCCTGGGAATTCTTGGGAATTCCTGAACCTAAGAGATTTAGGGCTGATGTACACATGGGGTCTCTCAASCACAGCTTTAACATTTGAAAAAAATACCACAAGTGCTTTATTATTTAATTTCAAACATTAGTGAAAATGTCAGACCAAAGGGTTCRGCCCACACCACCTTCTTACAGCTGCAATTGCCTTGTGTGTAATGCCTTAATATTGGTTATAATGAAATCCCCTTTGACTTCCAGCAGTGTGGATRGGAGCAGAGTGAAAGCCAGAATTTCCTTCTAAGCTGCAGGAGCAGTTCTGCCTGTAGAAAGTGAGCCTAATCCTGTTGGCATSTCTCAGTCAGTTTAATAAAATCGATTTTACCCTCCTTCAAGAGTTGGTCACTCCCACATCAGCTGCATTAAGCTGAAATTGGTGCATGGGTAAAGAACCAGGTTCCAGCCAGTCTCCCAAATAATTCTGTTTTTCTTATGAAGCTTTACCAAGCTCTGCCAAACTGCCTGAGTAAGGAATTGAGTACAAGTGTGCTTGACACATCAGGATTTGGCTCTAGGATTAGCCACACATCTGGATGACCTTGTTATTCATATTTACCATTAGATTAGTGTGAACTAAAGCTGGTTTATGTTGTTTTTTGGATTTTCTGCACAGCCACAATCAGTTTCTCTTTCCAGMACGTAGCTGCTATCAATTCTTTTTGTCTCTGTGAATAAGGAGAAACTCCTGGGGCAGGAGAAGAAGTTGCCTRGCTCARTACTGGGAATCAAGGCAGAGATATRATTCAAATGTCTCCTTATTGTTTTTTGTCCTCCTGACATTTCTCACGTTGCGCTGTGTTCTGCTGCTGCAGGAAAATAATAGCTAAGATTAAGTTAAGTGGAAAAATACTGCTGCTTTTCCAATGTCAAATCCACAGAACCTCTGGTAATGCAGTCCCTGAAGGAAAGCAGAGCAGGTGTGAGGCGTTGCTCTTCACAGGCAGGTAAAATGCTGTAAGAGAAGATGTTCACCTCCTCTTAACCATTAAAATAAAAAATCCAGTTATTTGGTCTATTTTTCTCCATTTGTTTTACTTATCCTCACTAAGGGAATGCTGTTTTTACAATTGTCCAGAGGCATTTTCCAAGTCCTCAGGTGAATGGGTGCAGGCTGCTTGTTGGCTTTTTGAAATTAAAATCCTTAAGTCTTAATCTTCCTTTGGAACCATGGAAAACTTTGGGTATATGAGAGGCGTAWAAAACAACACTCCCATTCCAACTCTCCCATGTTTAATTGTGGATTTTTTTCCCCTCCTTCTGTGAAGTTTTTAGATCCTACCCACAAACTTCTTCTTTCAATCCAGCTCCATTAAGTTCCTCATGACTTGAAGACTTTGGGCATCAGCTCTTGCCTCAGGTGATATCCAAGCCTCAATTCCTACAGTTTGGGGGAAAACAGGTGGCTGGATAGAAAAGAAAGTCCCAGAAGTCCTGCTGGCACTGAGTTGGAACCACTTGGATCATCTATCCCAGCAAATCCATTTGGGAGGAAGAGTTAACAGATGCCCAACCCCAGGAAAAACCCTCAGATCAGAGCTCCACCTTATGAAACCACAGCCAGCTGAGCACAACAAATGCTGGAGATAAGGCTTCAGAAATTCCAGTGCTCACAGAAATATTTAATGCAGCTTTRGATATTTTCAGGTTTGTGTAAGTAGAAGCTCCAGGCAAGAGAAACAACAAGAACTTAAAGTGAAGTGAGTGAAACTCCCGGTACCAGCAACRCGCTCTTGTACTTCCAAGGGAAGCAGCGATGGTATCAATCCTCCTGAAATGAGACATCAGCCAGCCAATTTCAAGGCTTGTCTTGCAGAAAATGGGGCACAAGATGCAGCAGCTGAACAGTCCTGCTGGCCTCAAATTTAATTTGCTCCGAGGTGATATAAGAGCGGGATAATACRATGGTTGTTGTACTTCTAGAGAGATTTTGACAAAGTAAATCTATCACKGACAGGCACCACAACCCCCATTTCACAGGAGGAACTATGGCCCACAGATGCTAAAATCAAGCACACAACAACAGTCCCCACTTAGCTGACAAGCTCAAGGATTTGCTGCCAAGAGGGGAAGAATCTGGAATGATCTCTGCTTGGTCTGCAGCTCAACACAGGAATTTTGATGGATATTCAAAAGACCAATTGCCTGGTCAGGCTCTGCACTCAGGGAACAAGTGATGGGATGAGAGGAAACAGCCTCAAGCTGCACCAGGGAACGTTCAGTTTGGACATCAGGAGGAATTTTTTCATGGAAAGGGTTGTCAAGCATTGGAATGAGTCCTCAGGGACGTGATGGAGTCCCCACCCCTGGAGGTGTCCAGGGAAGGCCTGGAGGTGGCACTCGGTGCTCTGAGTGGGGGACAAGGTGGGGWTCAGTCACAGGTTGGACTTCAGGGTCTTGGAGGTCTTTCCCACCCAAACGATTCTGTGATTTTACAGAGAATGAGAGGTGCCTTTGAAAGGGCTTCCCACACTGCTGTCAGAAATCTGAGCCACTGTTTGACCAACACCTTCTTGTCATTAATTTTCACTAAAAAACAAAAAGCAGGCAGAAAAAGGGTTTGTTTTGGAGAGTTTCTTTAAGAAAAAGCCCTTCAGGTGTTCTGCACTGTAATATCCCACTCTGAGTTTCCATGGTCCTGTGTCTGTCACATGTGGCTGATGGTTTTTGGCTCTGTTGCCTTTGATGGTGCCAGTTAAATTCACCCTGACCACTGTTGTGATCCCTCCCCCTGCCCATGTTGGGACAGTGTGAGGTCAGGACGAGAGGAAACATCCTCAAGTTGTGCCAGGKGAGGTTTATATKGGATWTTRGGAWTKTTTTTTCATRAGAAAGGTTGTAAAGAATTARAGYAGGCTGCCCAGGGCAGTGGTGGAGTGACCATCCCTGGAAATGTTCAAAAAATGTGAGGATGGGGCACTTGAGGGCACGGTTTAATGGGGAACATGGTGGTGCTGGATKGACAGTTGGACTTGATGGTCTTAAAGATCTTTTCCAACCTTAACAATTCCATGATTTTATTTGCCCAGACTCAGCTCCRCAGCTTAGGTGATGGAGGAGGGTTTGAGTTTCCCCTCACCCAAAAACTTTACAATGCATCACGTTGGAATTATTCCAGTTTGGTGAGGAAAATGAACCTTGAACTTCCCTGACTCTCAGGCTGGGCAAATCTAAAATTTTTGGACGAACCCATCAGGCAGCCTCAGAGTTCCAACTAGAACCTTTTGAGCAGCAACCAATCTGCAAGAGGTCAGTGATGGCAATTCCCAAATATCTGTTGATGTGGAGGGTTTGTGGGCAGAGTGAGGATGCTCAGAGAGCTGCAGGCTTTGAAAGCCTTGTGATAAAGGGCCAAGTGAAGCACCAAATCTACAGGAACAGACTTAAATCAACTTTATTGCACAGCAGCGTTCTGTGGGCACTGAATAAGGCTGAAGACTGATGTCTTCAATTTTTTCTGTCAGCAAGAAGGACAAAATCAGCAAGACAGATCCTTGCAGATGAACCCCACAAYTCCTTCACCACTGTGAGGCTGGAGACATGTCAGGGTGGGAGATTTTGGGTTGTTTCACTCATAATCTTTCAGTCACCAAAAGATTTGACAGCACTTTAAAAGATGTCAGTGGAGCAGAGGTGACCTTTGAGGTCCACATGACCTTTGGAACACAAGAAAGATGAGTCTCTTGCGAGATTCACTTGGAATTGCAGGAATTTAAGCTGTCAGTGCACCTGAAAAGTTCCCAGAGGTGGTGGTGTATCCAAATGATTCAGCAGAGGTTTTGTGATTCCCATTGAAAATCTGGTCAGGCAGTAGTAAATGCTCAGCAAGAAAATGAAGTGTTACCTGCTGTACATCTATAAAATGAAATGTAGTGTGATAAAATGAACTAAAAGGTCTCCTCATCTCTGCGTTAAAAACGGCATTGGTGTGACTGCTGTTGCTGTGTAACAATTCCCCTTCAGGAAAGGCAACTCCTACAATGTAATATCATTTTTTTTCTTGTGATCTTTATGGGTTTGGGGAAGAAAAACATTTCAAGGAGTACCCAGCTGCAGGGGTCTGGTGAAAAATTRGATCAGCACAAGTAACAGGTATTTCCCACAAACTGAGAGGTGTCTGTCAGAGCAGGTGCTGCAGATGACYGGGCACTGAAGGACATTCAGCTGCTCCTTTTGCTGCCTTTCATCACCCCTTCACTGCCACCCTCCATTCCCCATCCTTCCCCAAATCATCTCCTGCTTCCCACTGTRTCCCCTCTTCCTTCATCTTCACATTTTCCTAATGTCTTCCACTAAACAGCACTGATATTTTTAAAATTGTAGTGGCACAACCTAAATTAGCAAATCACTGTGCTGCTGGTTCCTGTGTTAGATCTTTCTCCTTAACTCAKGTACCTCATCTATTTGAATTATAAACTCATCAGGGCAGAGGCCACATTTTAACTGTTGCATAGTGGAGATTTATGTAGCATAATTAAGGAGCATAATAAAATACACCTCAGTGAAGGCTGAAATGGAAATTGTGGAACCCACGTTGGTTTCATTGCTCTTAAAGTGAACATGTGATGACTTTTTCTTACTTAGTTCATAATTTAGATGAGGGGACTCGATGCAGTGAAATTGTCACTGAGAAAGATCTGCTGATGGGCTGCTCACCCAGTCATACCCTGTCCCAACAGAAATTGTTCTCCTGACTGAAGTTGTGTCTCATGTGTCCTGTTATACCCTCCTCAGGCCTTCARCCATTTCCTGGGCCTGCAAGARAACWGGAGAGGGACTTTGGACAGGGGTATGGAGTGTTAGAACAAGGRGGAATGGATTTACTCTGYCAKAGGGCAGGGATGGATGGGATATTGGRAGGRAATTCCTGYCTGGRCTKGAATTCCCAGAGAAGCTGTGGCTGCTCCTGGATCCCTGGAAGTGTCCAAGGCCAGGTTGGACRGGGCTTGGAGCAACCTGGGATGGTGGAAGGTGTCTCTGCCCATGGTAGGGGTGGCACTGGATGGGCTTTAAGGTCCCTTCCAAACCATTCCATGATTCTGTGATTTGATGCCACTGTGGCAGAAGATCTCCAGACCTCTCCACCTTCTTCTGTCCCTGTGCTTGTGACACCCTCATCAAACTGAGGTCAGCATCTTCCTTGTGTTGGGGGCTACAGAACCTGAATATGTGACAACAACAAACACCCATGCTAGATTTGTGCTCTCCTGAAATTCTCTGTACTGGCAGCAAGATTCCCTCATGGATCACTGTCCCAGGGAGCAGAGGGGCCTCACCCAGCCATGCCCATGGCATTAAACAGGGCAGCCATGGATTCAGGCAGACAAGAAGAGTTGAAAAGTGCAGCWCAGTGCACAGCCTTTGCTGTGTGCTTTTCACACCGAGGTAGAAAGGAACCAGAGGACATAAACACAGCCTCACTTTCATTTTTCCAAGGGAAGAAGCAATAAGTTTGTAGCCTTGGGTTATGAACCTCTCGGTCTCTCAATCACAGTCTTGGCAACCAGCTGTGGTCATTATGAGTTCAGTAAATTTTGGGAGCTTTGCAAAATGCTGCAGCCTCTTCAGCAAGAAGCTGTTTGTCTGAAGTGGGTTTAGTTCAGTGAGTACAGAAGTTGCAGGAAAAGCTCTGGGGGTAGAGATACTCCTCAGTGTAATTTTTCAAAGGTAATGCTCCCCTGCTTCCATGGAATAAGAAGGGGCTGGAATATCTATGAGAACTTTATTCCCACCACAGCTGGAAATATAAATCAACATGCAGCAGAAGGAAAACAAAATCCAGAGATTATTTTCCCTTGTTTGGGTTCCTTCTTTCCTCAATGTCTCCACGTGCTCAGTTCTCCCTGAGCTGGGAGAGAGCAGGGAATACAGAGAGGAGCCTGGAGCCACCAAGAATCACAGGAATGTCTGTCTGACATGAGAGAGCCTTTCTTACCACTGCTGTCATCAAGTAACACAAATATTTTAAAATTATGATCTCTTCTTAGCCTAATTCTTCATTTTTTGTTTCTACACACTGTGATAGAACGACGTTCAAGGCAACAGCCAACAGGTGATTTACTAAACTGTCATCAGATTTACTAAACTGTCCCCAGCAAATGGAGCAGCTGGGCTGGCACACACCTGGAACCTCTGGGTCCAGCTCTCTCCTCTGGAAGGTGTCCATGATAATGGATTTGGGAATGCAGCAAAATTCTTTTTTTTTTTAATCCCTGCATGTGGTGGTGTTCACAGGGGGTCCCAGGATAAGGGAAGAGATGAGAATCTTGACTCCGTGTTTCAGAAGGCTGATTTATTATTTTATGATATATATTATATTAAAAGTAAATGGTATACTAAAACTACACTAAAAGAATAGAAGAAAGGATTTCATCAGAAGGCTGACAAGCAATAGAAAGGAATATGGAATGATAATAAAATCTTGTGACTGACCAGACAGTCCGAGACAGCTGGACTGTAATTGGCCATTAATTAGAAACAACCAACATGGACCAATCACAGATGCACCTGTTGCATTCCACAGCAGCAGATAATTATTGTTTTTCTTTTCCTCTGAGGCCTCTCAACTTCTCAAGAGAAAAATCCTGGCAAAGGGATTTTTCAGAAAATACCATGGCTACACCTGCAGGCTCTCTAAATGCCAACATTTTCACCAGTAACCATCCCTTGAGACAGAAAGTTTTCATTCTGCTACTCCGAAGCCTCTTTACCCCATCAGAGCTGCTCACCGCCCCTGTTCTCAGCCAGAATGAGGCAAGTCCTGTCTCCCACTTCAAAAAATCTGATTTTGTCACCCTTTTCCCATCCAATACACACAGAGATGAACACAACTCACTGTCTGAACCACTGTCACAGGAAGAAGTGGCCTCCTGTGGTGGTAGCACAGGGATCAGAGCACTCACCCAACCTTGAGCAGTTCTTCTCACTCCTCCCCTCTTGGGGACCACACAACCCCACACTGAAATCAGTAAAGCTCCTGCAGTCCCAGGCTGAAGCTCTTTGAAGTGCAAAACCCACCCAAAACGTGAAAATGAGCAAAAAACTAAAAAAAAAAACAAAACAAAACAAAAAAAAAACTAAAAAAAAAAAAAAGAAAGAAAGAAAAATTTGAGATCTGGCATTAAGCCAGGTAAAATGGAAGTGTTCTAAACTCATGCAGGTATCAAAGGAAAAGGGAGACAGTCCAGGCTGAGAATGAGGGGTGCAGAAAGCCCTGATTAGGAGAGTGTGGGCCTGAAAGGAATGACAGGGGACAGCTTGGAGTTAAACATCAAAGTACAGACAGGTGAGATTATAACAGAATGAAACCCAAGCATGGACTAATGTTCTGCTGGGAATTTGCTGTGCTGCAAGGAGCAAATTTCCCATTGTCTCTGCTTGAAAATCCTCTGTGCAAAGAAGACCTTTGGCAACTCGGACCTGGATTTGGCATTGCAAAACAACATTAATCCTCAGCAATTACAAAGTGTTTTCGGGCTGACCTTCTCCTGCCACATGGAAGCTGGGCAGGAGGAAGAGCCAGAGGTTTGGAATGTGTCTCTGAGGCTTGGATCATAATGAAAACATTCAGGCTGCAATCAGAGAGTGGCTGCAGACCATGTGGATGTGCCTGGGAGAGCTTTAAAAGCTCTTTGGGGAGACAGAGAGAGGGACAGCATCCACAATGTGATGCTCAGAGCCAGCTGCAAGCCCTGYCTGAGACACAGCAGAAATGAGTGTTTAGCTCAGCATCCCTCTAATTAGTGCTGCTGCTGCTAATTGGCTCTATGGGTTAAAACTGGAGCCTGGAAGCTGGGCTTCTTTGAAGGCCATGACCCAGGTGAACCCAAAAATCAGCTGGCAGCAAAAAGTGGGGCCCTTAGCTGGAGGTACCCACGTGTGGTTGCACTTCCCAGGACACACTGGCCCATGTGGGGACTTGCGAGCATCTGCGAATGCTCCATGGATTCGTTCCCTGTGATTCTGGAATGCTCCATGGGGATCGATTCCCTGTGCTTCTCAATGATCATTCCCTGGTTGATTCTGGAATTGCTCATGGATCATTCCCTGTGATTCTGGAATTGCTCCATGGATCATTCCCCTGTGATTCTGGAATGGCTCCATGGATCGTTCCCTGTTGCTCCAGGATCATTCCTGTGATTCTGGAATGCTCATGGATTTTTCCCTGTGCCTCCATGGATAAATTCCCAGTGATTCTGGAATGCTTCCATGGATCATTCCCTGTGCTCCATGATCATTCCCTGTTGATTCTGGAATGCTCCATGGATCATTTCCCTGTGATTCTGGGATGCTCCATGGATCGTGTCCCTGTGCTCCAATGATCATTCCCTTGTTGATGTCTGACATGCTCCATGATCATTTCCTGTGAGATTCTAGAATGCTCCATGATTGTTCCCTGTGCTCCATGAGTCATTCCCGTGTGATTCTAGAATGCTCATGGATTGTTCCTGTGCCCTCCATGGATATATTCCAGTGTTCTGGAATGCCGCTCCATGGATCATTCCCCTGTGCTCCATGAATCATTCCCTGTGATTCTGAATGCTCCATGGATCATTCCCTGTGATTCTGGAATTGCTCTCATGGATCGTTCCCTGTGCTCCATGATCATTCCCTGTGAATTCTGGAATGCCTCCACTGGGATCATTCCCTGTGATTTCTTGAATGCTCCATGGATTGTTCCCTGTGCTCCATGATCATTCCCTGTGATTCTAGAATGCTCCATGGGATTGTTCCCTGCTGCTCATGATCATCCTGTGATTCTAGAATGCTCCATGGATTAGTTCCCTGTGCATCATGATCATTCCCTGTGATTCTGAATGCTCAGCGATCGTTCCCTGTGCTCCAGTTGATCATTCCCTGTGATTACTAGAATGCTCATGGATTGTTCCCTGTGCTCCATGTTCATCTCCCTGTATTCTGGAATTGCCTCATGGATCGTTCCCTGCTTGTGTTGGGGAAAGAGCCAGCAGCCATTCCAGGAGACCCCACCCTCCTCTTTTTAGGATTGGCTTAGCCTTCCTCCCAGGTGACTGGCCAAATACCAATGGGAAATGGGAATGGGGCTCCGTGGGGAGTTTAGGGGACACGTGGCAGAGTGAGATTTCTTAGGGCAGTTTGAATTATTAAGGAGTATCTCCAACAAGTGGCTGTGTTCCTCTCCYACCATCCTTCTACCACTTCCAGATCATTCCYTGGCAGYTCAAGAAATTCCTGTGTTTTCCTCMTTGTCAGCACTGGGTGCTGAATCAGGAGATGTGCAGCTGCTAAAGTTTTCTGGAGGATTTGCCCAGCTACTCACAGCACCCAGGTCCCAAAATGACTTGGGCCAACAGAGGGAATTCAGGATTTTAATGAGCTATCAGATCCTGAGGTTGTCCTAGAACTACACCAGCAGCAAATCCTATTTGCTGTCCCATTCCATGGTCCCTGCTTGAGGGTGCTGACACACTGCTCACTTTGCTGCTGGAGAAAAGTCTTTTTGTGCTGAGAATAATGAATGGCCTGAGCCAGAGTGTGGCCAGATGGTCCCAATCAGCAGTTGTTTATAGCCAGACCTGGGAGAACAGGTCAGGCAAACCCCCTGACCCTAATGCTGTCTGTAGCAAAATAATCAATTTACAAGGCCAGGCAGAGCGACCTGTGAGCCCTGTTTGTTGATCCAAGACATAACGGCTCAATAGCTTTAATTATTAAAGCCAGAACAGACAACCATTGATCCTCCCACTTAGTGCCATCTCTGCAGCCTCAGGGCCAGGGATTTAAAGCAGGGGAATTTGCAGGGAAAGAGAGAGAACCAACTTTGAAAGGCTGGACCACCAAAATTTTGGACCCTGATTTTGAAATCTGGCTCCCACCTGTCCATYCATTCCAGCACCTCAGAGCAGTCAAGTGATGACCCTTCCCTGAGAACACAAGTTCCTACTTTTCAGCTTAACAAGGCATTGAAAAAGTCATTTATAGAGTTGACCCAGATCATCTTCTCTCTCCAACAGTTCACAAAGCAATCGGTGTAAAGGACATTAATCAAGTTGGCGCCAAGAGGTAATTGAAGACAGTAATTACTCAGTTTTTATAGAGCTGGAAATGTAATAAGGATTTTAAGAAAGTAATAAGTGAAGCTTTCTGCTGAGAGATCCCCTGGTGCACACAGTTTAGCCAAGGGCCCATCTTTTTGAAAATACATTTTCGTGTCGTTATTACATCACTGTCTTGCTGGGACATCTCTCCTGAGCTTTTGTAAATGTAATGGGCTTTGCTGAATCTGAATCCACCATCTGTGCATCCCGAATTTCCGTGGCAGACTGACACCTCTAATGCAGCAATAATGCAGGGAGCAGCAAACACACATTTTTGTGCTTTACCTTCTCCCAGCTCCTGCCTTCCCTGCTCCAACCTGGTGGATTTCTGTCAGGCACCCAATTTTTCCTTCTGCTTTGGAAGCCATGACAAAAAGGATCTGATTAAATTTCCCAAAGGCACATTCAGCTTGTGTAGCAGCTCTGAGGCTTTTTGTGGTCAGAAGCGAAGGCAAATTTTYCTGGCAGGCTCAAAGGCCATTTCATCTGCTTCAATCACAAGATTCCTCAACAGAAAGAAAAACTTGCATGAAATGGGAAATTTACCTTCACTTAAACCTGATGAAAACTGACAAWAGCTCCTTGTTTATGCAGAATACCCCGAGTTCAGTGAGATGCTGGTCCAGCCATTCCCTGATTCCTTGGTCATTTTTGGGATCCATCCCACTCCTGAGTCCTCTCCTTACCTGGTATTGGTTCCTTACAGGCTCTGAAGCACAAACCTAAATTGCTCCATGCCTTTGTTTCTCCACCTTTGCTTACTTTCCTCTGAATTCCCTCCTTAATTCTTTGGAAATGGAATTCCTGCTTGCTGGGCACCTCTTCTGGCCAGACTTGTCCCCTGAGTGGGACTGTAAACTCTTCAAGGCAAGCAGCAAATATAAATTAATTTGCATATTTGCAAATTGGTTTGCAAAGCGCGGTGGCACAACAGGTGCTGCTGGAATAAGAAGCCTCAGTCTTGGCTGGATGGGTTAATTAGGGGGSAGGTGACAAAAAGCTGGGGTGATATCCCAGCCCCACACACTCAACCTCAGAATTTCTACCACATTTGGTACTAAGGCTTGACATGACCCTGGTTCTTTTCAAATTATTTTAACATAACTTCCAGCAACATCTGCATTCAAACACTCTGGGCTGGGAGCACACATTCCATCACTCCAGCAGGTAGCTGCAAGGGAAGCTCAAGTTGAAGAATTATTTGGGATATGTCTGGTTCTGGCTCTCCTCCAAGGGCAGACAGCTCATTACTAGCAAAGCACTTCTGTCCTACAGGGTTTTGTGGCTTTCTGGCTCTGATCTTTGATGAAATTTCATTTCATGACAGGTCTATTCACAATATCTCCTCCCTAACAAGGACCACTCCCTCTGGAGGGAGAAATCTTCCGTGATGTTGCTGGGATGGGATCCACCTGGCTCTGCTTCAACCTCTTCCCTGCCTTGCAGCCAGCAAAGTCCTCTGAAGCTCCAGGAGGAGAAAACTGGGCTTGAATTAATCACCTGTGGTTCTAGATGCATTTGCTGCATCGCACAACTCATCTCTGCATTCACTTGTTGGTCTCATTAGGTTTGATTAAAATTTGGTAGGGGATTCTAGGACCTTCCAGTGACCCATTGTGGTRTCTGCTGGAAATTTATTCAGGTCAATTAGACATCTGCCACGTTCAGCCTCAAAGGCCATGACATATGTTTGCTCAACAGGGTATGGCAACAAGGAGAAATTGAATTTGCATGCCGAGCAAGGTGCCACGACGGTGTATCAATATCGGTTTTTAATGAGATGTGCTGGCTTTCACAGGCAGCAAAAAGTGAAAATTTATGCTAAAGTGTCAACAAATGCCAGTCAAAGGAATCTCTGTGTGGTGCCTGAATGCAAAAGACACAGAGGGATAGSAGGAGTCATTTGGATCAGCTTGTGGACTCCAAGAATTGAATCARCTTGCATTTATTTGGCTGCACTTGCACAAGGTAAAATCCCCTCAAAACCTGGGGGCTGTTTTGAGCCCCTCATGACAAGAAAGCCACTGAGGGGCTGGAGCATGTCCAGGGAAGGGTCTGGAGAACCAGGACGGGCTGAGGGAGCTGGGAAGGGGCTGAGCCTGGAGCAAAGGAGGCTCAGGGGGGCCCTTGTGGCTCTGCACAAGTCCCTGCCAGGAGAGGACAGGGAACAGGGACAGGAGCAGAGGGAACGGCCTCAGGCTGGGCCAGGGGAGGTTTAGGTTGGATATTAGGAAAGATTTCATCCCTGAAAGGGTTGTCCAGCCCTGGCACAGCTGCCCAGGGCAAGGATGGAGTCCCCATCTCTGGAAGACTTATGTTCTTCTACAAAAATGTAGAAGTGGCACTTTGTGATATGGTTTAGTGGGCATTCAAGTGAAGGTTGGACTTGATGAGCTTTTGAAGACAGTGATGATCTTTTGAAGACCTCTTGAAGGTCTTCTCCAGCCTTACTCATTCTGTGGTTCTGATTTTCCCAAACCAAGGGTGGTTGCAGAGCCAGGAAGAGAACTCAGATTTCCTGAGTGTCTGATGACACCAGACTAACAGGGACCCTCCCATTTACTGCCATGTGTAAAGTGAGTGCAAACACAGACACAGCCTGTAGCCAGGCACGTTCAAATGTAAAAATATATCATGTATTAATGCAGCTCCCTCAAAAACACATGGCTGGTTCACCCAAAGAATCCCAGAATATTTTGGGGTGGAAGGGACCTTGAAGTTCATCCCATTSCAAACCCCCTGCCATGGGCAGGGACACCTTCCACCAGACCAGGCTGCTCAAATACTGAATTTTGGGCACTCAGGATACTGACCAGAGGCCACTGATTGATCTGAATGTTTCCTTTATTTCCAATTTCTTTGGTCTAAAAAGTAACTTCACCAGTTTAGCTGAGTATCTGCTCCCTGCCAGTTGTCCCAAATGGAGASTATTGTACACATTTTCCATAATTAGCTAATTTAACCAGCTAATTTAACATCAGTAGCAAATCTGTGAGTTGAACACCAGCAAATGAACTCATTAAAGAGAAAAGGACTAGTGCTTTCTCCTTTCTTGATCTTTTTTTTTTTTGTTCCCTCTAGTTTTGCACTTTTAGCAAGATGCTCTGGGGAAATCAGGATTTCAGGGAAATTTGGATGATCAAATAAAGAGGGATTTATTGATGAATTAAAAAGGATGCATCRGAATGTCAAAAAGCATTTTCAGGGAGATGCCAGCATTGTCTGTYCTGTTTAGGAGGGACCCAAGGCTAGAGGACCCCACATGGGCTTCTTTTAATTTATTCTTCTCAGTCTCCTCAAGTGCTGCACCCTCCGAGTATCCCCTCCAGCCCTGGGGCTTGCTGTGAACACTGATTATTTCAGAGATAAATCTGAGGACTTTAGAACACATTATTCTGACTTTCACATTAGTGTGGCCCAGAACACAGGGATTTAATTGTCTACTCACCCAAGGCTTCCACTAATCCTTCACTACTTCAGATACTGCAGTTGGACCAGGTGACATCCAGAKGTCTCTTCCCACCTCAATCATTCTGTTTCCTTTTTTTTTTGCTGGTGGCTGTTTGTAAAATTTTGGTGCTACTACAAGGCACGAGTACACAGGTAAAATATTACAGTACTCAAGTAGCCCAGCCATGGAGTGTGAGAATTCTGTTGTCTCCAGAGACCTGTGGATAGAGATAACCTCTGTGTTATCTCCAGGTACCAGCTCTGCTCMTGATCTGTGCCTGGACAGACTCTGCAGCTGTGCTCAGGTGCAGGTGTGTTTCTTCTGAGGGTCTGAGGCACACCAGAAAGTGCCTTGGGTGAGTAAACATGTGGGAGGTTCAGGGATCAGGAGAAGTTTAGGATGGATATTGGAAAACATTTCTTCACCAGAGGGTGATCAAGCATGGAACTGGCTGTGGTGGAGTCACCAGAGAATCAGAATCATGGGATGGTTTGGGTTGGAAGGTACCTTAAAGCTCATCTCATTCCAACCTCCTGCCATGGGCAGGGACACCTTCCACCATCCCAGGGTGCTCCAAGCCCCATCCAGCCTGACCTTGGACACTCCCAGGGATCCAGGGACAGCCACAGCTTCTCTGAGTACCCTCTGCCAGGTCCTCACCACCTTCATAGACAGGAAATGTTTCCTAATATCCAATCTAAACCTGCTCTCTTTCTGCTTTAAGCCATTCCCCCTCGTCCTGTCTCTCCATCCCTTGTAAACACTCCTTCTCCATCTTGTTGCCTCCTTCAGGTCCTGGAAGGCCACAGTGAGCTCACCCCAAAGCTTCTCAGCTTTGTCTCCAGGCTGAACAATSCCAGCTGTGCCAGCCTTTCCTCCCAGCAGAGCTGCYCCATCCCTCTGCTCATCCTGGTGCCTCCTCTGGACTCTCTCCAACATCTCGAGGTCCTGCTYGTGCTGGGAGCAGAGCTGGAGGCAGCTCTGCAGGTGAGGCCTCACCTCAGCGGGCAGAAGGMTCCCACTGGAAGGGTTTAAAAGCCTTGTGGCACTTGGGGACATGGATTAGGGGTGGGCACGGTTGGATTCTATGGTCTTAGAGGGTTTTTCCAACCTCAGTGATTCCACGATTCCATGATGAGACGGTGGACAGGAGGGTTGGCAGGAGAGGGCAGCTCCTTCTCACCCTGTCACAGGGTTAACAAAGCACAGTCACACTCACAGCTTCCAGAAAACCAGCTCAGGGAATTGTTCTAGGAACAGCTGGATGTGCTCTGGTGTGGCTGATAAGGTGAGGATTGAAGGTTGGACCCGATCTTGGAGATCTTTTCCACCCTCAGTGATTCCACGATTCCATGATGAGGCGTTGGACAGGAGGGTTGGCAGGAGAGGGCAGCTCCTCACCCCACCACAAGGTGAACAAAGCACAGTCACACTCACAGCTTCCAGAAAAACAGCTCAGGGAATTATTCCAGGAACAACTGGATGTGCTCTGGTGTGGCTGACACAGTGGGGATCAAAGGTTGGACTTGATCTGGGAGATCTTTTCCAACCTCAGTGATTCCACGATTCCATGATGAGACGTTGGACAGGAGGGTTGGCAGGAGAGGGCAGCTCCTTACCCTGTCACAGGGTTAACATTGCACAGCCACACCCACAGCTTCCAGAAAACCAGCTCAGGGAATTGTTCTGGGAACAACTGGCTGTGCTCTGGTGTGGCTGATAAGGTGAGGATCAAAGGTTGGACTGGATCTTGGAGATCTTTTCCAACCTCAGGGATTCCACGATTCCATGATTCCGTGATGGGCAGGAGGGTTGGCAGGAGAGGGCAGCTCCTTACCCTGTCACAGGGTTAACATTGCACAGCCACACCCACAGCTTCCAGAAAAACAGCTCAGGGAATTATTCCGGGAACAGCTGGATGTGCTCTGGTGTGGCTGACACAGTGGGGATCGAAGGTTGGACTCGATCTGGGAGATCTTTTCCACCCTCAGTGATCCTGTGATTCATCCAGCAGGATGCAGCACCTGGAAGTGATCTCAGCCCTGCTCCTCTCCAAAGCTGACCCAACTCCCACCCTGTTCCTTCTGGAGCTGGAGATCCCACTCCTGGCTTGGGCAGATTGGAACATCCTTGCACAACTTTGAAGCCCCATTAATCCTCCCCCCAGAGTGTGTGTGTATGAATAATAGATTTTCYGTGCTAAAACTATCAAAGCTCCTGCAGCAGCTGCTCGGCTCCCTTGGGCAAATATCCTGGAAAGGAGCTGCAGCAGCAGAGCAGATTTGCATGTTTGATGCATTGCTGTGTCTCAGTTTCAAAGCACACAATCTGTTGGCTCTCAGCTCCTTGCACACTTGTTGAAGCCAAGGTGCTGGACTGCAGCACAGTAGAAAGTGTGGATTTTATTTTTTCTTTTTTTTTTTTGAGACACAGAGAAGTTTCTCCCTCCCAGGAGTGCAATTTATGTCTTGATTAATCTAAAAGTTTGGGGATTTTATGCTGAGGGGTACAAGGGGATTTTTTWAAAGAGTGTGGGTAAGAGTAAAGAGGAAAAGAAGGCGTGTATGGAGTTGCTTTCATCCTGGAAAATCAGCTATGCTGGARGCAAATGCTGTGCCTCAGTGGAGCAGATACAATTTCAGGTAATTAATGTTCTTCCTTTACCAGCACTGGGAAAATCAGGGATTTTAGTGGGAGATTTATACAACTTTATGTCAAAGCTTAGAGCAGCTGTGGAGAGGGGCTGATTCATAAGGGAAGGTTCAGAATCTGCACACAGGAGCTCAGCCCTGAGTCAAGGATGCTGGGTTGGAGCTGAGGAGGTTTAAGCCACTTTCTTTCAGAGCTAGTGAGTTTTTCCAGCCATTTTTCTTATCCTGATTCAGGTGTTCCCTAAAAAACCCACACTTGGCAAATAAAGAGGCAGTAAATCCCYCACACCCCCAAATAGCAGGGAAGAAAACCCCAACAAACACCAGCTGACAGCAGTGCAAAAAGAGATTTTTAGCAGCTCTGTGGACAGCTTGACCAGCCAAGAAAGTTTCATCGTGAAGTTTAGAAAGCAAGAACTGCCAAAAATCGAGCTGACATAAAACCACTCATGGACATGAACCCTAATATCAAAAAGTCCCTATGAAGAAGCCTTGCTGTGGCATAAGGATGAGGATTTAGATTGAAGATTAGCAAGATTTTGATCACAAAATCCTCTTTCAACCAGCCTGGCCCACCACAGCTCACTGTGGGGGTTTGCATCTGATTTCATTTCAGAAGTGCCCACCCAGACACAGCTGCCAGGCCATGGTGAGCATTTGGCTCTGCTCAGTTATGGGATGGAGTCATCCTTGAACTCTTCTCACATGTGCAAAGTCTTTGGCCTTACAAAGTCCTTGGACCTACTAAGAATCCTCTAGAAATGTCCGGCTAGAATGCAGAAAAAGGCAGAAAAAATTAACATTGTGGTTTCTACACCTTCCCCTGTTCTAATATAAACAATTTAATTCCCAGACTCTAATATAAAGAATTTAATTCCTGTCTTCCACCTTCTAATGTGTTATCTGTCCTACATTTGATTATGTGGGATTAGAGTGAGAAGATATTATCTTTATCCTTAACAAGAGGAGAAAAGGAAAATATTTACTTTTGTGGCTCATGTRTCATTAGCTGGAAGACCTGTGAAGGTGCCTATTGATATTCAGAGGTGACTCCTCTACTCTTAAAGCAACCCTGAATGTGAGAAACCTCTTCCTCCAGGTTGTAGCTCTACTCTCAGGTTGCCTGACTTTGGATTTGCATTTCTGTGAGTTCAATCAGTGCCACAGCCCAGGAGTTGTGAGGGTGCTCTGAGAGGAGCACAGAGACCTTCCACTCCTGGTTTTCATGCCTGAAGATGATGCCTCAGKTTTGAGCTTTTATATTTTTCACATTCTGWGCTGCTTTAGTGTGTGGGTCTGRGCTTCATATTATGGGATGGTGAGCTCTGTGCACAGAGCAGGGAGACAAAACAATTCCTGCTCCAGCTGGGCACCAAGGACAAATGACCCAAATCTCAGCCCAAGAGCACAAACACCGTGTGGCTGCAGAGAGAAAAACAGCAGGGTGGGACTGCAGGGGCTAAAGCTGGAATGGGACAATGAAGTGCAAGTGCAAATGGAAGAGAACTGATCCCAGCAGAGACCCCGGGAGCACTCGTGCATTTTGGGGCCATTTTGGTTCATCTTGGGTGCAGCCCTGGCTGGGGCTCTTGTGCTGCCCAAGGTGCATCCATGGAGGAGATCCTTTCCATAAATCCCTGCTTATTCTGTGACTCTCAGCTCTGCTCTAGGCGTTCTCAAGGCACCAAAGATCTCAGTGCTGCCCCTAAAAAGCAATTTGCACTCCCTTCTCCAGGAGCACCTTGGAGCAGCAGGGAGGATTTGGCTCTCCAGGGGCACAGGAGATGGTTTTGTGCAGGGTGAGATCCTACAGGCAGCAGAAGGATGAACCAAAACACGAGGCAGAGACTTCTTCTCCCCTTTACCACCTGCAATTTGCAAAGCCATTGCTGGGGGCAGCCAACAAAGCCCAAACAAATCCCAAGTGCCTCCCARACAAAAGGCTAATTTAATTTCAAATTGATTTGCGCTCTCGGTACAAGACACTTGATTTTGTACCTCTCAGCAGTAGCACAAAAATAAAAAGAGCATCTAACAGTGATTAACATCTGAGTCATGGCTTGCTGGGTATGTCACACCAGCTGAATTTCAGTGTTCCACTGGCACAGGAACTTCCAGACAACATTAAACTTTCCTGGCGGAATTGAGCAGCCCTCCTTCATTTGTGCATCTGCTCAGCACATGGTCCCTGGGCTCACAGGCTGGCTTTGCCATCTATAAAAGGCTGCTGACTTTCCATCAATAAGATGCACGTTGCTGTTTGACAAGAACAATGTGCTCAAAGAACGGGCTCACAATAGCTCCTATCAATCAAGCGCTCTGTGGAAAATCAAAGATGACAATGAAACCCACAGCATTAAATAACCCACGGTGCTGGAAATTAATCAGGAATCCTGGGTGCTTGAAAAACAAATGTGTTTTTAATAAATTGGATTTGAGCATCACTTAGAAGCCCTGGATTACCAGCTGAGTGGAGACTGGTTTGATTTGCACTGATAAACTCCAGGGGAGCTGGTGCCTCTCTATATCCAAGCCATTGATGTCACCCTGGGCCTGCTGGGCTTGGTGRCATTTAAGCAATGTGGACACAATTCTTTTTAATACATACAGAATAGATTTTATCAAAAAAACCCCAACCCAGGGCTCTGATCCTGCTCTCAGCAATCCCCAAACAATCCAGGGGTTAATAAAAACCTCTGAGCAGAATTTCAGTAACAATTCACTCCTTGATGAAAGAGAATGAAGAGTGTGTGACATAAATTGGAGAGGGACTGGGGACAAGGCCTGCAGGGACAGCACCCAGGGAATGGCTCCCACTGCCAGAGGGCAGGCATGGATGGGATCTTGGCAATGAGGAATTCCTGGCTGGGCTGGAATTGCCAGAGCAGCTGGGGCTGCCCCTGCATCCCTGCAATGCCCAARGCCAGGCTGGACACTGGGGCTGCAGCAGCCTGGGACACTGGGAGGTGTCCCTGCCATGGCAGGGGTGGCACTGGATGATCTTGATGATCCCTTCCAACCCAAACCATCCCATGATTCCATAATTCAGTGATGTCACTGTCTGAATGATTTACCTCTGTTTTCATTGCTTTTCCTTCCTGCCTCAAAATTTCCAAAGTCCAAAAAGCAGAAATGATCTTTCCATTATTTTCTAACAGACTCTTTCAGTCCTTTCCTCCTCTCTTTCAGTCCAAGAAAATCAGATTATTTCAGAGAGTCCCCTGCTTACCRGRCTATGGACTGAATCCCCCCTCCCATATCCTTGGTCAAACAAAACACTCTCCAAAGTTAGGGAAGCATTGAATATAATTCCTGCACTTTTTTTTTAAATTAACACCTGAAAGAAGATTTTCATCTACCAAGGGCATTAATAGCACAAAACATAGGAATTTAGCCTGGAATTTGGAGAAAACTTGAGTTCCTTATCTATTTCACAGAGTGCTGTCTCCTTTTAGGTTACTGAAAATGCAGAAGAGAACTGTACCTCAGAATTTTAATTATTTAATTGACAGAAATATGCAKGAAAACAAGAAATTTATGAAGAGCACAGTGAGACTTCCCATTCTGTTTTATCCTGGGAACAGTGAAACAAAGCTGAGAGGTGATAAATTCAAAGTTAATGTAAAAAGGTATTTTATCAAAGATTGCTTAATTAATCTGCAAAYCTCACTGTCCCAAAATAGCACTGAGGCTTGGAGACTTGAAGGACTGACAGCAAAGGTGTGGATGCTGTTTTGTCAAATTCAAACAGGCAGCTGAAACACATTCTCCTTTTCAAAAGAGCTCAAAGCAGACAAAATACTGCCAAGCTTCAAGGTATAAACCACACCTGGACTCTCAGTGGCCGGGGACAAATTCCTCCCAAGACACAGAGCAGGGAAGAGCTGAGCCAGCTGTGAGTCAAATGGCACTGGCTGCCCTCAAAAACAGCACCAGGAATTCCCCAGCCCCTGCTCTGGTCGTCCATGGACATCCCCACGTGCCTATCAAAGCCTTCTGATCTGAATAGGAAACTCCTTCTTTGCCAGGACGAGCATCTCCAGCATCATTAGATGCAAAAATGGGAACATTATCTGAGTGGGTCTCATCTGTAACCAAATTCCCGTTGATTTCAGTGGGAACTATCACTCTAATCCACACAGGATTAGCAGACTTCAAAAAAGATTTGAAGGCACAAAGCTTGAGTGTTTAAATCCCACTGATCTCAGCTGGAGCTGGGAGCAGATCCAAGGAGAAAGTGCTGAACCCCTCTCTTGCATGGCTTCTTGTCCAGCCCAGCCAATCTCATCCATCTTGGACTCTTCCCTGCAATTAAGCTGATAATTAAGAAATAACGGCATAATAGAAATGGAGAGTTGCTGGCTAGCACGGTTAACATCAGGGATAAATTGAGCAGTAATCTGCAAAGGATGTTATTGCCATTATAAAAATAAAGATCTGTCTCCCCAGCCAATCAATTCAGCAGATATATACCAACAATCAAATTGTTAAAAATGACTTCTATAAATTACCCCGTGCTCCATCTAATGGAGCCAGAAACATCTGTGAGACAATTTAGAGCTGACATAACCATACGTCGGGAGCGCTTTTTCATCCTGCTGCCTTTCTGTTCTCTTCAGAGCTGCTGTGCTGCAGCAGGCAGCTTTGTTTAATGCCCCCGTGTGAAAACAGCCTGGATTTTCACACCACAGTCAGTTTGGCTTGGAGAAACCTCCAGAAAATATATGCATTTAATATGGGTGGAATAACTCAATTTCCTCAGTATTATTTCAGCTATGCGGTTACAATCTCCTTAATTCTTCATTAAATCCTCTGGGCTTGGGGGATGTTGCTGGGTTTTTATGATCTGCCATAGTTCTTTCGAATRAGTGTGGAAAGACACACAGAGGAGCAGTTCTGATCATGTATTTTTTAGTCAGATATAGTGGTGATTTCAGATAAATCCGAGTGATTTAGGACCTTGTTTTGGCCAGGGGAGCCCTGGATGGGGCCCAAGTAGGGGCTCTGAGAACCTGGTCTAGTGGAAGGTGTCTCTGCCCATGGCAGGGGCTTGAAATGAGGTGATTTTTAAGGTCCCATCCAACCCAAACCATCCTATGATTCTATGCTTATATGGCTGCTTAATCCCARAAAGGATAAAGAGATTTAAAGGTGGAATGTTCTTCCTTTTGCAGCTTCGTCCTGGCCATGCCCCAGCCCAGCCCTCTCCAGCTTGAGCCACCAAGTGGCACCACTGAAAGCCACAAGGGGCACACTGACAGCCACCCAAGTGCACCACTGAAAGCCACCAAGGGCACCACTGACAGCCACCAAGTGGGCACCATTGGAAGCCACCAAGGGGCACCACTGAAAGCCACCAAGTGGCGACCATTGGTGAAGCCACCAAGTGGCACCTCTGTGCCCCTGCAGCTCCTACCAGGGTGAATTTTGGGAAGACAGGGTGAAATGAAGTGATGTCCATTGCTGGCTCCTGGACTGAGCCATTACTGAAGAAATGAGGAAAAACCTGGCTGGAAGGGTGTCATAATTGAGACAGAGACAATACAAACAACTCCATTTTCAGAGGTTTCAAACTGTTTTCATTCCAGCATTCATGCTTTTTATACATTCTTACACAACTCATCAGTTTGACACTTTGCTCATTGTCACAAGAGACAAACAAGTGCTCATTGGAACAGCAGTTGCAGTTTCTCTGATTTATCCTCCTTTCTGTCTTGGGTTCTGTGTCAATGACCTGGGTAGGAAATTCTTCAGGTTAACAGGATCTCTTTCCTGGATCCCTTATCAACAGGACCTGTATCAAACTGGATTCTATCAAACATGATCCTGTTATCAAACATGGATCCTCTTACAAACATGGATCTGTTATCAAACATGGATCTCTTATCAAACACGGACTCCTCTTATCAAACATGGATCCTGTTATCAAACATGCGATTATAACCGATCTATAAACCCTTCTTATCAACATGGTCCTCTATCAAACATGGATCCCTTATCAAACACATCCTCTCAAACATGATCTCACCAAACATGGATCCTTTATCAAACATGATCCTCCTATCAAACATGGATCCCTCATCAAACATGGATCCTCTTATCAAACTGATCCTCTTATCAAACATGGATCCTCCTATCAAACATGGATCCTCTTATCAAACATGGATCCTCTTATCAAACACGATCCTCTATCAACATGGATCCTCTTACAAAACAAGGATCCCTTCCTTATCAAACATGATCCTCTTATCAAACATGGATCCCTTATCAAAATCTTATCAACTTCTCTTTGGCTCACAGAAATCTGCTGTTAAAACCTTTCCACAGAAGGGTGGAGATGTCATTGTTTTCCATGTGGTGATTTCAGGGTCAGACTCACACCTCAAAGCCATCCTGTGATTCTGCAGGATTGGAGCTGGTTTTTTCCCAGTCCATGGAAAGTTTGGACACTGTTGTCCAAGAATCCCTCAGTAACCTTTGCTCTGCATCAGGAATTAAATCCCTGYCTGGCTTCCCAAGGCCCTGCTTCTCCACAGCTGTCAAACCAGMGCTGGTTTTTAATGCAGACAGCAGAGGAGAGCTCATTTCTCTGTCTGGGCACTATGYGTGATAATCCAGGCTCTGTAAATTAAATTTGGGCTGCAATTTAAGTACGCAGGGATTTGGCAAGGCCCAGAGCTGCCAGCAAGCAGACATTGCCATGATCAGCTCAGTGCAGAGMGGACATGGAATGGGAATAAAGCTGGGAACAGTTGGGTCTAAAATCTCATCTGTGTGCAAATGTGGCTGCTCCTAATTTTTCAAATAGGACGTGCACAAGTGGGACCTGCTCCTTCTGAAGCTTTGCAGCTCTCGTGTTGGTTTAAATTAATTTTGCATGAAACTTACTTTCAAATCTTAAAATTAGCTCCAACTTCCCTGGCTCCCTCTTGTCTGCTCTACGGGCATTTTCTTCTCCCTTTCATACTTTAATTCCCCTTTCAAAAACACTCTCCCCTGTACAAAACACACTCTTCTAGAATCTTCTGTGATTCCAGCTATTGTCCCATCTCTTTTCACTTCTTTTATCYGTGTATCTCTCTTACATTCATTTTTTTCCCCTCTCCATTCACCTGCTTCCACCCAGCATCATCTGTCYCCATGGAARCCAGTTTGTAATGATTCCTACCTGAACAAGGGGCCAAACCTTGCTTTATTTTTATCCCCCATTGTGATCTTTCYCTTTGAGTTCTTGCTTTCTCTTGCCTCTCATGGTTTAGTGGYGCTGTCATCTCTGTGGATATTCCCTGAATATTTCTCTCTCTGCAGCCATCCCCTCCTTCCTCCCATTTTCCCCYATATTTTGGAATCCTCTGGGGTTTTGTACCCCAGTGAGTGGTAGTTTCAATCCAAGGYGGGTTTGAAACTCTCCTGTTCATCAATGGCTTGCAGGGATCTGCCTTCTGTTCTCCAGTCCATCTCTTCTGATTTGCATCTCCCCCCACCTTCCCGAGGTCTCAATTTGCATATTCTTTCATCTGGGGAGCACAAATTAGGTGACATTAATCTGCTTTGCCTGACCTCACTTGATATTCAGGATCTTGTTTATCCCATCATTCATTTTCACCTTCCACTCATCTGCAGTTKTTTACAGCTTTATCTGAATTTCCASTGGGGCACTCCAGGAGCTGCAGAATTCAGCTCCAGCTTCCCAAAGGAGTCACTTCCCTCTAAGCTCCCTCTATTACCTCTGTTAACTAAACACACTTAATAACACCATTCTTCTTCTTGCCTTCTGGCTGATGAAACCCAAGATCATGTTTGACTTCTCTTTTCTCCCCTTTCCTACTGCATACTGTGAAAATCCACCCCTCCCTTACTTGTCCTGACAGCTAAATTACCTTCCCACCTTTCCTAAATCAAYATGCCACTGTCTATCTCTGCTTCATCAATCCCTAAAATGTTGCTCCCGTGGCACTGATGACAAGGCACTGCTTCTCCTGGAGCCAAGTACCTTGAGATGCACAACAGGTGACTCCTGAGGCCCTGGCACAGGTTTTSCAGGGAAGCTGTGGCTGCTGTGGATCCCTGGAAGTGTCCAAAGTTGGGTTGGATGTGRCTTGGAGCACCCTGGGATGRTGGAAGTTGTYCCTGTCCATGGCAGGGGTGGCACTGGATGATCTTTAAGGTCCCTTCCAACCCAAACCAYTGTGAGATTCTGTGTTTAATAACTGATAAACATCCCARYCTSTGYCCCATTWTTCCCAGACTCTSTAGAYRTGCTGAGATGCCTCACTTGCTTTTYGTGCCTCCTGAGAAGGGTGAAGTTCACAGAGCAGGTTTATAAATGCTTAATTTTCTTCTTAATTGCTCGATATCCTCAGCCAGGTGTTGCGGTGTTGAGGGTCCTCAGGACGAGGTGAGAGATGAGAATTGACTCCAAAGGCACAGAGAAGGATGGAACAACCTCCTGTGCTCGGGGATAAGCAACTGTGTGGGGACTGAGGTGTGGAGGAGCAAGGGCTCTCTGCTGTTGGCATTTGGAATTATTATTGATGCTATTTGTCACTCTCCAGTCCAGAAAACGAGGTACAGAGTTTGGCCCAAAAGAGATGGACTTGCCCAAAAGAGAGTGCACCTTGCCACAAAATCAGCCACTACAGATGAGCTCTCCTGGCTGTTTATGATGATAATATTTTATGAAAAATCCTTTGTCAGGATTTCTTCTCCTGGAGATGAGAACGCTCAGCTTCTCCATTTTTGCTCCTCTGGAATGTGATTGGAGAAATGTTTACCCACGAATGTGAATTGTTGCTACTTAATGACCAATCCCAGCACGGCAGACTTGTGAAGCTCTTCACTTCACTGACGGAGTTTTTATTATTTCATTCTTGTCTAACTTCCTGATGTCTCCTTGTCTCTATAGTTGTTATAGTTATATTTTAATATAATATATATAATATATAATTAATGTATAATAGTAATATCATATAATATAATATAATATATATAATATAATTCATATAATATATTATACATATATATAAATATAAAACTAATAAATCATACCTTCTGAGAATG
>NDFG01000009.1:785998-814298 GCA_002167245.1 Sporophila hypoxantha
CCCATATTTTGGAATCCTCTGGGGTTTTGGTACCCCCAGTGAGTGTGTTTCAATCCAAGGCTGGTTTGAAATCTCTGCCCTGTTTCATCATGGCTTCGATTGGCGATCTGCCTTCTGTTCTCCAGTCCATCTCTTCCATTGCATTCCCCCACCTTCCCGAGGTCTCTCAATTTGCATATTCTTTCATCTGTGGGAGCACAAATTAGGTGACATTAATCTGCTTTGCCTACCTGCACTTGATATTCAGAGATCTTGTTTATCCCATCATTCATTTTCACCTTCCACTATCTGCAGTTTTTACAGCTTTATCGAATTTCCACGTGGCACTCCAGGAGCTGCAAATTCAGCTCCATGCTTCCCAAAGGAGTTCACTTCCCTCTAAGCTCACCTCTATTACCTCTGTTACTAAACACACTTAATAACACCATTTTTCTCTTGCCTTCTGGCTGATGAAACCCAAGATCAATGTTTGACTTCTCTTTTCTCCCCTTGTCCTACTGACATACTGCAAAATCCACCCCTCCCTTACTTGTCCTGTACAGCTATAATACCTTCTCTCACCTTTCCTAAATCAATCATGCCACCTGCTCTATACTGCTTGCTTTCCATCAAAGTCTCAACTAAAATGTTTGTCTTCCCGTGAGGCCACTGAGTGTAACAAGCTACTGTCTTCTCCTGGACAATACTTATCGATGCACAACAGGTGACTCCTGAGGCCTGGCACGTTTTGCAGGGAACCTGCTGGCTGCTGGAGATCCCTGGAAGTGTCCAAAGCTCTTGGTTGAGATGTGCTTTGAGGACACCCTGGTATGGATGGAAAGTTGTTCCCCTGTCCTAGGCTAGTTGTGGCCACTGGGATATCTTTAACTCCCCTATCAACCCAAACTTGTGAAATTCTGTGTTTTATAACTGATAAACATCCCAGATCCTGTGCCCATTTTATTCCCAGACTCTCTAGATTTACTGCTGAGATGCCTTCATTTTTTGTGGCCTCCTGAGAAGGGTGAAGTTCACAAGCCAGGTTTATAAATGCTTAATTTTCTTTCTTAATTGCTCGATATCCCAGCCAGGGTGTGCGGTGTTGGGGGTCCTGCAGGACGAGGTGAGAATGAGAATTGACTCCACATTCTCAGAAGATGATTTATTATTATATATTTATAATTGATATATATTATATTTAATTATATTATATTATATATTTATATTATATTATTATATTACTATATTAATTCATTATATTATATAATATTTTAATATAAAACTAAGTAACTAACTATAGAGACAAGGAGACATCAGAAGGTTAGACAAGAATGAAATAATAAAAACTCGTGAAGTGACTCAAGAGAGTCCGACACAGCTGGCTGGGATTGGTCATTAAGTACAACAATTCACATGCGGGTAAACATTTCTCCAAATCACATTCCAGAGGAGCAAACATGGAGAAGCTGAGGCTCTCATCTTCCAGGAGAAGAAATCCTGACAAAAGGGATTTTTCATAAAATATCACATAAACAGCCAGGAGAGCGCAATCTGTAGTGGCTGATTTCGTGGCAAGGTGCATCTGTTTTGGGCAAGGTCCATCTCTTTTGTGCCAAACTCTGTACCTCGTTTTCTGRCTGGGAGAGTGACAAATAGCATCAATAATAATTCCAAATGCCAACAGGCAGAGAGCCCTTGCTCCTCCACACCCTCAGTCCCCACACAGTTGCTTATCCCCGAGCACAGGAGGTGTTCCCATCCTTCTCTGTGCCGTTCCCAGCATGGAATTTGCTGCTTCMACCAGSAGGCAGTGGGAGCAATGATGATGTAACCACAGCAATCTGCCTTGGATCATTTGTGTGGAAGGGCTCACAGCTGGTCTRTGAGTCAGAAGGAGTTAGCTGGAGAAGAGAAGCTGGTAAGAGTCACCTTTGCCTCTGAAAGGAGCTCTACCAAGGCCATCAGCGTGGAAATGGAGGAGAAGAAGAGATAAACGAGGGGCCTGCAGCTGGATTTTGGTGGAGAACAGTGGTGGAGACCACCCTGCAWCAATGAACATTATGTTGATTTATTGYGGCCAGGGAATAGGTATAAACTTTGTGAGGGGCTATAAARAGACAGCRTGCTGCTAAAATGAAAAAAGGAGAGAAATTCTYACATACATGGTGAACCTGAAATTCCAACTTTTCCCACATGTCTGCCCATCCATCTTGGAGCAGCTGGAATGGATCCAGGGGGTCAGTGGGATCCTGACAGCACAGCACAGCAGGGCTGCCCTGCATGGACATGCCTGAGGTACCCAGAGAAGCAGCAGGGGCAATGTGCTTGAACTTTGCATTTCTGCAGCAGCACAGCAGTTCAGACACCCAGAATAATGACAGTGGGATAACGAACTGGATGGGGTGAGGAGAGGGAGGAGGAAGACCCACAGCATTGCTGCYTCTTGCATTGGTACTGAGCCATGGCAATGCTGGTTTAGTATCATATTTGACAATTCTGCATGTCCAAATACTGCAAAGCCCATTGGTGTGGGTRTTTATACACTATTCCATTATGGAGACAGCCTGGGAGAGCTGGGGGTGTTCACCTGGAGAAGGGAAGGGTCTGGGGAGACCTTACAGCCCCTTCCAGTTCCTAAAAGGGGCTTCCAAAAAGGAGGCAGAGGGACATTTTATACAGGCAGAGAGTGCCAGGATAGAGGGAGTGGTTTTAAACTGACAGAGASCAGGRCTAGATWAGATATTRGGAATAAATTCTTTATTCAGAGCATGGTCAAGCACTAGAACAGGGTGCCCAGGGAAGCTGTGGCTGCCCCTAGAAGTGGCCAGGTTGGACAGGGCTTGGAGCAACCTGGGATAGTGGAAGGTGTCCCTGCCCATGGCAGGATGAGCTYTAAGGTCCTTTCCCATTAAATTTGTTTTGGTGGTTCTCTGGTTTACATTGGCTGATTTGTCTCTGCAGGCAATGGAGAGAGACTGGAGCTGCTCCAAGGTTAAGACAGGTGAAACAAGGAACATCTCCTGCTCAGGAAAAACCAAAGATTAACTCCCCAGCTAGTCTGGTTTAATGTGGAGATGCAGATCCCTCACAAGGAATCTTTGTTGATCCCACCACCATCCTGAGTCTGGTCTGACTGGAGATGTGTCTGTGTGCAAGGCTGAGCACTCCAGGGTGGGATGAAGCACTTTCTGTCATAACCTGTCCTGTTAAACMCCTGTGGGAGCCAGGCTGATGTGATCCAGCCCAGCAGAGTGTGTTACCCTCGTGTTACATGCTGGGAACACATGTAGTATGTCAGAGCACTTAGTCAGGCAAGGCAGTGATATCAATAAAATAAAACTCAGCTGTTCTCTTAGCATCTATTTCATTTTTCCATCTGCAGTSGCAATTGGGGAATAACTAATTCAAMTCAGAACATCCCCAGCATGGATTTAGCACTGCTGCTAAATTCCATGTCATGCTACCACCACTTTCAAACCACCAGAATGAAAACACCAAGTGAAATCACCTTTGGGAGGAAAAGACAAATGAAGCATTTCCTAGACAGAGGAACACATCACATCAAGAACCAGAGGTCTGCATCAGATGCACCAYGACAATTCCCCTTCAGAAAACATCCCAGTGGTTCTGTTACTCCAATTTATGCTGTGAATTGTGCATTTGCTTCCACATGAAATGGAAGTTGCCAGGTCTCCGTTTAAAGCAGCCAGAAAATACTGGAAAAAGAAGAAAAAAAAAAAAAAGAAAATTGTGGACCCAAAGAGAAATTGGATCATTCCACTGAAAAAAAAAAAAAAAAAAAAAGTCAGGCAGGTGTGACCTCTTCTTTAATTTAAGGACCTGAATTTTACAAATTCACAGACAGGAACATAAGAAAAAAATATCCCAGCTCACCACAGAGGTGTATTCTGTTCAGTGCCCTGATGAAAAACCCAAACAGACTTGCTTGGTGTGCTCTCCCAGCCTCCAGAAATTTGTAGATAATGAATTTTGTATGTCTTAGTTGCCATTTTAGTGTTTAATAACTTTTGGGGGCTTTATCCACTTAATGCTTCTCTGATCTGCTTGGGACATTTCAGCACCCACCTCTTGCAGTAGGGAGGCCTTTCCCTCTCTGCTCTGAACCAGTCACCTCCTCATTTCACTGATGTTCCCTTAATTCTTGGCTTCAAAAGTCAGTGAACAACTGTTTCCAATTCACTTTCCCCAAGACYTTCATCTTTTTATAGATTTCTAACATAATTCTCCCTTTCCCCTTATTTTTCCCCATTTTCCTTCTGGTACCTCTATGACCATTCCTGCTGTGGGAGCCACCCCACTGATCCCCAACCTTTCCATATAACCTTTTCCTTCCCAAATAACCTTTTTCTTCCCATATATACCTTTTCCTTCCCATATATCCTTTTCCTTCCCATGTATCCTTTTCCTTCCCATATATCCTTTTCTTTCCCATATAACCTTTTCCAGCTCTTTATCCTTCCCAAGACCAGGAATCCAGTGTTRCACACAGTRCTCATGGCACACACAACACTCAAGGAAATATTGGCAAAATCAGAGCTCTTTTGACCTTCTGTGGCTGGCTGCCCAAAGAAATGAAGGAGAGGGAATGGTGATAAATAGATMAARAAAAAAAAAAAGTTGTAAAACACAGACAAGGGCCCCCAGCTTCTCATGAAAAATCAAAAAGAAGCAGCAAAGCATCCCAAAATTTGTCTCCTAAGGAGGAATCAGTTGTCCTGATTAAGGACATTGCCTTGCCAGGTCCCATACAGACATTTGGTGTAAATTAGGATGTCTCTGGTGATATTGCAGAAGGCAGGAAAACCTTCAGCACCTGGTCATTCATTTGCCAAATGTTCAGGGATTTGCAGAGGTTAAACAGACTCCATAAATGTCAGATGTCGACAGTACCACTTTCAGCAATAATAAACTTGAAGCAGAAGAAAGTTCCCTTAAAATATCAACCTTTCACCCAGCAGGGCTCCTTCCAGGCTTTAAAAGATGCTGCACATTACTGGCMCATAAATAATGGTAATGAAAAGGTCAAGCAACCTGTTAGGAAAATCTCACTGCTCGGTGAATGAGCTTGGGAAATCACTGCTGGTGTGAAAATCCAGTGTTACAGCCCTGGTTCTTTTGTGTCCAGCCTGTCCTAATTCACAGAGCAAACCCTGTCCTTGCTCTGAAATGATCTTGAAGTTGCAGTGGCTGCACCACGTGCCAGAGTTGGCTCAGGCTGGACTTTTAACCCATTTTTCCTCATGAGTTTAGCAATGTCTTTCAGAAGAAAGTTTTGGTATTTAAAATATCTTTTTCTTTCACAAAAAAAAAAAAAATTAAACAAATATTTCATCTGGAGGCAAAAGAAAACAGCCAAAAACCAAACAAACAACAGCAACAACAACAACAAAAAACAGCCAAGAAAGGATAAAAGAAAAGAAATGTAATAAGGAGGATGCAGTACATGCAAGGTCAGGTTCTGCTCCCAGGGAACAGGGACAGGAGGAGAGGGAACAGYCTCAGGCTGGGCMAGGGGAAGCTCAGGGTGGATTTTGGGAAAATKCCTTCCCAAAGGGGTTGTCCAGCCYTGGCACAGCTGCCCAGGGCAGTGGTGGAATCCCCTCCCTGAAAATGTTCAAAAAATGTGTGGATGWGGCACTTGAGGACAYGATTTAATRGTGACCACGGTGTTGGGTTGACAGTTGGACTCAATGRTTTTTTCCAACCTTAAGAATTCTATGATTCTATAAATAAAAACATATTACTCARTACAGACCACCCAATATATTTTTCCCAACGCTGCCAGAAAGCAGCATCTCTTTTTTTCCCCGCTGTTGTTTCCAAACACTGAACATCCCTGGGAAAACAAGAAGGGAAYTTACAGCAGGTTTTTTATTTTCCCCCCGTTAGATTGCAATAAAGATTAGGTAGGTCAGCTCTGTGCTGCTCAAAAGTTTATTCACTTCCCACTGTGATTTCTCCTTGAAAGAGTAAGGGCAGGGTAACCTTTGGATCTTCAAAAGCTCTGTCACTGCTGTGATTACTCCAAGAGAAATCTGTGTGTTGTTGGGCTGGCAGCGAGCGTTCGATGCCGCCGGAGATTCCCGCTAACAGCTCAGGTGAGCCCAGAGGAGCCGCAGCTCCTTGGATGTTTCTCTCCTGCATCTCATTAATTAATCTACTCCAGCCAGCTCTTCCYGATCCATTGTACATTCCCTGCTTATGCAGCCTTATCGACCCGACCCTGGGGAAAATCAATTCTTGTAATCTATCTTATTACATTTAAATATATGTACAGAGCTTGATACGCTACAGCAGCGGCGGGGCTTGGGAGAGGCAGGGGAAAAAAAGGCTGGGAAGGAGGAGGAAAAGCCCAGCAGATCTGCCCCAGTTTAGGGTTTTTCCAAGTTCAGGCCAATATAAACTAAGAACAAGGATTTAGGAGAAGGGGTCATTTTCATCTCAGGTGAGGGCAGGCACAACCTGGGATATAAATKCCCAGAAATCCAAGGTGGTGTTCCCAAGGCTGCCAGAGCCCAGGAGCATTGGACAATGCTCCCAGGGACAGGGTGGCATTGTTGGGGTGCCTGTGTCTCGGGATCTTTTGGTTGCTGTGACCTCAAGAGATGTTAAAAGTCTCTTTTCCCAGCCCAGCAGCTGAAGAAGGAGTCAGAGCTCTTCATTTCTCGGTCTCAAGGTTGTTTATTGCATCTTATCTATAAAATTTTTTCTCCTGCCCTGCCAAGGTCTGTCCAGCAGGACAGTTCCAGGCACTCTGCCTGCCTCCAGGGCAGTGTTATGTCTTTATACTAAAAACTACGTGTACAATATTTACAATTACTTTCCAATACCTGTCACCTATGTTAGACAGTCTATCTCTACTCTAAACCAATCTAAAAGTGCCAGCATCACAGCAGAAGATGGAGGCCAAGAAGAAGGAGAAAGGCTGGACATACCCAGTTCCCTCCATCTTGCCTCCTGAACCCCCATACCAGAAACCCCAAAAATCAATTTTTCACCCTGTGATAACTTCACTATTATTCTACCTAAACTGTTGTGGCTTGCTGGTCTTCATATAAGGTTGGTAATTTGCTGCATGGGTCATAATCAAAGTCACAGGGGTCTTGGGCTCTGTGCCAGGGTCTCTGAGCCCCCTGGCAGGGGTCTTGGCCATCCTGGGCAGCCAGAGGGATGTTCTGGGTTCCCACTCCTGTGCAGGGCCGGGAGCTGGATCCTTGTTGATCCCTTCTACCTCAGTGTATTCCATGATTCCACAAAAAGCCCTCAGAGTTCATGCTTTTAACTCTGGATTTCCCTGCTATTTTAATCAAAATACAATGTCTTTAAAAGCAAACACATTTTTATTCATCAGTCCAGTAAAAACTGCATCATTATCCTTCTTTTGTTGTTATTAAATCTATTTTCATATTTAGGTAGGAATTTGATAGTTAGGTGATCTGAGTTTCCTCAGAAGTTGTTGTCCACAGAAGCTAGGGCTGCCCCTGATCCTGGAAGTCCAAGGCCAGGTTGAACACTGGGGCTTGGAACACCCTGGGATAATGGAAGGTGTCCCTGTCCATGCAGGTGGCACTGGATGATCTTTCAGGTCCCTCCCACCCAAATCATTCCATGATTCTGGATTAGGTGACAAAAAATATAAAAGGCCAACAAAAATGATCTGGGGATGAAAGGACTCACTTTGATCCCTGGGAAAATCATGGTGGGATTGTTGTAATTTTCCTTGGGGACAAGAAGGAAACAACAAGCAGGAAGGGTTGGCATGGATTTGCCAAGCATAAATCATTCTGACCAGTTAACCAGGCTCTTTCATGGTATGTTTGGTGGAGTGATGCCTCAGGGTTTAGTTTTTATTTTTCACATTCTGGCTGCTTTAGTGTGTGGGTCTGAGCTTCAATATTATGGGATGTGAGCTCTGTGCACAGAGCAGGGAGACAAAACAATTCCTGCTCCAGCTGGGCACCAAGGACAAATGACCCAAATCTCAGCCCAGGAGCACAAACACCGTGGGCTGCAGAAGAAAAACAAGCAGGTGGGACTGCAGGGGCTAAAGCTGGAATGGGACAATGAAGTGCAAGATCAAATGGAGCAGAACTGATCCCAGGGTGAGACCGGGGCGCTCGTGCATTTTGGGCCATTTTGGTTCATCTTGGGTGCACCCTGGCTGGGCTCTTGTGCTGCCCAAGGTGCACCATGGAGGAGATCCTTTCCATAAATCCCTGCTTATTCTGGAACTCTGCCCAGCCTCTGCTCGAGCCAGCCTTCACAGGGCATCAAGAGGACTTGGAGAGAGTGGCACTGAAGCAGGAGAGTTCAGATGAAATTGAGGACAAATTTTGATATGAGACTAGTCAGGCATTGGCAGAGGTTTCCCAGTGAGGCTTTGGTCACTGCTGTCCAGGACAAAAGGATGATSTGTGGATAACTGAAAGCAGGAATTRCATCCAGAAAGGAWWYAATTGATTCTATTTTCTTTATTTTGACTTCCAGTAAGTGAGAAGCAGAACAGACGCATCAAGGAATCAAAATTTGATGTGCAGACACAAAACCCCTCCAAAGACAGAGGGTGGGTACATTGAGGCTGATTTGTAGAACAGATGGAGCTGTTGATGTGAGCTGATTTTTTGTTAAAAAGAAGTGAATGCCTTTAGAAGTGGCCAATAAAAGCCTTGGGGATTTTCCACCTAAGGAAAGGCAGCACAAAGTGCTGTGCCTGATGTTGTTCCATTTTTCCTATGTGCTCATTTGACACTGAAAATTGGTGAGTTTGCTGAATGCAGAAAAGCCTTCCTGTGACCCAGAACTGTTGAGTTTTATTTTCTTTTTATTCTAGGGTTGGGATTCAATGTGTGAGATGATATTTCTTGTTTGGATTCRGATGTTTATTAGTTCTTATTTATATTCTAGTTTTACAAACTGTGAGTTTTACAGTACTTCACTCTAATAAGTTAAAAATCTCTACAAATYTCTCTCTCYACAAGGTCTTTTAAGGATAAACTGTCTAATTAAGAAATGATACTTAATWTTACTTTTAATAACTAACTACTKGTGGTTTATARTGTGGACTTTTTTATTTAATTRCAAAATACTAYTTAAACKTAYGAAGAAGAAGGTGAAGAAAAAGGATTAGTTACTGCTCTAAAACTTTTATTTTGTTATACATATATTACTATATCTTAAAACCTTAAACTCTAAGTTTTCTACTATGTGATATTACACATTTCTATTCAAACTACACACTTGTAATCTTAGTTCTATGATTCAATTTTGGAAGCCCTCTCTACAGCCTCAGGTCAATGCAGTGTTCTCTTGGGGGTCAGTGTTAGTACAGAAAGCCTAAAATTCTCAGCAACCAGGGTTCTAACACAGAACCATCCAGGCATGGACAGAAATGGGTGCATGTACACCAAAAATAATGTAAAAATGCCATTTTCTAATAGAAAGCTGCGGGGCCTTCTCCTTTTTTGCCCCTCTCCTTTGTTTTTTCTAAGCTGACTTGAGAGAGAAGGGACAGGAGGATGTAAAGCCTTGCTCTGGCTGCCTTCCCTCTGACAACAGAGGCAATGACARCCCCGAGATGCTGCCAGCCCTCCTTCAAGGGCTGGATTGATGTCCCTGCCTCGTGCTCAGACCCAGCTGGGAGAAGGGGAATTAGGCCTTGTCTTTCAATTACTGCTGTTTTGCTCAGGGCCGCACGTTGAAGCCTCCCAGCGGAGAAGTCCCTCTTACCGCTTATCATCTCCGCATTGTATTTGAAAATAAAGCTTTTAATTAAAACTGGCATTTCTCAGCTTCCCACTGGCAGCCMACATCTGCCTGAGAAGGAATATCTTTTGTGACACCGGCGGTACAGAAGCCCAGTGTTAAAGAGAGTAAATAATTCGCTCCTCTCCTGCCAGCAGAGGATTCGAGCTCCTCCGCACTTCGGGCCATGAAAGACCCCTCAGCACTTCCCAGCAGCCAGGGGGTTAATCCAGTGACCTGGCTGGATTCCAGCTCGAGTGATCTCTGTCTCAAATCCCCCACCCTGCATGCTCCATAGTGAAATAATCCCCTGCCCCTGTTCTGTCATTAGAGAATCAGAGGATCATGGATATCCACAATTGGATGAACCACGAAGTTCATCCAGTCCAGCTCCTGCACAGACACCCCAACAGTCTCACCCTGTGCATCCCTGGAGTGCTATGGGAATGGGAATTCCTTGGGAATGTGGCTATTCCCTGGGCAGTGCCCACCACCCTCTGGGGGAAGACCTGTCCCTAAAATCCAGCCTGACCCAGCTCCACAGGAGCTGTCTCAAATCCCCCCACCCCTCAGTTCCATACTGAATATAATCCTCTGCCCCTGTTCTGTCATTATAGAATCAGAGGATCATGAATATCCAGAGTTGAAGGGACCACGAGGTTCATCCAGCCCAGCTCCTGCACAGACACAATTCCAACAATCCCACCCTGTGCATCCCTGGGGCAGGGTCCAAACACTCCTGGAGGCAGCTTTGGGAATGTGCCCATTCTCTGGGGATGCCCAGCACACCTCTAAGGGAAAACCTTTCCCTAAAATCCAGCCTGACCCAGTTCCACAGGAGCTGTCTCAAATCCCCCACCCTTCAGTTCCATACTGATATAAATCCTTTCTCCTGTTCTGTCATTATAGAATCAGAGGATCATGAATATTCCAGAGTTGAAATGGACCATGAGGTTCATCCAGCCCAGCTCCTGCACAGACACCCCAACAATCCCACCCTGTGCATCCCTGGAGTTGCTGTGGGAATGGTAATTCCTTGGGAATGTGGCCATTCCCTGGGCAGTGCCCAGCACCCTCTAAGGGAAAAACCTTTCCCTACAATCCAGCGTGGCCCCAGCTCCACAGGAGCTGCTGATGCTCGGAGTTAAACAGACCCTGCCTGGCTCATGCACAACAGCCTCTCCTAGGCAGGCTCTTCCCCAAAATCATGCCAAGGCATCTTTTCCCAACTCCAAGATGCTGCTCCTGCTCTGAAGACAAACCTTGTGAAGAATGTCACCCCCAGAGCAATATTTTGGCAGAGTTTTCAGCATCTGACAGGGACCATTTCAACGCTGCAGCCTCAGTAATGCCACAACACTGCCTGCATTATCTCACCTAATTAACACCCAAGGATGAAGAGAGTCTTAACAATTTTGGCAAAGCTCTTTAAGGGCTTGAACTGCACAATGAMACAATTGAATCCTCTTTTGACATCTTTTAAATGTGACTTGGATCTTTTTGTGTTCAAAGTGAGGATCCTGACATGTAAGTTAATTTTATTCTGCCTCTCCTAAGGGCAAGGGTTTTTCCTCTGCTCACAGTTGCATATTCTGATGTAGGGAATCATCTCTCATCCTCCTCCCTGCACTTCAGGCACTTTCTGTACCAAATCTGTCATGTTCAGAATAATCCTGGTGAAGGAGAATGGGGAGAGGGCAGATGGGAATGACTTCTGGACAATATCTCTGATAGTCACATTAGAGGTCTGTGTTCTGACTTTTACAAGTTTTACAATATTCTAGAATTCCACAGCCAAAAAAAAAAAAAAAAAAGAAAGAAAAAGCCCCAAACCCAGGTGGGAAATGGTGATGATACAACACCAGACAATAAAAATCAACATCAATGATCCTCCAGCACTGGCAACCCTGGAGTCATGAAAGTCAGGGAAAAACAATAAATAGAAAACAAATGTGGCCTCAGGARTTTGTTCATAAATTTCCATGGCAATAGCTTCTGCATGTTCCCAAACCTGGAGTAGTCTCAATTCAGATATTAAAGCTCAGAATCACCTCTGCTAATGCACCATTTCTGTCTGACACAACTGACATCACCCTGGMAATACTTTATGGCTTTAGCAGCTTTTCCCCTCCCATCAATAAATATTTAACAGTTCTAATTTAACATTGGGTTGTTTTGGCTGAGCTGTTCATGGACTGAACTGTGCAGATGAGAGGAAATTATCAGTCACACACTGAGGAAGGACATTTTGTGTTTCCATCTCCAATCCCTGTTATCCCACAACCTCTTCTATCCAGGTTGTGGCTGCCCCTGGATCCCTGGAATGTCCCAGGCCAGGTTGGACAGGGCTTGGAGCAGCCTGGGACAGTGGAAGGTGTCCCTGCCATGGCAGGGGTGGCACTGGGTGGGATTTAAGGTCCCTTCAACCCAAACCTTTCCATGAATCTGTGATTTAGCTTTTCCATCTCTTCTGCTGRCCGGATACATTTGCCAAAGAGAAAATGTTCCTCCAAATCCAACCGTAGCAAAACGTGGCCTGTGGTGTTTTTGGGGTTCCCTGGATGGAGGAGGAATTGAGAATCTGACTCCATGTTTTTAGAAGGTAATTTATTATTATATTATATTATATTATATTATATTATATTATATTATATTATATTACATTACATTACATTACATTACATTACATTACATTACATTACATTACATTATATTATATTATATTATATTATATTATATTATATTACATTACATTACATTACATTACATTATATTATATTATATTATATTACATTACATTACATTATATTACACTATACTAAAACTATACTGAAAATAGAGAAAGGATATTTACAGAAGGTTTAACAAGGTATTAATGAAAAAGTCGTGACTCTTTTCAGAGTCTGACACAGCTTGACTGTGATTGGTCATTAAATCAAAACAATTCACATGAAACCAATGAAACAATCACATGTTGGGTAAACAATCTCCAACCACATTCCAAAGCAGCAAAACACAGGAGAAGCAAATGAGATAATTTTTGTTTTCCTTTTTCTCTGAGGCTTCTCAGCTTCTCAGGAGAAGAAATCCTGGTGAAGGGATTTTTCATAAAATATGACAGTGACAGTGGCCTGTGGCTTATTTTGGGACAATCCTGGCCAAAAAAAAAAAAAAAAAAAAAAAAAAAAAAAAAGAAAAAGAAAAGAAACCAAAAACCAAAAAAAAAAAAAAAAAAGTGTGCTTTGGGCGCTTCCCAAAAGGAGTGGAAAGAAAAAGAATTGCATTCTCCACAGGGTCTTTTGAAAAATCTCACCCTGAAAGCATTTTAGGCTCTGGAAGAACAAATGTGACAGAAGTGGACATYTCCCTGTGGATGTGAGGCCTCAGGCCTTGGCTGCCTTTCAGGGAGGGTCATTTAATTAATCCAGCCCTGTTCTGCTGCCTCCAGAGCAGGGCCCTGCCACAGCTGCTCTGTGTTGGACAACCATTAAAAGATAAGAACTGCAATCCAAATTTGTATAAAGATCTGAATAGACAGGGCCCAAGTTGCATGAAAGAAAGAAAAGCACAATCAGCATTTGTGCTACTGAAAAAAAAGAAAAGCAGGCACAGGGTCTGAGTCTTTGCACAGGCTCGGTCATCTGTGGATGTGGCACTTCTGCAAGTTCCCTGATTGACTGGCAGTGAAAATCAGAGCTGAGGAATGGCCTGAACCTGCTTTGTGAGGTG
Source organism: Sporophila hypoxantha (assembly GCA_002167245.1). Classification (NCBI taxonomy): domain Eukaryota; kingdom Metazoa; phylum Chordata; class Aves; order Passeriformes; family Thraupidae; genus Sporophila; species Sporophila hypoxantha. The sequence goes on from NDFG01000009.1 coordinate 799,469, forward strand.
GAAAATGGATGTTGGAGYAAAACTTGTCAAATACTTTGGTTGCAAGGGAGTAGGAACAAATCACTTTTATATATCTTCCTATTTACAAGCAGAAAATCTCTGCAAAACTCCCTGCAGGAAAGATGTCCTTATGAGACTAGACTGAAAAATGAACAGAGACATGAAACAGATCTTRGATCTTCATCAAAATTTACATTTTATATCTTAAAATTGAACCTCCAGATCCAAACCTGCCAGTGGTTCAGAGGCTGGGCTGAAACTGCAGCCTGAAAAAGGGGATTTTGGCCATCACTTGCAGAATTCTGTGGACTGATCCAACACCAAAAAGTCTCAGGTCTCAGGACAGCTCGGGACTTGCTGAGCTGGGTGTCCCTGTGACCACAAATGTCCCCTGAACAAGGGCCCTGTGCCTGAGCTCATCTCTGGGGACACCCCCATGGCCCCTGCCCAGTACAAACCAGCCCTGGGTGGCCACAGGGGGATGGACACACCCCTGGSGACACCCAGGAGTGAGGAGAAGAAMCCCCCCCRTGGACATCACACCCCTGAGAGGGAAGAAGAGCTCAGGGTGGTGACAACCCCCCACAGCAGAGTTTGGAAGGAGAACAAGGTGTTCTGCATTGCTGTTATCTCAGGGCTGAGATCTCAGGGARCTCTGTCCCTTTTCCCTTGGAGAGCAATTCCCAGCTCTGATTTGGATTTGGGTTTTGCCAGGTACAGATCAAGGGTATCTCAGAGCATCTATCCTCGGCTCAGCTGAATCAGAAATATCAGACCCTCATCTTGCTGAGCAGAATGTTCTATTATAGGCAGGAGTGTTATTAAGAAAATGTTCACTTCCTGATATTCCCAAGGGAATGAACCACCTCTCTCACCTCTCTCACATCTCAGCAGCCCCGCAGGCTGAATAGATGCAGGAATTTTGCTGCCCTTGGGAACAATCTTTCCCCGAGAACAAAACCCAACAARCTGTAATTTGGCAGCCAATGTCATCTCCAGCATAATCAAGTATTGACTTAATTAGAAACCCTTTAAAGTGATGCATTGGGAGAAAAACACTTTTTTTTTCAAAGTATTCCTCATTTGTAATTATTATTTCACTTGTGAATCTTCCACACTCCATTGAAAATGCCATATGGAAAACAAATTAGTTTGCTACAGTGACTAATGTTTATTGCCTCTGCTGCTCTGAAGTTTTGGGCCAAGTTTTTAAATCACCAGTGCTTTCTCTGGCAAAAGTGCCCGAGAAATTGGTGTGGATGAGCAAAGTGTGGAGAGGAGTRGGAGCAAGACTCCAGGGAACAGCAGCATGTCCCACCTGGGCACTGGGAGAAATCCAGGAATTTCAGAGCAGGCAGCTCTTTATKTCAGCAGCTGCCTGAAAACGTTGGATGTGCTGAACAGGAGAGAACTGAAATCTGCTGCTTCCTCTGAGAGAGGGATGATATCCCTGGGATGCTGGTTTTGGGAAGGTTATTCTGAGCTGCACGGATGTGCGAGGCATTTGCACCTTTCTTTAGATGAGTCTTTCCACTTGGGATAATATAATAAATATAATATTAATATACTATTATAGTAAATACATATTATTTTATATATTATTATACATAGTATGGATTATATTATGCTATTATATTAAATATAACAGTCTATAGTGTATTATACAAAAATATAATATATTATATTATGATGTAATATATGATATAGTATAATGTAATATAATAAATATAATATAATATGATATAAAGTAATATAATGATATAATATAATAATATGATATAATATAATATAATATAATATAATATAATATAATATAATAAACATAACATAATTAGATTATAACATAACACAACAACATAACATAACATAACATAACATAACATAACATAACATAACATAACATAACATAACATAACATAACACATACGATATACGATATATAATATACGATATATAATATACGATATATAATATACGATATATAATATATAATATATAATATATAATATATAATATATAGTATATAATATATAATATATAATATATAATATATAATATATAATATATAATACATAATATATAATATATAATATATAATATGTAATATAATGTATTTTGCTTGTAGTGCACCTGCCATTCCAGGCTCCAGTTTCTCCGTTTCACTTGGCTTTCCCCTGACCCTTCAGTGCTTTTTTTTCCTCACATTATTCTTCCCTTCATTAAGTGCAGGCATTGCTTTTACAGCACAGTGGCTTCCAGGCTTATCCTGCTTCCCTTTTTTGAGGCCTGGCCACAAGCTGGACTCTGTCCCACCTTCTGCTGCATTTTCCATGTKCTCTGTCCTCTTTCCAAACAGGAACACAAGAAGCTCCTTTGTTGGGAATGTTTGGCCTTGCACCACTCAATCTCTCAGGTAGAAATCACTGGCTCTCCTTCCAGCCATGTCCAGGTTGTTGTAACGACCATAAAAGATGGGATTTCACTTTTCCTTTCCAATCCTTCCCCTGGAGCTGGAAGGGACCATCTGGATCTGAGTGCTCAAAGCCGGCGAGAGTTTTTTGACTCCCGTGCTGTGGGAATTTAATGGAAGCTCTGATCAAAGTTTCCATGGCAGARTCCTGCATGAGCAAGCTCTGTTCCTGACAGCCATATGGAATTCCCACCGGAGAGGTGGCATCTGGAGGATGCCCACAGGATGTGTGTTCATAAAAATGAGAATTGGGAATGAGGATCAAGCAAAACAACTTTGGCATCCAAAGGCAGGAGCACAAAGTCTTGGAGAGTGTGGTAGTTGCTCAGGACTAAGGACTCTGGGGTTTGGGCTGTTTGTATCATCATTAGGTATTATTTATTACTAATAATATATTAATCACTGCTTGGAGGACAGGACAGTTGGCAGCAGTGACTCTATTAGCCAAAATTATGAGTGTTTCAAAACACCATCTGTTGCTGGTTACCTCGAAGCCACGAAAATAGAAACTCAATTTACATACTGGACTCTGCTGAGGACACACTGCTGGGCACAGGCTCCGTGATTGAGGAGGAAATTGCCTCTTGCTGTTCCCATCCGTGTCTGTCTGGACCTCCTGCCTCCCTCTTCCAATGGATTCYGATGATTTTGTCAGATTCTGCATCTCTGCACTGTGGAATCATTTATTCACTAACCCTAGATAGAAATACAGGACAAAAATCTTCCCAGTTATCACAGGCCACCACATCATCTGGAGGGAAAAGCACTCTGGTGCTGCTACCTCAGAAATCTTTGGAATAAAAGGACATGTACAAAATTAAGCTTCCCATTCAGGACTCAAATCCTGCATTAAAAACACACAGGACACAGCACACGTCCTTTAACAGGAAACCCTGTTAATGTGGCAAAGTAAAGCACTTGAAAATTAGGGAATGCCAGATTGATTGTTGCCATGGAGAAGTCCTTGAGAGCATTAATCACTGCCTGGAGAGCTGGGATTGAAGAGTGTGCAGAAAAGAAAAGTGTGGGGCCACACACAGCTCCAGGGTGTGGAAACAAACCCTCCCATGGCCGCTGATCAGAGCCACCCCGTTATCCCAGCAGGGAAGGAAGGTGTCCTGCAGGAGAATCCCTGTGGGATGGGGTGTTTGACATTCCTCCAGCAGRGAAGGRATGTKTCCTGCAGGAGAATCCCTGTGAGAAAGGGTGTTTGACATTCCTGCAGCACAGACACTGCCAGGGATTCCCTGTAGGGTCACAAACYTTGTGCAGCACAGAATGGAGCTGGAAACAAATGTGGGGCAGAGATGGAATCGGGATGGGTGTCACATCAGATGTTCAGGATGATCCACAGAGTGGATCCTGGTATATTAAATACATATTATATATATTTATATATGTATTATATATATTTATATATAGTGGATCCAGACTATAAACCCTGGGGAACTCTCAGCTCTGCCAGGGGTTGTGTGATCCTGAGCCACTCTCCTGCTCTGTACCTGTAAAAGAGGGATAGARGTGCTTCACATTCCAAATGCCTTTGYGAGCAAAATGTTATTCAGTGTRAATTAACAATTTATAYATTAYATATTACATATTCTATATAATATATAATATATTCTATATAATATACTCTAGATAATATATAATATACTCTGTATAATTTATAATATATATTATATATATTATAATATATATCATTATATATTATATATTACATAATATATAATACATATTATACACAATATATAATATATAATATATCATATATCATGTATCATATATCATATATCATATATCACCTATTACACATTATTTATATCTGATATCTCTGATACCTGCATATGATATATGTTATATGTTATATGATATATGTTATATGTTATATGTTATAGGTTATATGTTATATGTTATATGTTATATGTTATATGTTATATGTTATATGTTATATGTTATATGTTATATGTTATATATGTTATATGTTATATATGTTATATGTTATATGTTATATATTATATATTATATTATAGGAGTGCATTTCTCAATGTAACGTAAAGCTTTTTGAAACTATAACCACAGAGACACAGAATAGTTTGGGTTGGAAGGGAACTTAAAGCACTTTTAATTCCAATCTTCTGCCATGGCAGGGACACCTTCCACGGTCCCAGGCTGCTCCAAGCCCTGTATACACATCTAGATGTGTATAAGGTGACTGATAAACAATTTCCTCTCATCTGCACAGTTCAGCCCATGGCCCAAACAGCTCRGCCAAAACAACCCAATAGTAATTTAGAACTGGTAAATATTCAGTCATGGGAGGGGAAAAGCTGCTAAAACCATAAAGCATTTCCAGGGTGATGTCAGTTGKGTCAGACAGAAATGGTGCATAAGCAGAGCTGATTCTGAGCCCCAGACATGGGCACAACACCCAGGTGGGGTCACAAAACTGCATTTTGGGGGCCTGTCTTTGTTTCCTCTCCCTGTTTTGTTACTTCTCCCCCATTGCAGCTGATTAAAAAAGATCTGTCTCTTTCACTGCCCTTTGATGTGAGCATTGGCTGCCCTTTACTCACCACTCAGGTTTAATATTCCCAAATTTTATTAACCAGTTATTTACAAACTGCCAAATCAAACAGATTAGCAAGCAAGACCGAAAACAAGACAAAAGATCCTGTGTTAGTATCTGACTGAGTAAATAATCTGCCTGGGTCATGCATAATTAATCAGTTTGCTGTTKCACCATTCCTGATCATCCTGGCAAATAACACACAACTCTGGGTTTTGCTTGGATTGCCTCTGTTGCACACACAGGCAGTTGGCTGCATGATTTCYTCCAGAAAGGAAAAGAGCAAATTTCACAGAACAAACCTCTGGAGAAGCTGGCGACCTCCCCACACAAACCTGAGAGCTCTGGGCTGTGTGAGTGCAGATTAGAGATAAAAACCTTCTCCAGAACGGGATCAAACATCTGCAGAAACATGGCATGGTCCACCTTTCCCCAGTATGTGGCCACAACAGCTGCCACAGACAGAAATATTCATTTTAGATTGGTTTATTGTATCTTAATAAGAATCTGATTAGGAAAAAAATCAGGAATATGTTTAGTTTTAATCTGTTAGATCTGCTGAGGTACCAGCAAGGGCAGGAGGTCCTTGTCAAGGCTGTGCCAAAGGAAAAGACAACCAAATCTTTTCCACTTTGATTCCCAGAATTCTTTTTTATGCTGTTTCCCATTTCAAGCTCATCATGGAAGGGTCACTGCTCCCTCCCTGCTAGGGTGAGGCAAACTCACCCATGGAGCAGAGATTTCATCCAGCTCACACTGAAAGCTCTGGCCTTGCTGGGAGGAATTGTATTGGGCAAAAATTGCAGTGGCAGGATGGCTCAGTGAGGCTCAGCCAGCTCCCATTTCTGGGGATCACAGAATCCCAGGATGGTTTGGGTTGAAGGGACCTCAAAGCCCATCCAATGCCATGGGCAGGGAAACCTTCCACTGTCCCARGGTGCTCCAAGCCCCATCCAACCTGGCCTGGGACACTTCCAGGGATCCAGGGGCAGCCAGAGCTTCTCTGGGCACCCTGTGCCAGTGTCACCACCTTCASAGTAAAGAATTTCTTCCTAAAATCACATCTTTAGCACACTGAGGTGTCTGACACCAGCAGTAAGATGGGACAGTTCCCCAAACTGCCCCTGCTGTCCCCAACCCAATCTGAGCAGACSCCTGAGTTTTCAGAGCAGTGCAAGAGTCTGTTCCTCACCTTGATCTTCCACGTGCCCACAACAGCAGATTAACTGATGATTTTGAAATCCTTGGCAGCTCCAGGGACAGGATTTTTAACACCAGTTAATCCACTTTGYCCTCCTGCCATTACATTTCCTTCCCTTGCCCACACTCCTGAAGGAGAACCTGCTCCAGGCATCCAGGGTGGACACAGGGGATTTACTTTTCCTTCACCTTTGTCCCAAATCCTTGCAGATCTGTCCCATAAAATGTATTTCTCCTCCTTTAACACCCACCCTCTGTTAGAATTCCTCCTGAGAGGTTGAAAAGCTCCAATATTTGCTCCTTGTGGAAGCGTTTCAGCTCTGTAATCAAATAACCCATCAGTCATCTTTCAGTCAAGGCACAAACACTGAACTCCCTGACTCACTGTGGAGCTTTATTTCCACCCCTGAGTTGTTTCCTGGSCTCAAATCCACAGTGCACCAACCCCTGGAATACATTTTTGGGGCAGAATGTCATCACTGGCGTCCCTCATGCTGCATTCAGAGGGAAATGCACCTCTTTCAATTAGTCACTGTTCTCCTGAATTGTTTAATCTCCTCTTTAATTATTATGGCATTTTAACAACGGAGCTGTCAGCCTGTTGGAAAATTTACTCCTGGAAAAGCAAACAGTGCCAGTGGAGTAACCTGGATGGCAAATAAAGGACTTTTCCCTGCTGATTCCCACAGACTGGGTCTTGTTTAAAGCTCCTATAATGAGCTGAAGGAAATACAGGCACATTTCAATTAAAGAACCACAATCTCCCTGGGGAAAGCTCTCCAAGAAAATTGTGTAAAGAAACAATCTGACTGCTCTCCATTTTGGGTTTGGATGCACGGAATTAAGGTCTCTTGAAGAATAAAATATTTTATTAGGCAGTGTGGAGCAAAGTGATGTTGATCCATTTTCCTCTAATAAACTATAGGCTACTGGATTGAACCAAGGGTTTCACTTTCCCCCAAAGATCAACCCTAAGATTGAGGCTTGAATTTCCCTGTGGAAATGGAGGGGTTTCAATGAATGCATATSCAGGACTGCTAAGARTTGCTTTTTCTTTTGAACAGTAAAMTACCAAAAACCCTGMAGGATTTTACATGAATCCTACTCCATTTTTAAGCTGTATCCTACACCATTTTTAAGTTGCATCCTTCACCATTTTTAAGTTTCTTACTTAGTTTGAGCTGCTGTTTCACATGATGTTGGATATTGGATAAGCTCTATTATAGAAAAAAAGTCTATTTTAGTGACAGTGGAGGTGATGTCCCAACATGGGATGAATCCYCTCATGTCTGCTGGAAGGACTGGAATGGGATTCAGGACAAGGGCAGTGTGGAAGTAGAAGGATCCTACCCATAAATAAAGAGGCAAGGCACAGAAAATTTAATTACATGAGGGTGAAAACTGTTGTATTTGTATCCAAGCAAGTGTTTGTATCCTGATTTTTTTGTTTTATCTTTTATTACTAGGGGACAGTAAAGACTTCCCCATCCTGTGACTTTGGAGCTTTTCCTCACATGTTCCCTCAAGGAGATCCCACATTGCACATTGGAAAATTAATTTCTCTTCTAATTTTTCCTTTCTCTTCTTTCCCTCTGGAGCCTTTTTCCTGGTGGCCAGACCATCCCCAGGCTGGGGCTGAGCTCCTCAGCAATCCCCACGTCCCCATGGACACTCAGTCACCCTTCCACRTTTCCATGGAGCTCACCATGACCACACTGCTCCTTCCCCTGGGCTCCCTGTGCACACCAGGCCTGGCCTTCCTTGTGGAAGAGACGTTACAGTGATGTCTGTGAGCCAGAGAGAAGTCTGATAAGAGGATCCATGTTTGGTAAGGGGATCCATGTTTGATAAGAGGATCCATGTTTGATAATAGGGTCCTTGTTTGATAAAAGGATCCATGTTTGATAGTAGGATCCATGTTTGAGAAGAGGGTCCATGTTTGAGAAGAGGGTCCATGTTTGATAAGAAGATCCATGTTTGATAAGAGGATCCATTTTTGAGAGGAGGATCCATGTTTGATAACAGGATCCATGTTTGGTAAGAGGATCCATGTTTGATAAGGGGATCCATGTTTGAGAGGAGGATCCATGTTTGTTAAGAACATCCGTGTTTGATAAGAGGATCCGTGTTTGAGAGGAGGATCCATGCTTGATAAGAGGATCCATGTTTGACAAGAGGATCCATGTTTGATAGGAGGATCCATGTTTGATAACAGGATCCATGTTTGGTAAGAGGATCCATGTTTGATAAGAGGATCCATGTTTGATAAGAAGATCCATGTTTGATAGGAGGATCCATGTTTGATAGGAGGATCCATGTTTACCCCTGAAAGAATTTCCTGCCCAGGTCGTTGACACAGAAACCAAGACAGAAAGGAGGATAAATCAGAGAAACTGCAACTGCCTGTTCCAATGAGCACCTTGTTTGTCTCTTGTTGACAATGGATAAGAGTGCTAACTGATGAGTGTGTGTAAGAATAGTATAAAAAGCATGAATGCTGGAATAAAAAATTTGAAACTTCTGGAAATGGAGTGTCTTGCTTTGTATTGTCTCATCTCAAACTATGACACTTCTGGCTGCTGAGGAACACAACAATAAACACAGATATCAGATAATGTTTTCCAGAGAGGAATTCTGCAGTTCAGCCCCACAAAAATAAAGAAAAAAACAAGGGAGGGAGAGAGGGAGGGAGATGTTTAATTGAGCAGTGAAAGAAGTGAATATTAACGAGAGAACTTCAAATCTTCTTTTTCAGAGAGAGCAGAAAAGGACAGAGAACAATCAAAACCTGAATGGTGAGAGCTCAGCTCCCAGGCCTTCGTGATTCACACCAGCAGCTCTCTTCATGTGTAGAACGGTTGGGAAGTGACAGAGATGAGAGGTCTCTGAAGCCAGGTCGTGAACTTGGGTTATTGGCACAGGGCCTGGTGCAGGCGTTTTGGGATTTGGGGTTTATTGCAAAGGGCCTGGTGCAGGGGCCTTTGGGATTTGGGGTTTATTGCAAAGGCGGTGAGGGCCTTTGGGTTGGTTGCAAGGGCTCAGCTTGCTGAGCTGCAGCCACAGCTCAGAGCAGGCCTGAGAGGAAGAGAGGGGGAGAGAGGCATGAGAGGGGTAAGAAAGAGAGTAAGGAGTAAAAAGGGTAAAAGCGCAAGTTCCCTTACAAACACATAATCTTTGCTTCTCTGTTGAATATTCTTAATTCTCACTAACCAATCTAGTACAAGATACAAATCTTTAACAGCATTTCATACAGCCTGTAAGAAATCATTACATTACCACCTGTGTTTACATTTAAACCCTAAAAACTCCCTTTTGGGCCCATTCTGCAAGCTGGCAGGGTCTGCTCTGCGCTGTGGGCCTGTCTGCAAGCAGGATGGGCACATTTTCCACAAAAGGGAACGTTCAGCTGGCCATGCGAAGTTGTTTTTCCAGAGTTGTTCAGTAACTGAGGGAATCTCTAAAGCTTGCTTTCATTTCAATCTCACTTATAGTTTCCATATTCTCAAAATCTTTTGCCAGACAATCATATTTATAAGGCTTTCCTGTTTCATCTTCCCCAACATCCATGGAAGTCCTGAGCCCTTGATGCTCCYTGCAGGAGGCTCTGGGATGGGGCCTGGATGATGCCCCAGCCCAGCCAAGTTCTCTGATGAAAAACTCCACAGGGGGCAGAGCCTGGTGAAGGTCAGGGAACATTGGGGCTGGCATTGATGTTAAACATGAAATCCTCCTGCTTTTGTGCCCGAGCAGCTGGAGCCCTGTGGATGTGGCACTTGGGGACATGGCTCAGTAGTGGCTTGGCAGTGTTGGGGAATGGTCAGACTTTATCTTAAAGGGCTTTTCCAAACTTTTCTGTGATTCCCTGATTTGAAGTTCCTGCTTGTTTTCCAGATTCTCAATGAAATACGTGGAGTTTACCAGTTTGAGGTGGATTTTTTGCTTACACATGTCAGAAGTGGGCTCAGATCAATCCACATCAAAAGCAATTAGTAGATGGATTTTGATTGCTACACTTTTATTTGCCATTCTGCTTCTTTTGTTGTATTTTTCCCTGGTAGAAATCCACTCCCTGCTAACCACTGAAGGGAACTCCTACAGTCCCATGTACCACAATTACACCACTCCTAAAAGGAGCCCATTATTTATGTGAACATATAAAATGTTCCACTTTTACACAGCCCAACTCCTCTTTCTGTTTGCAGATTGCTCCTGAGAGTTGTGAGCTGGACAGGAGTTTATTTGCCAGKAGTTAACAAATGATTTTTGGGCTGCAAATTTGCTCAGCCCTGCCCTCCTGGATTTAGCCAGGCACAGGAGACCACCCCAGGCAGGCAATCCCTGTCCTCAGGGATCACCTGAACCCATGGAGCTCCTCGTGACATCCAGTCCATCACTCTGCTGGAAACAGCCACTTAAAAATTCATTTTTGAAGTCCCTTGGTCATTTCTGGCTGTTGACAAGACAAAAACCCCAATACACAACGTGCTCTACGTGACCACAACCATCTTAATTTATATTTTATTTGTACTGAGGAATGGATGAGAAGTCATCCCTAAAGTTCAGGTTTTGGGTGCTGAAATGAAGCTTAATATAAGATTAGAGGAGCTTTATCTGTGCTTGGGAAGGTCAGGATTATTCACACAGTGATTGCTTGGAATGGATCAAATCAGGTCCTTTTTTTTTTTTGGTCAGTCATTCAGTAATTAGGCCTGAGTTCATCAGCTGAAGAGAAAACACAGATAAGAAATGTTTGGGAAAGAATTTTTATTGCTCCAAAGATTTAATATTCAGGCATTATAGACTTGAGTAAATTCTAATTGTGTTTCTAACTCTACATTTAATAAATGGACCATGGAAAAGGAAAGAAGAAAAAAAAAAGTCTGTGAGCAGTGGGAGGAAAAAACAGGAAATGAGACCATGAATCAAATGTGGACTTGGAGATGACAGTCGGGCTGGCTACAAATCCCACAGCTCACTTGCTGCTGATGGGAACCACACCAGTCAGATAAAAGGATATCAACATAAATTATCAGAGATTAATGTGACATTATGTGAATACATCACACTTTGAAGTCCACAGGTAAATCTGAGGGTCCTGCATGTAACACATCAAGCACTGAAATAAGCTTTTCTTTTTATTTTTTTTGCTCAGGAACAGAAAAATTCATGGTTGATCAGAGTGTGAACCTGACRGGAGCTGCAACTGGTGCCAAGAGCACCAACAGCACCAGGGTTTGGCACAGCAGGGCTGGGTGCCAAGGTCCTGCACARGGGTCAGGGCAAGACAAGCACAAATCCAGGCTGGGGGGACAATGGCTGGAGAGTCCTGGCAGAAGGACTTGGGGGCATTGGTGGGTGAGAGCTGGACATGGCCTGGTGGGCACTGAGAGCCACAAAACCCCGTGGGCAGCAGGGGAGGGATGGAGGATTCTCCCCCTCCCAGGTGAGACCCCACCTGCAGGGCTGCCCCCAGTCCAGCATCAGCAGCACCTGGAGCTGCTGGAGAGATTCCAGRAGAATCCATGGAGCCAGGCTGGGAGAGCTGGGRRTGYTCMCCTGGAGMRGRGAAGGCTCCAGGGAGAGCTTCCAGCACATTCCAGGGCCTGCAGGGGCTSCAGGAGAGCTGCAGAGGGACTGGGGACAAGGCCTGCAGGGACAGCACCCAGGGAATGGCTCCCACTGCCAGAGGGCAGGCATGGATGGGATCTTGGCAATGAGGAATTCCTGGCTGGGCTGGAATTGCCAGAGCAGCTGGGGCTGCCCTGCATCCTCTGCAATGCCCAAGGCCAGTGCTGGACACTGGGGCTGGAGCAGCCTGGGACATGGGAGGTGTCCCTGCCCATCAGGCTGGAACTGGATGGTCCTTGAAGGTCTCTTCCCATCCAAATAATTCTGATTGTCTGCATTCTCTGAAGATACATTCATGATTTATCATGGTGATGCCTTGAGGTTTAGCTTCATATTTTCCAGATTCTGCATTAGTGTGTAACTCTGACTATCATATATAAGTGTCAGCAGTGTCTCTCCCACAGCTCAGTCAACAGAACAATCCTTTTCCAGCTTGAATACCAAGGACACCATTGCAGCTTTAGACTTAAGAAATAAAACAGCAGTGAATTGAGGCCAGAATTCTGGGAGGATGGGACTGCATAACCTGGAGCTGTAATTGGACAATTAACCCCAACCATGGATATGGACCAAAACTTATAAAGGTGTTGAAGCATGTGACCAGGCCTCCATCTGGGTCCATTCTGGTCACCTGGCTGAGCTCTTGCACTGCCTAAGGTGTATACTTTTGAAGAGCCTTTAATAATATCTTTATTCCTTTAACTCTTCTAGCCTCTGTTCCAGGCAGCCTCTCCAGCATCAATGGGATACTGCTGAGTTTGTGGGGTCCCCAGGATGAGGTGAGAGGTTAGAATCTGACTCCATGCTCTCAGAAGGCTGATTTACTATTATATTATATTATATTATATTATATTATATTATATTATATTATATTATATTATATTATATTATATTATATTATATTATATTATATTAATGCTATACTAAACTATACTAAAGAAAGAGAAAGGATACAGGCAGAAGGTTTAACAAGAATGAATAATAAAACTCATGACTGACTCCTCAGAGTCTGACACAGCTGATGGTGATTGGTCATTAATTAAAAACAATTCACATGTTTGGATAAACAATCTCCAGACCACATTCCAGAGCAGCAAACACTGGAGAAGTTGAGGCCTCTCATCTTCCGAGGAGAAGAAATCCTGGCGAAGGGATTTTTCAGGAAATATGACAGTGACAGGATCCCATTTCCAGCAGAAGGCTCTGTGTTCTGTGCCACAGGAAAGAGCTGTGTCCAYGCTCTGAGACCTTGCAGATGCTGCTGTGGCATTCAGTGGCTGCTGAGGAGGAGCTGAGGAACAATCCCAGCCCTTCCACACTGAACACTTCCATGGAGCACACAGGACTGATGAGGTCTCTGGTGTTGAGATGACCCCGAGGTGTTGGAAAGTCTCTTTTTTCCAGCCCTGAGACCCAAGAAGAAGTCAGGATTCCTTGGCTCTCGTTCTCAAGGTTGTTTATTTTCTCTTATCTATGACATTCTTTCTCTGACCTGCTGAGATCTGTCCAGCAGGTCGGGTTGTGGCACAGTCCCTGCCCTTGGGGTGGTGTTGACTTTTATTCTAAGAACTACCTGTACTTTATTTACAATAATTTTCCAATGCCTATCATCTATGTTAGGCAGTCTGTCTCTACTCTAAACCAATCCAGAAGTGTCACCATCACAGCAGAAGATGGAGGACAAGAAGAAGGAGGACAGGACACACCCAGATTCCTCCATCTTGCCTCTTGAACCCCCATTCTAAAACCCCAAAATTCTACTTTTTCACCCTGTAACAAATTCACTATCATTCCACTCAAACTCTTGTGCCTTGTAACTCCTCACACAAAGTTGGTAATTGCTTCCATGGGCTAAAATCAAAGGCACAGGTGTTTGTGACTCCGTGCCAAGGTCTCTGAGCCCCCTGCCAGGGTCTGGAATCACCCAGGGCAGCCAGAGCAATGTCCTGGGTTCCTACAAGGACCACCAAGGACACCTGGCAAAGTCACCCAGTGTGACAGTGACTGAGCAGGAGATGCTCCACAGAGCAGAACCTGACAGCAGGAGTGCAATGAGCCATGAGCACCTCACCCATCCAGGGTTTCCATGGCATTTTARAATTCCTCACACAAGAGCCTGAATTTTAATAGTCATTTGTTCCTGGGCTCATTAGGATTTATTTGGGAATGCCTGGCAAGGCTGTCCTTCAGTACTGGTTGAGTACATCAGAAAAATTGAGTACTGAGTGGTGGAAGAAATATTTCTGCCTCAATGGAATACGTTCAGACAAGGACAAACAGGACTGGACAAGAGTGTCGTGTTTTAACAAAAAACTAGGCATTTATAACCTGCCCATAAACATGGAAAATGTGGAAAAGCACACAACAGCACAAAGAGTGAAAGCTTTTAACCTAAAAATAAAATTATAATAATGATAACCTAACYATTGTTTTGGGCACTGCTGAGGCGCCACCTCTGTCACTGTTGTATTTTCTAGAAAATTTCTTCGCCAGGATTTCTCTTCTTGAGAAGCTGAAAATCCTCAGAGACAAATGGAAACAACAATTATCTGACTGCTTCTCCTGTGTTTTGCTGCTTTGGAATGTGGCTGGAGATTGTTTGTCCAACAGGTCATTGTTTCATTGGTTTCATGTGAATTGTTTTGACTTAATGACCAATCACAGCCAGCTGTGTCAGGGCTCTGGAGGAGTCACAAGTTTTTCATTAGTATCTTGTTAAGCCTTCTGTCTGTATCCTTTCTGTATTCTTTAGTATAGTTGTAATATAACATTCTTTAATATAATAATATCATAAAATAATAAATTAACCTTCTAAAAACATAAAGTCAGATTTATTTTTCCTCCCCATGACAAAAGACCCCAAAAATACCACACACCTCAATTCCTGTGTTCAGTTGTGCGACCTTTATGACAAGAATGACCTGGAGGGGCTGGAGCAGATCCAGAATGGAGCTGGGAAGGGT
>NDFG01000009.1:814323-838768 GCA_002167245.1 Sporophila hypoxantha
CTGGAGAACCAGGAGGGCTGACGGGAGCTGGGAGAGGCTCTGGAGAAACCAGGAGAGGCTGAGGGAACTGAAGCGGTCTCTGGAGAACCAGGAGGGCTGAGGGAGCTGGGAAGGGTCTGGAGAACCAGGAGGGGCTGAGGGGAGCTGGGAAGGGCTGAGCCTGGAGCAAAGGGAGGCTCAGGGGGCCCTTGTGGCTCTGCACAAGTCCCTGCCAGGAGGGGACAGCTGGGGGCTCGGGCTGTGCTCAGGGACAGGCAGGAGGAGGAACGCCTCAGCTGGTCCAGGGCAGGTTTAGGTTGGATATTTAGGAAAGATTTCATCCCTGAGAGGGTTGTCCGGCACAGCTGCCCAGGGCAGTGGGAGTCCCCATCCCTGAGGGATTTCAGACCCTGTGGATTGGCACTTGGGGACATGGCTCAGTAGTGGCTTGGCAGTGTTGGGGAATGGTCAGACTTTATCTTAAAGGGCTTTTTCAAACTTTTCTGTGATTCCCTGATTTGAAGTTCCTGCTTGTTTTCCAGGTTCTCAATGAAATACTGGAGGTTTGCCAGTTTGAGGTGGATTTTTGCTTCCCTACATCTGAAGTGGGCTCAGATCAATCACCATCAGAAGCAATTAATAGATGGATTTTGATTGCTACACTTTTATTTGCCATTCTGCTTTTTTGTTGTATTTTTCCCTGGTAGAAATGCACTCTCTACAAACCACTGAAGGGAACTCCTACAGTCCCATGTACCACCATTACACCACTCCTAAAGGAGCCCATTATTTATGTGAACATATAAAATGTTCCACTTTTAACAGCCCAACTCCTCTTTCTGTTTGCAGATTGCTCCTGAGAGTTGTGAGCTGGACAGGAGTTTATTTGCCAGGAGTTAACAAATGATTTTTGGACTGCAAATTTGTTGTAGCTTTTTTTTGCAACATTAATTTCTAAGAGTATTTTATTTTATTTTTTTTTTCCATCTAGCAATACCCTCCAAAGAGCTCTCCAATAGGTCTGACAGTCCACAGAGAGAAGCTCCTGACATATAGATAGCCCTGGCCGCCAGCAGAACTCTTTCATTTCCACCTATTAGAGGGGAGCCATAAATTCTGGGGTACCTCAGTCCTGCTTCTTCCCACTGCCACTGAACTTCCCAGACACAGCAAATGACCCAAAGCCATTTTGAGATTTCATTCTGCCCATTTGTCCTTTTTTTTTAACCCCCTGCTGAAATCTCTGCATATGTTTCTGTAATTTCCAGCCATAGAAAACAATCATAAAAAGCCCCTGGTAGAAAGAGCTGTTGTTAAAACCTTTATTCCTAAATATAAATCTTCCTGTTCAGTGAGGCAAGGGCTGTGTCTGGACCCTGCCAAATATATTGGGAAGAGCTGCTTCTGATTTGGAGCTGAGCATTTCCACAAGTGCCATCACTCACTGAATAAACACAATTTGAGCCTTTAAAAACATTCCCAGAGGAGAAAAATAAAGAAAACTCATTGCTATCAGTTTGTTGGTGCTCAGAATGAAGACAGAGAGATCTACATTTATTCTGTGAAAAAAAAAAAAAAAACCACAGTTTCAGGGATGGTGAATTCTTAACAGTGCTCAGAATGAACAGAGAAATCCACATTTATTCTGTGAAAAAATCCCACTGTTCCAGGGATGGTGAATTCTTAACAGTGCCCCCTTACATAGAAAGTGGTTTAACATCTATAAAACCAGCCCATAAACATCACATCACACCCCTCAGGAGAACAGCTTTGTGTCCTTGAAATATTCCCCAGCAATTTTTATTTGCTAGCAAAGTGGCCATCAGCAAGATCTCAAGCCCCAAGGAAGGCAGCCAGTGCTGCAATGGGGGCTGACAGACACTTTATATCCAAATAAAAACGGGTTGGAAATGGATCAAGGAGGCAGCAGCAGCTCTGCTGATGCTGTGCTGGTGTGGGGACAGGAAATGAGAGGGCAGCTCACACAGGCTGCAAAGAGCTGCTGGGATTGTGCAAAATTCACCTTGGACAAAGGGGAGGGAAGGTTTTGGGATCACTTTGGTGTAAATAGGCTTTCCCATCCTTGAGCCAAGAAATAAAGACTTGGAAGGGGAAAAGAAGCAAAGAGCAAGTTTCCTAAATATCATGTTGTTGGTGTTTGTAGCATTTGACCCAGCAGAAGTTTGGGACTTTAGGAGCTCAAAGAGGCTCCCAGAATTCAGATCAGATGCAGTTGAATCTTGCAGGCTGAATACAATTCATTAATAACATTATTAATCTGCTGGAAAGGAAATTCCATGCCCAAAGGGCTGTGCTGATGGGAATTTCATGTGGAAAAGGGAATGAGGCGCCCCAGCCCAGGCCAGGGCTCTCTCACCCCTCAGCACAGCAGGGAACTGAGAAAAACGCCAATCACTTGTTTTTAGAGTTTAAAAGTTTAATAGTAATACAATGGTTATGAAATAGCAATATAATTAGGGTATAAAAATTTTGGACAATTTGGATTAGGACAATATGAGACAATAGAAAAGAGAGTTATGGACAGTCCTGGTACCTTTTCTGGCAAAAGAAGCCTGAAAAAGGACCCACGTTAACAAAGGATTAACCCTTAAAAGCAACACCTGTTGCATATTCATACCTCATACCATGATGCATAAATTCCATTCAAACACAGGATTCTGTCTGTCAGTGTCAGCTTCCTCTCTGAATCCTGACAGCATCTTCAGGGCTAAGTGAGGCAGGAAGAAGTTCATTTCTCCTGAAAATGGAGCAATAAATTCTCTTTCTCTGAAGATTCAGGTGTCCTGTGCCTGCTATCTCACTGCGAGTCCTTTCTTTAGGAAAAAGTATCCTACATAGCATAGTTCTATTTTATATTTTTCATAACCTAAAACTATATTTACCACATACTTAAAGAATTAATACAGCATAACTTTCTAACACAACACATATAATATTCATTTGAATATTTGCAAAAGCCAATCATAAAATAGGCATTTTTCACACGTGGAATGGGTTTAGGCTGGAAAGCCTTCCCAGAGCATCGAGTCCAACCATTCCCAGCACTGCCAGGCCACCCGACCATGTCCCCAGTGCCACATCACAGGCTTTAAATCCTCAGGGATGGGGACTCCCACTGCCCTGGGCAGCTGGGCCAGGGCTGGACAAGCCTTTCAGGGATGAAATCTTTCCTAATATCCAACCTAAACCCCATGGCCCAGCCTGAGGCCGTTCCCTCTGCTCCTGTCCCTGTTCCCTGTTCCCCTCCTGGCAGGGACTTGTGCAGAGCCACAAGGGCCCCCTGAGCCTCCTTTGTTCCCAGGCTCAGCCCCTGCCCAGCTCCCTCAGCCCCTCCTGGTTCTCCAGACCCTTCCCAGCTCCCTCAGCCCCTCTGGCTCCAGACCCTTCCCAGCTCCCTCAGCCCTCTCTGGTTCTCCAGACCCTTCCCAGCTCCCTCAGCCCCTCCTGGTTCTCCAGGCCCTCCCGCTCCTCAGCCCCTCCTGGTTCTCCAGACCCTTCCCAGCTCCCTCAGCCTCTCCTGGTTCCTCCAGACCCCTTCCCAGCTCCCTCAGCCTCTCCTCAGAGGATTTTCAGCACCCGGAGGTGCGGGCAGGCACTCCGATACCGCACAGATTCAAGGCGGCCAGTGACTACATACCCAGCGCGCACGCCGGCGATGGGCACGCCCATCCCGCTTCCTCTCCTCCGCGGGGCATCACGGGACTTGTAGTCCTCGCGCCCTCGTGAAGTTCGCCCCGAAAAACTTCCCGCACCTTTCCGGGTACCTGGCTCTCCCGGCAAGGGGCGGGCCGCGCTGTTTCCTATGGCGGGACGCGCCGGCTCAGCCAATAGGGAGTGGCGTTCTACGGGCGGGGCTGCTCGGCTGGCCAATGGGGAGCGGCGTTGCTGCGGGGCGCGCTGGCAGCGTGCTCGCCGAGTCTCCTTGGGGCCGTCCGTGCGTCCGCGGGCCGAGATGGGCGGCGGCGGCAGCACCCGGCGCGTCACCTTCGAGCGGCAAGAATGAGAATATCACCGTGGTCAAGGGCGTGCGGGTGAGCGCGGGGCCGGCCCGGCCTGGCCTGGCCGCTTCCCCTTCCACTGTCCCTCCCTCCTCCGTCCAATGGCTGCCCCCGCTCGCGTCCCGCTCCCCTCAGGGATTTCCCCCTCGGGGGGATAAGGAGCGTGTGGGCCGTTCTGGGGGCTCCCTGCTGCGTTTGTCTTTGCCTGACCTCACACCGGAGCTCTCCCTTTGCCCTGCACGCCGCGGTTCCACCTTCACTGTGTGTGTCGCTGCTCACTGCCTGGCTCTGGCCTTCAAGGACATTAAAGTGCCACCCCTGCCATGGCAGGGACACCTGCCACTGTCCCAGGCTGCTCAAACCCTGTCCAGCCTGGATTTGGACGTGCCAGGGATCCAGGGGCCGGTGGCAGCAATGCCACCCCTGCTGTTGTGACACCCCCGGATCCCCTGGGATGTCCAATGTGAAAAATGCCTATTTTATTGATTGGCTTTCGCAAATATTCAAATGAATATTTAATGTGTTGTGTTAGGAAAGTTATAGCTGTATTAATTCTTTTAAGTAGTGTGTTAGATGATAGTTTTAGGTTATAAACATAAGGTTAAAATAGAAACTATGCTATGTAGGATACTTTTTTTTAAAGAAAGGACTCTCAGCTGAGATAGCAGCCACAGGATACCTGAATCTTTAGAGAAAGAGAATTTATTGCTCCATTATCAGGAGAAATCGAACTTCTTCCTGCCTCAAAGGCACTGTCAGGATTCAGAGGAAGAAGCTGACACTGCCCAGACAGAATCCTGTGTTTGAATGGAATTTATGCATCATGGATGAGGTGTATGAATATGCAACAGGCTGTTGCTTTTAAGGGTTAATCCTCTGTTACGTGGGTCCTTTTTCAGGCTTATTTTGCCTAGAAAAGGTACCCAGACTGTCCATAACTCTTTGTTTTTATTGTCCTCATATTGTCCTAATTCAAATTGCCCAAATTATTATTACTCTAATTACATTACTATTTTTTTAACATTTTATACTATTAAACTTTTAAAACTCTAAAAACAAGTGACTGGCGTTTTTCACATCCAAGGAAGGATTGGGGCACCCCAGAACTTGTGACACAAGGAACTCCAGGAATTCCTGCAGCTCAGGGAATGTTTCCATGTCAGGCACTGTGTGGCTCCTCCCAGGAGGATGATAATTTATCACTTTATTGCTGATTTTTAGGAGGAGAGGTGCAGGAGCCCTGAGAGTTCATTCTGTTCAGCAATCTATGTTTTCCATTTTTTTGGTCATTAAATGCTCTTGAGTAAATTTCCATCCTGGTCATGTACTGGCCTTGAGTAAATAGTGGCAGTGATATAAATGTAATATAATTTATATATTCCATACAAGTGGAGTTCATGTGCTGGGGCTGCCCTGGACCCTGGAAATGCCAAGGCGACCAGGGGCTCCTGGCTGGCTTTGTTTTTCCAGGTTCTCAATGAAATACCTGAGTTTGCCAGTTTGAGGTGGATTTTTGCTTTCCATACATCTGAAGTGGGCTCAGATCAATCACCATTAGAAGCAATTAATAGATGGATTTTGATTGCTACACTTTTATTTGCCATTCTGCTTTTTTGTTGTATTTTTCCCTGGGTAGAAATGCACTCTCTACAAACCACTGAAGGGAACTCTACAGTCCCATGTACCACAATTACACCACTCCTAAAAGGAGCCCATTATTTATGTGAACATATAAAATGTTCCACTTTTACACAGCCCAACTCCTCTTTCTGTTTTGCAGATTGCTCCTGAGAGTTGTGAGCTGGACAGGAGTTTATTGCCAGGAGTTAACAAAAATGATTTTTGGACTGCAAATTTGTTGTAGCTTTTTTTGCAACATTAATTTCTAAGAGTATTTTATTTTATTTTTTTCTCCATCTAGCAATACCCTCCAAAGAGCTCTCCAATAGGTCTCACAGTCCACAGAGAGAAGCTCCTGACATATAGATAGCCCTGGCCTGCAGCAAAGACTCTTTCATTTCCACCTATTAGAGGGGAGCCATAAATTCTGGGGTACCTCAGTCCTGCTCTTCCCACTGCCACTGAACTTCCCAGACACAGCAAAATGACCCAAAGCCATTTTGAGATTTCATTCTGCCCATTTGTCCCTTTTTTTTTTAACCCCCCTGCTGAAATCTCTGCATATGTTCTGTAATTTCCAGCCATAGAAAACAATCATAAAAAGCCCCTGGTAGGAAAGAGCTGTTGTTAAAACCTTTATTCCTAAATATAAATCTTCCTGTTCAGTGAGGCAAGGACTGTGTCTGGATCCTGCCAAATATATTGGGAAGAGCTGCTTCTGATTTGGAGCTGAGCATTTCCACAAGTGCCATCACTCACTGAATAAACAMAATTTGAGCCTTTAAAAACATTCCCAGAGGAGAAAAATAAAGAAAACTCATTGCTATCAGTTTGTTGGTGCTCAGAATGAAGACAGAGAGATCTACATTTATTCTGTGAAAAAAAAAAAAAAAACCACCAGTTTCAGGGATGGTGAATTCTTAACAGTGCTCAGAATGAAGACAGAGAAATCCACATTTATTCTGTGAAAAAATCCCACAGTTCCAGGGATGGTGAATTCTTAACAGTGCCCCCTTACATAGAAAGTGGTTTAACATCTATAAAACCAGCCCATAAACATCACATCACACCCCTCAGGAGAACAGCTTTGTGTCCTTGAAATATTCCCCAGCAATTTTTATTTGSTAGCAAAGTGGCCATCAGCAAGATCTCAAGCCCCAAGGAAGGCAGCCAGTGCTGCAATGGGGGCTGACAGACACTTTATATCCAAATAAAAACGGGTTGGAAATGGATCAAGGAGGCAGCAGCAGCTCTGCTGATGCTGGTGCTGGTGTGGGGACAGGGAAATGAGAGGGGGCAGCTCACACAGGCTGCAAAAAGCTGCTGGGATTGTGCAAAATTCACCTTGGGACAAAGGGGAGGGGAAGGTTTTGGGATCACTTTGGTGCAAAGAGGCTTTCCCTCCTTGAGCCAAGAAATTAAGGACTTGGAAGGGGAAAAGAAGCAAAGAGCAAGTTTCCCAAATATCATGGTTGTTGTTTTTTGTTAGCATTTGACCCAGCAGAAGATTTGGGACTTTAGGAGCTCAAAGAGGCTCCCAGAATGGTCAGATCCAGATGCAGTTGATCTTGCAGGCTGAAAAKACAATTCATTAATAACATTATTAATCTGCTGGAAAGGAAATTCCATGCCCAAAGGGGCTGTGCTGATGGGAATTTCATGTGGAAAAGGGAATGAGGCGCCAGCCCAGGCCCAGGGGCTCTCACCCCTCAGCACAGCAGGGAACTGTGAGAAAAACGCCAATCACTTGTTTTTAGAGTTTAAAAAGTTTAATAGTAATACAATGGTTATAGAAATAGCAATATAATTAGGGTAGTAAAAATTTTGGACAATTTGGATTAGGACAATATGAGACAATAGAAACAGAGAGTTATGGACAGTCCTGGTACCTTTTCTGGGCAAAAGAAGCCTGAAAAAGGACCCACGTTAACAAAGGATTAACCCTTAAAAACAACAACCTGTTGCATATTCATACACCTCATAAATGATGCATAAATTCCATTCAAACACAGGATTCTGTCTGGTCAGTGTCAGCTTCCTCCTCTGAATCCTGACAGCATCTTCAGGGCTAAGTGAGGCAGGAAGAAGTTCATTTCTCCTGAAAATGGAGCAATAAATTCTCTTTCTCTGAAAGATTCAGGTGTCCTGTGCCTGCTATCTCACTGCGAGTCCTTTCTTTAGGAAAAGTATCCTACATAGCATAGTTCCTATTTTAATATTTTGTCATAACCTAAAACTATATTTACCACACTACTTAAGAGAATTAATACAGCATAACTTTCTAACACAACACATATAATATTCATTTGAATATTTGCAAAAAGCCAATCATAAAATAGGCATTTTTCACACGTGGAATGGTTTAGGCTGGAAAAGCCTTCCCAGAGCATCGAGTCCAACCATTCCCAGCACTGCCAAGGCCACCCTGACCATGTCACCAGTGCCACATCACAGGGCTTTAAATCCCTCAGGGATGGGGACTCCCCACTGCCCTGGGCAGCTGGGCCAGGGCTGGACAAGCCCTTTCAGGGATGAAATCTTTCCTAATATCCAACCTAAACCTGCCCTGGCCCAGCCTGAGGCCGTTCCCTCTGCTCCTGTCCCTGTTCCCTGTCCCCTCCTGGCAGGGACTTGTGCAGAGCCACAAGGGCCCCCTGAGCCTCCTTTGCTCCAGGCTCAGCCCCTGCCCAGCTCCCTCAGCCCCTCCTGGTTCTCCAGACCCTTCCAACCTCCCTCAGCCCCTCCTGGTTTCCAGACCCTTCCCAGCTCCCTCAGCCCTCCCTGGTTCTCCAGACCTTCCCAGCTCCCTCAGCCCTCCTGGTTCTCCAGGCCCTTCCCAGCTCCCTCAGCCCCCTCCTGGTTCTCCAGACCCTTCCCAGCTCCCTCAGCCTCTCCTGGTTCTCCAGCCCCTTCCCAGCTCCTCAGCCTCTCCTCAGAGGATTTTCAGCACCCCGGAGGTGCGGGCAGGCACTCCGATACCGCACAGATTCAGAGGCGGCCGTGACTACACTACCCAGCGCGCACCGCGCGGGTGGGCACGCCCATCCCGCTTCCTCCCTCCGCGGGGCATCACGGGACTTGTAGTCCTCGCGCCCCTCGTGAAGTTCGCCCCGAAAAACTTCCCGCACCTTTCCGGGTACCTGGCTCTGCCCGGCAGGGGCGGGCCGCGCCGTTTCCATGGCGACGCGCCGGCTCAGCCAATAGGGAGTGGCGTTCTACGGGCGGGGCTGCTCGGCTGGCCAATGGGGAGCGGCGTTGCTGCGGGGCGCGCTGGCAGCGTGCTCGCCGAGTCTCCTTGGGGCCGTCCGTGCGTCCGCGGGCCGARATGGGCGGCGGCGGCAGCACCCGGCGCGTCACCTTCGAGGCGGACGAGAATGAGAATATCACCGTGGTCAAGGGCGTGCGGGTGAGCGCGGGGCCGGCCCGGGCCTGGCCTGGCCGCTGCTCCCCTTCCCACTGTCCCTCCCCCGTGTCCCAATGGCTGCCCCCGCTCGCGTCTCGCTCCCCTCAGGGATTTCCCCTCTCGGRGGGGATAAGGAGCGTGTGGGCCGTTCTGGGGGCTCTGTGCTGCGTTTGTCTTTGCCTGACCTCCACACGGAGCTCTTCCCTTTGCCCTGCACGCCGAGGTTCCACCTTCACTGTGTGTGTCGCYGCTCACTGCCTGGCTGGCCTTGCAAGGACATTAAAGTGCCACCCCTGCCATGGCAGGGACACCTGCCACTGTCCCAGGCTGCTCCAAACCCTGTCCAGCCTGGATTTGGACRTGCCAGGGATCCAGGGGCCGGTGGCAGCAATGCCACCCCTGCTGTCTGTGACACCCCTGGATCCCTGGGATGTCCAATGTGAAAAATGCCTATTTTATGATTGGCTTTCCGCAAATATTCAAATGAATATTAGATGTGTTGTGTTAGAAAGTTATAGCTGTATTAATTCTTTTAACTAGTGTGTTAGAGATAGTTTTAGGTTATAACATAAGGTTAAAATAGAAACTATGCTATGTAGGATACTTTTTTAAAGAAAGGACTCTCAGTGAGATAGCAGCCACAGGATACCTGAATCTTTCAGAGAAAGAGAATTTATTGCTCCATTATCAGGAGAAATGAACTTCTTCCTGCCTCAAAGGCACTGTCAGGATTCAGAGGAAGAAGCTGACACTGCCCAGACAGAATCCTGTGTTTGAATGGAATTTATGCATCATGGATGAGGTGTATGAATATGCAACAGGCTGTTGCTTTTAAGGGTTAATCCTCTGTTACCGTGGGTCCTTTTTCAGGCTTATTTTGCCTAGAAAAGGTACCCAGACTGTCCATAACTCTTTGTTTTTATTGTCTCATATTGTCCTAATCCAAATTGCCCAAATTATTATTACTCTAATTACATTACTATTTTTTTAACCATTTTATAACTATTAAACTTTTAAAACTCTAAAAACAAGTGACTGGCGTTTTTCACATCCAAGGAAGGATTGGGGCACCCCAGAACTTGTGACACAAGGAACTYCAGGAATTCCTGCAGCTCAGGGAATGTTTCCATGTCAGGCACTGTGTGGCTCCTCCCAGGAGGGATRATAATTTATCATTTATTGCTGATTTTTAGGGAGGAGAGGTGCAGGAGGAGCCCTGAGAGTTCATTCTGTTTCAGCAATCTGATGTTTTCCATTTTTTTGGTCATTAAATGCTCTTGAGTAAATTTCCATTTCTGGTCATTTACTGCTCTTGAGTAAATAGGTGGCAGTGATATAAATGTAATATAATTTCTATATTCCACACAGAGTGGAGTTCATGTGCTGGGGCTGCCCCTGGATCCCTGGAAATGCCCAAGGACAGGGCTTGGAGCACCCTGGGACAGTGCAATCTCTCCCTGCCATGGCAGGGGATGGAATTCAAACTCTTTAAAGTCTCTTCCAACCCAAATAATTCTGTGCTTTGATGTCAGAAGTTGGAATCCACAAGTCCTTGTGCTAATAATTCTTTCCCTTTGGTCCATTTTATCCATGGGCTTCCATAGATGAGGAATTGGAGGCTGCTCTTACCCTGATGGATTCTGCACAATTTATTTTTCTGTGCTTGTGTCAACATCAGGATGAACTTTGTGTTCCACTGTGGGCACCTGTGTTGCACAAGCCCTTGGAGGGCTTTCCCAGCATGAAATTCTTCCTGGCTTGAGTGCTGTGCGCCTCAGAAAGGCAAATTAAATCACTGACACCACTGATTATTCACCAGCAACACACCCCAAAGTGTTTTMTTTCCTTTACTCTTCCCTGTATCCTCTGTGAGAGCCAAAATCATTTTATTCTGCTTTTTTTTGGTGAGGTGAGTGCTCTGAACAATGAACGGCACTGTTTTATGCTGGGGGTTGAGTTTGAGCAGCTGCCATGTGTTGCAGRGAAGCTCCAGGCTGTGTTTTTAGGAAGTTTTCCCTCATTTGGAGGGGAGATGGGGATGGAAGGAGCTGAGGTTTCCCTTCTTGTGTTTTGCAGCTGTCTGACAGCGTCATCGATCGCATGAAGGAACCCTCCTCAGCCAGCGGCCGACAGCACCGAGCAGCAGGTGAGCTCTGCTCCTCCTTRCAGCTTTTCATGGCAAAAAACAAACCAGATTTGCCCTTCAGAGCATCACAATGAGCTCATTGCCCTGTCACAAAGATGGTTTTTTTGGATGTAAATTTTTCGGCTCGTCTTTAGCTTGTAGATTGTTGGAGGAGTTAATTCCTCTTGGTTTTWTTCTGGCTGATATTCAAGTGTAAAATACAAATTAGAGTTGGTTTTCCACATTGTTATCCATTGTTAAAGACTTAAAAAACTCCAAAACACCCCAGAACATGCAAATATCCAAATATGTCTTGAAGGAAAAGATAATTTTCTCTTCCCTTCTGAAGGGAAAATTTTTGGTCCTTTAATCAAAACTGACTTTTAGTTTGGGAAGTGTTGGAATCCTACATGCTGAGAATTTTCAACTTTTTGTGCTTAAAKGCWYAGACCCACAAGAAAACACTGCATTTGACCTAAGGCCATAAAACAAACTTTCAAAATTAATTAMTAGTACTAAAATTACAAGTGTACAGTTAGTTAAAAGCGTGTGATATCACAAAGTAAAAAACTTCAATTTTAATGTTTTAAAATAGGAAAATAAATATGAAACAAAATAGAAGTTTTAAAGTAAAAACAAAGTCTTCTTTACCTTCTTCATAAGTTTAAGTAAAAATAAATTATTCTTCTTTACCTTCTTCATAAGTTTGAGTAAAAACAAATTATTCTTGTTTACTTTCCTCTTCATAAGTTTAAGTAAAAACAAATTATCCTTCTTTACCTTCTTAATAAGTTTAATTAAAAACAAATTATTCTTCTTTACTTTCCTCTTCATAAGCTTAAGCAAAAGGAATTATTCTTCTTTACCTGCTTCATAAGTTTGTCATGTTTTGTAGTTACACAAAAAAGTCCACATTACAAACTTCAAAAAATCAGTTATTAAGTTAAAAAAGAAAAGAATCTGAGTGTCTTTTCTTGATTAGATTGTTTAGTCTCAAAAGACCTTATAACAAAAAATAATTAACCATTTTGTAGCTTACTAATAAAAACCTACCAAACTCATAGTTATAAAACTATTTCACTAATAAAAATAATAAACACCTAAATCCAAACATAAACTCCCATCTCAAGTAGCTTCAATCCAAACCTCAAAAAACCAATAGGGAAGTTTCTTAAGCAAAACTTTAAAGGAGAATGTGCTCTTTTCCTGCCCTGGATTGGTGGGAATAAGTGATGTGCAGCTCACAGAGATGAATGGTTTTTTTAACTCTTTATTTTTCATTATTGAGGGCTGTGGAAATGCATCAAACCTCTGGCAGGAGTGCTCTGCTCTAATTTRAAATCCCTCCTGCACACAGCTGCTGCAGGAGTGAGGAGCAGTGCAAGGATTGGAGCAGGGAATTTGTGGTCTCCTGAAACCTGGGGACTTCCAGGCTCTTCTCAGAGCTCCAGAACTGTCCATGAGAGCAGAATTCCCCAAGGACCTCCTGCCTCACAGGAAMTCCCAACAAACTCAGCAGGATTAAACACCACTCCTGTGGCAGCCTTGCAGCAAGACTTGAATAAACAGAATTCAGCATCTTTCTTTTTTTCTGGAGCATAAATTTGGTTTCCTCTTAAYTGGAGGAGTCTGTCCCAGAATCCCAGAGTGGTTTGGGTTGGATCTTAAAAGATCTCTTCATTCCAGCCCCCTGCAATGGACGGGGAACCATGGACAGGGAATCTTCTTTCTTAATTTTTTTTTTTTTTAAATAGTAGTTTTTTCATTGCATCCCTGTATTTTATTGTGGTCGGGAAATTATTCCAGATAAAGGCTTTTTATGGCACAACACCTGCATGTCTTACCTGCTTTCCTGTGCTGTTTGTTGCCCATCCTTAAATCTGAATTATGGCAGTGGTCCTGTGAGCAAGCTCCTGGGATTTTGGGTTGTGGGAGAGCTGTAACACCCCAGGAATTCTCTGCTAATTCACACTGTTCCATATCTTGAGCTTTCATTTTTATTTCTCTTTGTATGTGGGAAATATGCTTTTTAAAATTGTTTTTGGTTGTTTAGTTAGGTTCTTTTTTGTTTGTTTGGGGTTTTTCTTTGAGTTGAAAGACTTGGAGTGAATCCAGAGTTCATCAGGGGGATGGAGCAGCTCTGCTATGAGGGAAGGCTGGGACAATTGGGATTCTTCAGCCTGGAGAAAAAAAGTTTGGAGTGACCTCACTGAGGGCTAAAGAAAGATGGAGAGGGACTGGGGACAGAGGGACAGCACCCAGGGAATGGCTCCCACTGCCAGAGGGCAGGCATGGATGGGATCTTGGCAATGAGGAATTCCTGGCTGGGCTGGAATTGCCAGAGCAGCTGGGGCTGCCCCTGCATCCCTGCAATGTCCAAGGAAGGATTGGAGCACCCTGGCATAGGGGAGGTGTCCCTGGAATGAGCTTGGAGGTCCCTTCCCACCCAAACCATGCTGGGATTCTGGGATCTGGGACACTCAGAATCCACCCCAAGGGATTTTTATGGAAGTTGGGGATGGAAAAGGGAAGGGAGACCCTGGAGCCCTGAGATTCCCAGTGAAGCCCCCAGATCCCAAAATTCCTTCCTAGAGAGGAGTCGGGGTGGGGATGGATCCAATCCCAGGCTGGGAGAGCTGGGAATGGAGGGAATTCCCTGGGAAGGGAGACTGGGGTGGGATTTGGGGAAGGGATTCCCAGAGCAGCTGGGGCTGCCCCTGATCCCTGCAATGCCCAAGGCCAGGCTGGACACTGGGGCTGGAGCAGCCTGGGACAGTGGGAGGTGTCCCTGCCATGGCAGGGGTGGAATTAAAAGCTCTTTAAGGTCCCTTCCCACCCAAACCATTCCAGGATTCCATGAATTGCTGGACCTTCTCAAGCTTGGAAAACATTAAATGTATTTTTCCTTGAAGAACTTGTGATTTTGGGGAAATGTTCTGATCCCAGACAAACAACACTTTACAAGAATAAGAAAAGGTGTCTAGAGGGAGAAACAAAGCTCTTAAACCCAGCCCTTTCTTCCAGGCAACCTCTGGTAGCTTTTGGTGGAGGAAGARTGGATTAAGTTCCATGGAAGAATGTGTGGCTTGTTGCTTGCCAATAATGATGAATTTATTGACTTCAGTTTGGGGTCAGAAATGAAATTACATCCACTTCCACTGAAAGCTGACAYCTAAAGACAATGTCTGAAAGCATCTCAGCTTGCTTGGCTCATGGYTGGCTTCTGAGTAATATTAAATGCACTAAAATATTTAACAAGTGTAAAATCTTTCAAGTCTGCCTGTAATTCCTRAAGCAATATTGATGGAAAGTAATTTGGTCAGGCAACGAGGTTTAGTTTTTTTTTCTTTCTTGGGTGTGTATTACACCTAAAGCTTCAGACAGAGGGAATTCTTTAATTCATTTTAGCTTAGTGCAYATTGGAAAAACTAATAGTTTATTAGGGGGAAAAAAAGAAGAATAAATGCTTAAATTATCAAGAGTGTCAGTAGCTCAGTAATTTTTTCCCCTTTGCASAAACAGATTCTGTTAAGGGCACTGAGGGTTTTTCTCCCTTTTTATCACTGTGTTTATKATGATGTCCTCATTAAATAAATGAGCCAAGGCTGATTTACATCACAAAATATTGTGTAGGGGTGAAGTAAAACGAGCCCTGCTGGTGCCTCCTCAGGGGCTGGGTCAYACCTTGCTTGTTTTCATGGATTAATTTTGTGGTGTGGTGTCTTTTTTTTATGTTGCTGGGTGGTTTTGGGTGGAGTTTCAGKGGATACCTTGTGTCAGAAACATGTGAAGATATTATTGGAATGTGAGGATTTCAAATGTTGGGTTCTAATTGGAGACAAACCCAGGATTTMAGTGAACTTTAGCAGAACAAATTTCACCTTTTGGGTGTGAGGTCACATAGGAGAAAGCTTTCARGGATACATTTGGGGAAAGTGGGAAGATCCTTAAGGACATCCTATTCCTGCACATTCCAGTATTCAGAAAAATCAGGATTATGAATTTTTTAAATTTAATATTTTTGAAGAGTTGCAGCATGTCCTGATGATATTAGTAATTATGGACAGCTGGATTCTGCGTGAAAAACTGAATTTAAAACTGGAATGTCTCAGGAGAAATTAGAGGGAGGCTCTGCAGTATTGCTTGGGAGAATTATTTTGTGGTTTCAGTTTTTGGGAGCACCTGGAAGTTTAAAGAGTTGGGCTGAATTTCTGCCAGTTAAGCAAGAATCCTCTGCAAATAAACCCTGGCAGTTCTTTGCCCTTTCATGTATTAATTGCTTCCATCCACCTTTTTGTTCCAGCAGCACTTTTTCTCTGCATGAACTRAAAGATGAAATAAACTGACATTTGTGATGTTACTTTCTAGAATTCCTCTTATTTTTAGAACAGGAAAAAAAAGCCCAGAAGTTTGGCAGTGCCTGGGTTGATTCCCTTTGCTGTGAGACCCCTGGAWAGCTCAGGAAGTTCCTGATGTGGATTTTCCACCTTTTTTTCTGTGGCAGGAGCCAGGAGAGCTTGGGTTTTGCTTTTGTGTTTATTTGCCCTCCTCTATTTACAGCTCTGGGAATTCTTCCTAAAAATGTGTTTTAAACTTGTACTGGAAACCTGAAATAAATGGAGTAGAAGCCTCAGGCAACACTCAGKT
Source organism: Sporophila hypoxantha (assembly GCA_002167245.1). Lineage (NCBI taxonomy): Eukaryota > Metazoa > Chordata > Aves > Passeriformes > Thraupidae > Sporophila > Sporophila hypoxantha. Next base: position 830,117 of record NDFG01000009.1, read on the forward strand.
TGTGGATCATTGATAGCCTGAAAGGCCATGATTTTCTTGATATAAATTAATATTATTATTAGTATTAATAATATCCATAATAATAATATATATAAATTTATAATATTATGTATATATATTTATGTATCATTATATACTATTAATATTGTTATTGATATAATATTACATATTAATATGTAATAATAGCCCTATATAATATTATATTCTGTATTATTATTACATTACATATAAATATATAATACATGATAATATATATTTATTTGTATATTGTATATTTATAATGTTTAAAATAATAATATTATATTACAATATAATAGTAGGATATATTTTAATAATTCTAATATAATATGATATGATATAATATGATATAATATAATATGATATGATATAATATAATATAATATAATATAATGTAATGTAATGTAATATAATATTATATAATATTATATTATATTATATTATATCATAGTATTATATTGTTGTTATATAATAACATTAATACTATTATTAATAATAATAATAATATTCCTTTTCAGTGAGGTGCCTTGATACCTTTTGGGTTAAAGAAAGTGTTTTCTTATCCAAAGGTGAAATGTTTTGTAACTCACCAGGTTGCTAAAGGTGCCAAAGTTGTAGTGCTGGCAGTGAACAGCAGATTTTTAGTGGAGCTTGACATTCCTGTTACTGGATTGCAGGAGCATAGGGAAGCTGGAATTCTGCAGTGGAGTTGGAGGAAGTGCTGCAGAAATTCAAGTTTTTGCTGTCTTGGGGATGTGCAGGGTGTTCTGTGGGTGCTTTCAGGTGGCTGGGTAAGGCCTTGTCAAATGGTGCTGAAATTCCAGGGACAAACTGGCAGATCAGGGGAGYTGAATATGGAAAATATCCATCCAGAATTGTGTAAAAGGAATGTGCCCCATCCCTGCAATGTCCAAGGCCAGGCTGGACACTGGGGCTGGAGCAGCCTGGGACAGTGGGAGGTGTCCCTGCCATGGCAGGGGTGGCACTGGATGGGCTTTGAGGCCCCTTCCAGCCTAAACCATTCCATGAACATCCAGATCCTGGTGAATTTTYATCTTGCAAGGCATGAATGAAAAAGCTGGTACAGCATTCCCAACATTTGTCTCATTCCCAAGCAGCWTTTTGAATCTGCTGTTGGGATTTCAGCAGCCCTGCACCTCTGGGCTGCCTGGTTTTGTTGCTTTCTGACTCCTGAGACATCCCCTGCAATGAGGGATTTTACACTRAAGGCAGGCAGGAAAAAAAGGCAAAAGATGTTGGAACATCTCTTGAAAATGTGATTTTTTTTAACCTCTAATTTATGTCACAATGAACCTCATCTGCTCGTTATCCTAATGTGGTGTGCAGTGATTTAAACCACCAGGAACTCCCCACCAGAACAGCTTAACTATATAATTATATTTATATTTATAATATTTATTTTTATTTTATAATTATTTATATTTTATATTTATTTATATTTAATTTTATATTTATTATATTTATATAATAATATTATTTTATTTATATTTATTATATTTAATTATATATTTATTATATTTATATACTTATATATATATTATATTAATATATAACCTTCTGAGTGCCGAGACATTCCCTGCAATGAGGGATTTTACACTAAAGGCAAAAGGTGTTGGAACATCTGCAAATGTGATGTTTTTAACCTCTAATTGATGGGACAATGAACCTCATCTACTCATTATCCTAATGTGGTGTGCAGTGATTTAATCCACCAGGAACTCCCCACCAGAACAGCTTAAATATATAATTATATATTATATTATATTAATATTTATTATATTTATTTATATTTTATATTTATTTATATTTTATATTTATTATATTTGATTTTATATTTGTTATATTTATATAATTATATATATATACACAATATTAATATATAACTTTCTGAGTGCTGAGACATCCCCTACAATGAGGTTTTTTTACACTAAAGGCAAGCAGGAATAAAAGGCAAAAGGTGTTGGAACATCTCCTGCAAATGTGATGTTTTTAACCTCTAATTTATGGTCTTCAATGTAAACCTCAATTCTGCTCATTATCCTATCTGCAGCCATGATGTTTTCTGAAATCCTTTCCTTAGGTTTTTTTCCTCCTGAGAAGCTGAGAAGCTCTCAGGAACAAAATGTAAACAGTGGTTATCTGCTGCTGTGGAATGCAACAGGTGCATCTGATTGGTCTCATGTGGTTGTTTCTAATTAATGGCCAATCACAGTCCAGCTCGGCTAGACTCTGATCAAGTCAGAAAGCCTTTGTTTTTCATTCTTTCTATTCTTAGCCAGCCTTCTTATGAAATGCTTTCTTCTATTCTTTTAGTATAGTTTTATATATAATATATACTATAAAATAATAAATCAGCCTTCTGAAACATGGAGTCAGACCCATCCCCCAATCCCAGCCCCTGTGTTATCTCTTCCAGCACAATCCTAACGTGGTGTGCAGTGATTTAAACCACCAGCAACTCCCCACCAGAACAGCTTAAATATAGAATTAAATGGATTTAAACATGCTCCAAGAAATGCCACTCGTGTTAAAATGAACCTGGAGTTTGACATGATACAGATTTGGGTTGCAGGAAGTTTTTCCAGTGAGGGTGGGGAGTTCCTGCCTGGCTCTGGCTTCCCTGGAAGTGCCCAAGGCCAGACTGGTGCAATCCTTCCTGAAGTGGAAGGATTGGACCAGCTGAAAATTCCAAAATCCATCCCAAGCCATTCTGAAATTCTGTGTTAGTGTCACTGGGCACTTTGGCCAGGCTAAATGTAGCAGGGATTTCTCTGTCTCTCCCTTCCTGTTTCTGTTTCTTTCCTTGGAATTAAATTATCCTGGGAAAAGTGAGGGAAAAGKGGCCCCTGTGTGGGCTGGAATTGCACTGAGTGATTCCCAGTCCCCTTCTGCTCCCACTGTTGCTTTATTGCTTGTTATTCAGTGTTGGAAAGGGAACTAAGGAAACAAATCCTGAGTTTCCAAGGGTTCTGCAAATGGAGGAATTCAGTGTTTCAATCTGTGGCCTYGAGCTGTGGTTTTGGTTTTTTCCCTTACATGAGGGCCAGGGTGCAAGCCAATTTATCCCATTGCTATTGTCAGATATCAGGGGGACATTTAATTGATTTAATGGTTTCTTATTTTACAACTGATGGAAARCTTGGGCTATTCCAGATGAAATTCAAAGGAAGAGCCCTGAATGTGCCAGGTCCTGTCCTCATATGTGGAAGTAAATAAGTCTCAGGCACACTCACTGCAGTGACACTTTCTTCTATAGTTTTTGCCTTTTACAAATGATTTTCTGTGTGTGGCTTCTTGCAGAGAGGCAGAATTCATTTTTTAGAGAGCCTTCATTTATAAATGTCGCTTTTTTGTTTCCATCTATTCTTAGAAACAGGTAATTTTTATGTACTGCCTTTCCATGTGCTTTTTGGGTCTCTGGTGGATTTGGGGAAATTAAATTTCATGCTATTCTGCTTTAGGCTGCCTGTGCTCTATTAGGGTTTGCTGAGTGCAGACATTGCCTCTCCAAATCTTGTGTAGCACACAAATAAAGGGATTTTTGTCATAGCTGCTGTTTAACAAGCACATCCAAAGTATTTGCTTAGCAATGGCTTGTGAGTTAAAAGTTAAAACCTTTTCCTTTTTCATGTGGGAGCACGAGATTTGTGCTTGTTAAAGCCTCATCTTCCAGTGCTTAGCAGGAAAATCATTTTGGAAAACAGCTGTTGGTGGCTGCTGTGTGATTTTTGTATTAATTTCTAGTGTGATTTTTGTATTAATTTCTACTAAGCTCAGTTCAGGAGGAAGAGTTAAGTTCATGGAGCTCTTTGCAAAACATCAGGAAATAATGATTTTTAAGGACAGAATCTTGATGCATTTATGGATGGAAGTGGTGCCACTGCCTTTTACTAGTTCTGAGTAAATKGTTTTGTAGTTAAATCCTGGCAAAGCTTTAGGACTTTGAGCCCAGCTTTAGGCTGAGCTTGCTGTAAATGCAGCCAGAGTTTATCTCCTGTTTATGAGCCAGAYTTGTGTGGTAGGGTTTTTGAATTTGGGGGTTTTATGTATGTTAAAATTAATTAAAAACCTATCTAACAACATGTTGTTTTCTTTCATTTTTCCTTAGTTTTGGTTATTTTATGCATTAAAAATGAGAAAATGCCTGTTTGGGACCGTTTTGTCTTTGTTAGAAATGTCCTGTGTGTGTTCTTGCAGAATTGTCTCTGTTCTGTCCTATTCCTCCTTTGTCCTTCAGAGACCTTCCTGGGATTATTATASGTCAGAAAGCCCAGATAGTTGGCTCAGATAAAGAGCTTTGTAATTTAAGGGATTGTTGGAATAGAAGTCATTTGGAGCTGTTTGAATGATTTTTTTTTTTTAATCTTAAAGAACAAAATAAAAACCATTGACCATTTTAAGGAGATAAACCCAATGAGTAAATTAGAGCTKTTTGATTTTGCCAACACGAGTCTTGATAGCACCAAGCAAGGAAATTGTCATTCTGCTCCGTAGAATCCTCTCTGGTTTTATAGTACACCAGATATTCTTATCCAAATTTATCTCTGCACTGACTGGAGGAGCAGAGGAGTTTAAGTGCATTTGTTTCCTTTGTATTATTGAAAAATAGCACTTGTTAGATATAACACCACTTCAGCAGCACGAGGAGACCTCCACGTACTAAAACCTTTCGGTTTAATAGCAAATTGCTACTTTTCTTCCCATCCCAATTTATTTACAGCCAGAGACTCCTCAGTGTGGTAGAAAAAAACCMCTTTAAATGGACGATTTAATCGCATTAAGATGAAAAGAAAAGCTTTGTTTTATTCTTTCATCTTCAGGCTGCAGCAAAGTGTTCCTAAAGCTCTTCATCACTTGTCAGCTGAGGCAGGTTAAGTGTTTTGTTGGTGCTGCTGCTTGAAAGCTTTGTGCAGTTGTTTTTTAGTTAAACAGGAGGTACCACTTAAAGATCCTTTTCCTCAGCCTCGGGGGAATGGGAAAAACTTTTATTGCCACAATTTTTTCCCCCATCCTGCTTTGCTTGTGTTCTGAACTCCTTGACTTTCAATGATATCATCTTAAAGTTTTGACCAACACCAGGCTGAAAATTTGGCTTCAGATATTCCTACCTGTTGGTTGAAATAGAAATTTAAGGAGTAAGGGAAGGACATTTCTTCCCTTTTCTTTTTTTTGCAAGGTTTATTGTGTGCCTCTGGCAATGCTTCACAGAGCCAATTTATCAGATTCTCATTTTTAGCTTCATTAACCACGTTTGATTTCACCTCATGTTAATCACATAAAAACAAGCATTTAATCTCAGCTGCTTTTTKAGGGTGGGAGATGGTGGTTCTTCCCAGAAAGGTTCTGCTTCTCCTTTTATCTCTGGAACTTTTCACTGAAGGAGTTGAGTGGTTTGTCCAAGATGCTTCACTTTTGGTTTCCTTTCCTGTTCCTTCCTTTCCTATTCCTTCCTTTTCCTCCCTTTTCCTTTTCTCCTGTGCCTTTTCTACCTTTTCCTTTCCTCCTTTTCCTTTTCCTTTCTTTCCTTTTCCTCTCTTTCCTTTTTCTTTCTTTCCTTTCCTCCCTTTTCCTTTCCTCCTTCCTCCTTTTCCTCCTTTTCCTTCTTTTCCTTCTCTTCCTCCTTTTCGTTTTCCTCTCTTTCCTTTTCCTCTCTTTCCTTTCCTCCCTTTTCTTTTCCTCCTTTTCCTCTCTTTCCTTTCCTCCTTTTCCTCCTTTTCCTCCTTTTCCTCCTTTTCCTCCTTTTCTTCTTTTCCCCTTCTCCTTTTCCTTTCTTTCCTTTTCCCCCTCTCCTTTTCCTCCATCCATGAGAGGGAAGCAGTTTATCCTTGATCAAAATCTCCATTATCCCTGATCCTACTGATTGACATTTCTCAACAAGGGGAGATGGCACCAATTTAGGAAATTGAAGGAGGAAAAAAAAAAAAGGAATATCAGGAGAAATGAGTAGGAAAAATTAAAAGGCAGTGGTTATTCAGAAGAGGGATTTTGGTGTTAATCAGAAACCTAAGGAAGCTGGAATTTTTGGAGGAGCACCACTGWTACCAGATCATGTTGGTCAAAACTCGGTGGTTTTGTGTTTCTGTGCCAGTGTTGAACACATTTATTTTTGCTTTTATTCTACTCTGTTGGCAGAAGAAAATAGAATGTTCTACTCAAAGTGAACCTTAGTAATTCCTGAATTATCTGAGAGCATCTTGGTGATAATCAAATTATTCTTTCTCATTAAGATTTTCATATTTCACCTCTTCAGCCTCTTTTTTCCCCCAGTAGTACCTTGGTTTTCTTCCTGCTTATAATTTGTAGCACTAAAAAACCAGCATTTGTAGTAAGTATTTCATCAACTGAGACCAGTCATTGGCACAAGTGATTTTGATTAGCAGATCTCATTGCAAATCATTAAAAATGCAGGTGTTGGATTAATGATGTTGTGAGAATTTCAAGCATTTCAGCATTATCTTTTATTTTTATACAATTTCTGAATAATGAAAATAACCATAAACATCATAATTACATATTGTTTACAGCCTGCTTTCAGTTATTATAATAAGCAGCAAAGCAGGCCTGAATATTGGGCTGAAAACACACATTTCAAAGTTGACAGTGCTGTAGCTGTGTGCTGATAATTCAATTAAAAAAGCTGGTTTGTCTGGAGTTGGAGAAAAAACAAAGTGTGTAAATCACCTCCAGTTTCCTTGAGAGAAATAAATCCTTTCTAGGAGTTACTTGAGGGTGCAGATATTTGAAATGTGAATATTGGCTATTTCTAAGCTGACTTCTTGGCTCCTGCTGTTAATATTACATGAAATAAATGTTTTTTCCCACTTGGTCACTGAATTCACTTCCAGATTATTCTCCAAAATAAACAAGCTGCTCTATGGGCTGTTGGACTCTGGAAATCTTGTCTTCAAGGCAAGAAATTCTTGAAAATTCTCCTTTWTAAAAGTGATTCTCATGTCCAGGGCGTTGTACAAATGTTTAAATTCTTTCCCTCATCCCTTTTCCAGTCAGCAATTCCAAGCCTGAACGTGTTGGAGTTTYCATCAGAGCTGAATAAACAAATTGTACAATTATGGTTTGCTCTGCTCTGCTGGGTCCTTTGTAGCAGCCTCTTGTTATCAGCTGACTGAATGAACAGGAGATGAGATTTGAGCACACCACAACAGCTCCTAAAGATCCACTTATTTCTCACTGCTGCTTTCTTTGTCCCCAGTTTGAGATGGAGTGATTGCTTTCAGAATTTCTGCAGCCTTTTGGTGCCCCTGCCATCGATAAATGAAATTAGGACTTGATAAGGAGATAGTCACCTTTTTTACTTTTCTCAATATTCACCTTCTACTGGGAAAATTTTTTAAATCCCTTCAAAATTTACTATGAAATGGCTTTAAATGTACAATGTGGAAGTTTGATATCCTGGTTTATCTTGCCATGCAACTCCAACCACTGAGAAATCTGTTTAATGGGATCAGCAGAACTATTGATGAGTGTTATCTTCTTTTTTCTTTCATTAACCTTTACCTGTAAGGACACTTCCACTGCTTGTTTTTTTCACAGGATTATGGACTCTTATGTTTTTCTCTCCCAGAACAGCTTTTAAAGTTATTAACCAGTTTTAGCCACAGAGGTAGATTTTACAAGGATAATTCATTAAGGATTACAGTTGTTATTAACAATTACAATTATTAACAATTACAATTATTAACAATTACAATTTATTAACAATTACAACTGTAACAGTTACAATTTGTTACAATTAATTTATTGACATGGTTTTTGAAATCTTGTGGGTTGGTGTCAATGCCACTGTTGCAGAGTTTTTTGCCATTCCTAAAAACTTCCTCAGAGGGATGTGCTCAGGACAGATGGGGAAAATTCCTACTGGATGTGGATTTGCTGGAGAATGGTTACAAAACCTCTCTTAAAGCATCTTTTCCACCATTATTGTCCACTTGCTTTTTCCATCATTCTTGTCTTTTCCTGGTTTAATTGTAGATTTGGTTCACCAAATTGAGTYTCAATACAAATTGAGTCTCTTCCCCTTCCACCATACCAATGCTTTTAAAATTCTGCATTATTCTTTCCATCCTTCTTCTTGCTGAATTTTCTAACTCATTTAGGTTGGAAAAGACCCTTAAGATAATAAAATTATGGACTGGTTTGGCTTGGAAGGACTTTAATAATAATTTTGTACCAWGGGCAGGGACATCTTTCATTATCCCAGGGTGCTYCAAGCCCTGTCCAGCCTGGCCTTGGACATTSCAGGGATCCAGGACCTTCTCTGGTACCCTGTGCCAGTGTCCCCACCTTAAAAAAAGAATTTATGTCACACATATTTGCTCTATGACATCAAGGAACAACTTAATGAATGGCTTTAATTAGCATGATTCAAAATGAGTGCTGGGTGCAGGTTTGGGCTGTGCTGATCTAGAAAAGCAGAGCCACCTGTCCCACAAAGAGTTGGAATGTGAATATTTAACAGTAAAATTCCATGCCTGGAGCCTGTGTTCCTGCCCATGGGAAGGTACAAAAATGCCTCTGTGAGTGACTGATGAGCAGCTCTGTGATCCCTTTTTCCTGCCCAAAGTGGCTCCAGGGCAGAGCTGAAAWKGGSCMARG
>NDFG01000009.1:838774-944507 GCA_002167245.1 Sporophila hypoxantha
TTTYMRTGCCACTGATGGTGCACAATCCCAGCTGGAGATTCCTCCTTAGAGATSATGGTGGCAGATGAGCTGAACATCAAAATTTGCTATTTTTGTAGCCCTGGCAGTGCAGGGCTATTTGAGAGTGTTGGRCTGAGCAGGAGTGGTTGGCAAATTCTTTGCCATTAGTAGTGATTTCTAAGAGATGTTTCAGTTAAAAAACCCTTTTTTACTTATCTGCTACATGTAAAAATCTGTAATTATTTCCCTGCTTCTGCAGTGGTAGAAGGAGTTTGTTGAAATACATGTGAAAGAATTTAAAACAGATTTTTTTTTTCCAAGAAGATGAAAAGAACACCAGTAAATTTCCCCACACTGTCAGATAAAATAGCTTTACAATAAACTTCTGAACCATAAAGATCAGGAACTGGACAACTTAAATTGTCCTGAAAGGACACCACATGCTTAATCCTCTTGAAAGCAGAATCATCAAATCCTTCTTATCGTTGCTTACAATATGATTATTATTTTTTTAATGTTGAATTATGGAATCCTGATGCTTTTATCCATTGTGTTCCACAAGAAAAGCCTTCCACTGTGTGTGGAGCAGGGATTACTAAAACAGCTGAAATGGGAATTTTCTCCACTGCTGTATTCAGTTGAAGGCAGAAATAGTATTTTAAAGGTGTTTGATACTTCTGTTTCATTCTTTTTATTAATTATTTTAAATTAACAGGAGGGCAAAATGACTTAAAATAATAAGTTATTATCTCTAGATTTGATTACAGASTAGGGGGGGAGGATGGGTTATGAAAAAGGTTTGGTTGAAATAATTCCCTCCCTTCCAGGGGCATCGAGAACAATTGAAAAAGTCACATTAAAACTCCACACAATCATTTATCCACACAGCAGGAGTTCCTGCAGAAACTAAAAATTAGGGGAATTTATATTAACTGGCTTTTTTAACTCACTGCACTTATTGGTGGGAAATACCTGATTTGATGGGCTCTCCCATATTTTGAGTTGTATTGAACATTTTTCATGTTTTTGCTCTTGCACAACATCCCTGTGTCTGTCACCTGTTTATCAAATTAAAGTCTTCCAAGACAGGATATTTCAAAATATCAAAAATATGTCAAACCCACGTATTTTTGGTAGTGTGAATCTCAGGAACAAATTATTTCTATAAAACAGAGCTGTTAGCACAGGCAGGTAAAACCTAATTCAAAGAATCACAGGGGAAAACCTCCTCATCCTGTTTTTTCCAGCCCCCTCAGAAATCCAGTGTAATTTGYTTTATCCCAATATTAACAGGATATTGAAAGGAGAATATTCCAAATATAATAGGAACTGACTTTGTTTTGTTACTTCTAGACCATGCACTGTCTTGTTTCTAATTGAAATTAGTATAAATTGATTGATACCCACATTTACATTGGAAAATAGGGAAYGTAATCTATGCAAGAGCGCCTTTGGAAAGTAAAATATTAAATATTTTTAAATTATGCACACTTAATTGCATTGTTTTTGTATTTCATTAGCCTATGAGCTTGTCTGAAATATTCCTGCACATTACCAATATTTAACAGTTCATAAAAATTTCTGTCCTTGGAGAGGAGCTTTGTTTGTACTGAATTCCTGATTGGAAGAAGTGCCTGGAATTGGGAATTTCAGTGGAAAAATTGCTGGTAGTTAAAATTGTATGAATCTGAAAGTAGAGTTTATTCTTGAGAATGCTCTTTAAAAATAATAATATTTAAGGAAATAATAATAATAATAATAATAAGGAAATCAACCACAGCAATTTAAATGCTGGGTTTTAAAGCACAGAAATTACTTTTTTAGTGGTTTTAGGGTTTTCTTTCTGCTGGTGCACTGAAGGAATGGTTCATTATTGTTTCATTGAGTGTAAGGCTAATTTGGGTTATTTATAAGGTTAAAGATCAGGTACAGCAGTATCTGAAACCCACTAAATTTAAAAATAATTTCCTATTTTCTCTCCTATGTTGCTCCCAGCAAATCCAGGGCTCTTTGAGAACTAAAAATTAAGGAAAGCAGAGTAGATTTCATGGTGTTGTTGTCTTCCCACCTGATTTAAACAGACCAAATACATTTCCTACAGCTTTAATTGACATTGAAATCATCTTTTCACTATCCCAGGGCTGTCTCTTATACACATCTAGATGTGTATAAGAGACAGGTCTTGGACAATTCCAGGGATGGGGCAGCCACAGCTGAAGGAACAATTTCTTCCTGTTCTTACTGAAGATTTTTGGGTGACCTGTGGAATTTAGATCTGGACCAAACCAGAGCTTTTATTAGGCAGAAGGAATAAATCAAGGCTATTTGCATATTATAATATTTGAATTTAACACATCTTGTGTTGAAATGTGGGTGGGAAATTGTTTTAATTGTGAGAGAGCCCTGATGTGTGTGTGCTGGGAAGGCACCAGGCACGTGAGGTTCCTGATCCAATATTTCTGAGCCTTAATGCACCATCAGGAATTTTCCTGGTGATATTTTCATTAATTCCCTCAAAGCTGCTGCTGTGTCAGCAGCTGAGGAAGATGATGAGGCTGAAGGCTGGTCCCAAATATTCCTACTTCAAGGGATGGGAGAACTTGCCCTTGGATGGATCCATGGTTTGACTGCCCTGATGTTGGTTTTCAATGCCAGAGGGGAAAGCCAGAAACTGCAGGAATTCACTGGGATTTGGTTTTTCCAGCACAAAAAGGAGTTTTCCCATGGTTGGGAGGTACCTTGGAGCTGTGTTTCAAAGGGATTGTTGGGTTAAGTCCATGAATTTTGGTGGAAGTGAAAGAGATTTTAGCAAAGTTTATCCTGGCTTGGGTGTTGACGGTTGTCACAAGGTTTTCGGGGTGAAGGAAGAGACGAGATGGGCTCCATGATCAGAAGGCTTGATTTATTATGTTATGATATATATATACTACATTATAACTATACTAAAAGAAAAAGAAAAGGAGAGTTTCCAGAAGCTGCTTACTACCTAAGAATAGAATAGAAAGAATGGTAACAAACCTGCTCTCTCGGACTGTGTCCGAAAGATCTCAGTTCTGGATTGGTCACCAACTCTAAACATCCAAACTGGGCCAATCCAGGCAGACCTGTTACATTCCACAGCAGCAGATAATTATTGTTTACCTTTTGTTTCTGGGGCCTCAGCTTCCCAGAAGGAAAAAATCCTAAAGAAAGGATTTTAGTGAAAAGGATGTCTGTGACAGCTTGGGGTGTGGTTGATTGAACACGGTGCTGGAGGAGGTGTGGAGGTGCCTCATTTTTGATTAATATTTCATATTCTTTAATTTTTTACACCCTCTCTTTCCCTTCAACCTTCTTCCTTCTGGAGGAAGCTCCCAGAAACCACCCTCAGAGCTTCATATTATGGGATGGTGAGCTCTCTGCACAGAGCAGGGAGACAAAACAATTCCTGCTCTAGCTGGGACCAAGGACAAATGACCCAACTTATGTTGGATAAGTCCAGAGGAGGCCACAAATTTAATAAAAGGGACTGAAGCACCTCTCCTACAAAGAGAGTCTGAGAAAGTTGGGGCTGTTTCAACCTGGAAAAGAAAACAAAGATTATGTGGAGATCTTGGAACAACCTCCCAGTATCCTGTTCACTGGACAGCATTTTTCTTTTAAATAGCCAAGCTTAACTAGAAGGAAAAACAGAAYTTGGGCATTTTTTGTGTGGTGTTTTTTTGTTTTAATTCATTATCTGAACATTACCTAGCTAAGTATTTTCTAAAAGACATTTGATTGTATCAAACCTAAGTGTCTCTTCATTAATAACTTAATGCACCTGCCCTTTCCAGAGAATTTASTGAAGGTGCCTGCTACTAAATGCTGTTTGCATTAATTTTTTTTTTTTTCCAAATGCAGGGCTAATGGGCAGATCCCCAGCTCTGCAGGCTGGAAGTTATTTGAATAATTTGTCCATCTCACAYTGCTGATTTCTCAGGCTAACATTTCTGAGGCTGCAGGTGTCTGCTTTCCCTGAGGTTTGTTGTTTACTGCTCGGGGTGTAATCCTGACATCCTGCTGATTGTTTCTTTACTGCTTTAGAGGGAGAGGAAAAAGGTATGGATTTGGATTTTGTGATTAACAAAGGCTGAGGAGTTGGAGTCAAACACTTCAAGAGTCGTAAAAATCTTTTCTGTGGCAAGCTGTTGTAGATGTGGAGGAGAAAATTGCTGATTGTTCCTCAAGAATTGGCATCAAGTGAAGCTTTGCTCCCATCCTGCTCATGGGTGGCCTTTGGAGATCCAAAGCAGAGCACAAATTTAAACATCTGAAACATCAGGAACTGATGGGAAGTGAGAAGTGCTTCAGTCCCTTTTGCTCCTCTGTCCTTACCAGTTGTCCCTGAAACTACACAAAACCTTTTGAATCCTGGGAAATATCTTGGCTTTCTGGTTCTTTATTTGTCTSATTTTGAAGCACAGGTGGGCTTCAGATTAATAAAAATAAAATATTGAATAAATATTSAATAAATATTTATAAAAATAAATATGGTTAAACAAATGGTTTRGCACACTCAAACAAAGGGTTAAGCAAATGGCTTTGTCCACTCTTTATAAAATATATTTTTAGTAGAAATCAGGGTTTGTGGCATTTTAGAAAGGTGGTGGGATAAGCCTTTCTCAGGTTTGCCAAAGGATGTTGGATGGATTGGAATCTTGGGCTCTGGAGAAGGCTGAATGGAGAAATGTTGAAATTTGCTTTTTCACAAGGGCACAGGACAAGGGGGAAYGGCCTTAAGCTGAAGGAGGATGGGTTTAGATTTGATTTTAGGAAGAAATTGTCCTTCAAACTTTGCCTGAAGCATTAGTGSACAAATAAGAAAAGTCAGGGTGCTGCTTCCTAGATGCCACCAAAATGGCAACAATTCCTTGTGCCTGGACAGTCCCTGCTTGGTCTGCCCAGGTCCTGGCAGGAACTTGCTGGATTTTATCACTGTTGACCCTGTGTGAATTCCAGACTCCCACCAAAGCTTCTCCCTCAGTGCTTTCCACAGCTGGACAAGGGAGAGAAAATAGATTTAATAGAATTCCCATGGAATCTCCTGGGAATGTCAGCTCTGGAGCACCTTCTGGGTTTCTGCAGGGGGGTTCCTCTCATATTCTCACTCCACTCTGCTCTGTCCAGCTGCACAAAGCTTTTTTTTCCTTCTAAAATCCATTATCCCAGAGGCATCACCACCACTCCTGGCTGGCCCAGCCTCGTGGGTCCATCCTGGACTTGGCTGTGGATGTGGAGGAAGCTTCCAGAAGCCACCCCCGTAGCCCCCGGTCCCAAACCCTGCCCACACAAACCCAGCACAACCATTCTGTGTCTGGGGGCAGTTTGGTGCCTCTCAGAGCATTGTGCTGATGCCTCAGGTTTAGCTTTTATATTTTTCACATTCTGAGCTGCTTTAGTGTGTGGGTCTGAGCTTCATATTATGGGATGGTGAGCTCTGTGCACAGAGCAGGGAGACAAAACAATTCCTGCTCCAGCTGGGCACCAAGGACAAATGACCCAAATCTCAGCCCAGGAGCACAAACACCGTGGGCTGCAGAGAGAAAAACAAGCAGGGTGGGACTGCAGGGGCTAAAGCTGGAATGGGACAATGAAGTGCAAGATGCAAATGGAGCAGAACTGATCCCAGGGAGAGACCCCGGGAGCGCTCGTGCATTTTGGGGCCATTTTGGTTCATCTTGAACCCTTGAGTGCATCCAGAGGGGCAGCGAGGCTGGAGAGGGGCTGGGAACACAAACCCTGAGAGGAAGCCCTGAGGGAGCTGGGGGTGCTCAGCCTGCAGCAAAGGAGACTCAGGGCTGCCCCCAGCACTCCCTGCAGCTCCTGAAAGGTGCCTGTGCCCAGCTGGGCTCGGGCTCTTTCTCCAGCAGCTCTGACACAACCAGAGCACACAGCCTCGAGCTGTGCCAAGGGAAATTCAGCTTGGAGAGCAGGAAAAAGCTTTTCCAGCAAGGGGGATAAAGTTCTGCAATGGCTGCCCGGGGAGGGGGTRCAGTCCCCATCCCTGGGGGTGTTTAACAAGCCTGGATGTGGCACTGGSTGCCAGGGGCTGGGCTGGACTCCAYGGCCTTGAAGGTCTCTCCCAACCCAGGGATTCTGGGAATTCTGGGAATCTTGGGTGCCCAGCCCTGGCTGGGCTCTTGKGCTGCCCAAGGTGGATCCATGGAGGAGATCTTTCTAATAAATCCCTSTTTTATTYTKTAACTCTGTCCAGCCTCTSTCCTAGCTCWGCCTTCYCAAGGCATCAGTGCAGCCTCTTTGGGGGTGCCCATCCCCGTTATCCCGGTGTTTTTCCATTCCCATTATCCCAGGAGAGCTCTGCCAATCAAACACCCATCTCTGGATGTGCTGAGGGGCCAGAGCAGCTGTTCCTGGGGTTTGGAGTGTGTTCCCTTCACTGCCCAGCTCACAGATGGCTTTGTGATGGGAGCTGTGCACTCTCACCTCACACTTTGGTTTGTGCTCCTGGAGGAGCAGGGGAAGCTCTGGGGTGCAGGTGTCACCTTCTAAATGTACCTGAAAATCTTCCCACTTTGCTTTGGGATGAAGCTGACACTGATTTCAGCATCCTGAGGAACTTCTAATATYAAAGGGGGTGGTGGTGGGAATGGCTATGCAATAATAATTTAATGTTTAATAGAATAATATTAATGTATTAATATTTTAGCAGTCTTGCACCCCCCAGGTTTAATATTCTTTAGTATTTCAATGGTCAGCTGTGTGTTTTTAATGCCCTGTAGTGTGAGCAGAGATGGCCATCAGAAATGTTATTTTACATTTAATGTTAAACACTCTTTTCCTGATCCTCTCTCAAATACATTATCTTTTCTCTTTTTAAATGCTTTCCTCCGTAGAACAAATCCCTTCTCCTTTTAAAACTACAATTTTAATTTTTTTTTTTTTAACTGAAACATCATAAAGCTCCCATTTGGGAGCTACCCAATTACATCTTACAATAATTCCATTGAATGATCTATAGCTCCACTTTTATTCCCTATTAGTATTTGCCTGATCGATGGGCAGCYTAATTGATTGTTCAGGTCAAATGTCTTTATTGGCTGCTGCCTGAATCCCTCCTCRTTCTGACATAAACCATCCTCTGGTCTGTTGGAGTTCTTGTACTCATTTTTGTACACCAGAACCATAAATTTCGTTCTGTTTCAATGTTATGTCAATCAAGATAATCCCAATAAAATGGGGCTTTCCTTTTTCACCCAGATCTGTTGAAAGGTTCATATTTCCCTCTGAATTTTAATTTTAAAACATTTTTATSCTGGGGTCTCACTGATAATGTAGAAGTTTCCCCCCACTTTTCCCTCTATTTCTGTGATCTCAGCATTTCCTGGACCTGGCACGATGGATATCGATTCCTGCTGCTTTTCCAAAGATATTTCTAACTGGATTAGTTGGCCAAAACTCCCATAAAATTGATGAAGYTGCTTCATTCATTCATAAAACCCTTTTAAGTGAGGCTGCTTTAGCATGAGCAGAATTGTWGGGAGGCTGAACTAGAACAGAAAATGTGGAATAATGATGTTGGATAATCTTTGCAGATAAATCCAGCTCCTGCACATGAGGTCACAGAGACCCTCCAGTGCCTGAAAAATGAATTTCCTTGGGTTTGACCTTCCTTTGCAGAGTTTTTATGGCCCTTTTTGGGGTTCTGTTTTCCTGGGTGTTTTGGGGTGGAATCCCATCCTGGAGCTCTGCGCTTCCATGGAGGGGGATCTGAGCCGCGAGTGAGGGAATTTTCTGGAAATCCAGAGCATGGCACAGCTTCAGCTCAGTGTAGGTCAGGTTTTATTCCAGGCAGGATTAGGATTAAGCTGGATTTTGGTGGTTTTGGAGATTTCTTTCAGCCTTGTAGGTTTGGTGGCTCTCCAGCTTTTCTCCCTCTGTTCGTATTCTTGAAGAAGGCGCTTTCCTGATTTTTTTGTTCTTAACCAGTTTCATTGATTCATCTGACAGAATCTAASTGAAGGAAATATTGTTTCCAATCAGAAGAATTTGGGGCAAAATCTTTCTCTAGGAATTAGAAATATGAATATTTAGGGTGTTGTTACAGTTTTGTTGTATAAAATGCATCTGAAAATACTTGATTTGTTACACAAAGATATTTCTTTTGGTTCTCTGTGAATAAGAAGCTGCATTTTGTGACTTTACTGTTTATGTCTCTGTCTCATCCCCATGGTTTTACTTTACAAAGCCATATTTCTGAAGAAAAATATTTAATTTAATGTACAGTCCRTGTTGTTTAATTTTTGAAAGATTGCACTAATTGAAAAGCTGTTTAATAAGAAAGTTTTTTAAAGGCTCACTGGTGTGCTAAAATTTCAAAGATGGTTAAACCACAAGAAAGCAACTCCAACTGCTGTGAGGAAAAAAAGCAAACAAACAATTGAGGGCACTGTATTATGCAGTTGTTTCTGTAATTGGGGATAAGTTGTGTTCTGTTAACATTTCATTGAATTTTCTTTTAATTGCAGTTAGTGATGAAGAGCTGAAGAAAAGAATAGCTGAGGAACTGGCACTGGAACGAGCCAGGAGAGACTCTGAAGCTCAGAAGAGAAGGTTGGTTCATTAATAATAACAATATTTCAAACAAAGTTGGACTTAATGCTTTTATTTTATTTATCTGCTTACTGGAAATAACTGAATTTTGTGCWCAAACTGCCTGTGAGAGCTCTGGGGGCTGCAGCAGGTTTGGATATTAAATCCATGTTCAACAACAAATGAGCTGGAATTTCCTTGTAAGAGCTGATCCAAACTGTTGCTCTAAATCCCTTTTGACCTCTTGGGCTTGGCTTTTTTGCTGCCTTTTAAGCTCAATTTTGCTGATTTCTCTGGAGCCCAAATAATCACTTTGTGCTGCACAGACAGAGCAGGGGTGGGGTCCCTGTGACTCCAGGGGCTGAGCAAAAGTACCTTGAAATGGCAATTCTGGAGTTTTCTGGGAATTCTGGAATTCCCAGGATGTTTTGAGGTACTTTGAGTATGTAAAATACTGTATTAAACCAGTTCACACCAGTAAAAACCTTTTGGTTCCTTTCTGTATGTTGAAATATTCCTTTCTTAGGCATTTTTTATTCTCAGAGATTGCAGTGATTCTGAAAGCCTGATCAGAGCCATTATTAGCAATTAAAAATTCATCTTTAAATTTAGAAATTTTGGTGTCTGCTGAACTTCTGTGTTTATTTCTCCTTTCAGTGATTGTTTTAAGTAGATAACACAAACACACTGAGTATAAATACAAATATTCCACACTGTCCTCCACTGAGAATGGGGAGAAAGGCTCATTATGATGGATTAAAAAAAATTAGGCTGTAATTAGTACTACTTCAACTGTCTGCATAGATCTCAGTTGTTTCCTACCCAACATTCTGTTATTTAATTGAGTTAGGTTGATGGAGTATATAATTAGATAGGACTGTATTAATGTCCCAGGGAAAAAAAAATCAAGCTTTTCTCTTTTTTTTTGCATCAGCAATAAAGGAAATCAATAAGTTCCAGTGAAATCCCCCCTCTCCTCAACTGGGCTTTGACAGGAAAACTTGGGTTATTTTTGAGCTTCTTGAGTGCTCAAGRCTTCAGCTAAATGGGATTAAAATCTAGAAATATTTGGTTTGCAACTTCAGCATTTTCTCATGTGACACTTTCAGTRCCTTCCAGAATTCTCCTTGCAGGGTTGTGCCTTGGTCTGTGAAAGGGAGGGAGCAGATGAGGTAAAACATCAAAGTAAATTAATGATGATGATGATGATAAAGAAAGGAAAAATAGCAAAACTTGTTAACAGCTTCACTTCTTTTCCAATTTTGATTTACTTAATTATTTTTTTTGGTTGTTTTATTATTTTTTTTACACAGTATATTTTTATTATTACAATTTTTTTGTTACACAGTGCTATTTTTCATTATAATGTTTTATTATCATTTTTACACCAATTATAAAAATCTGGTTTTAACAGAGCATAAAGGGTTTTTTGTCTTGAATGAAACAACTGTAAAAGATGCAGATCTTTTTTCAGAAGTAAAACTTAAAGTCTTGATGGGCTGAATTCTGGTGGAGGTTTGTGTTTTAAAAGCATTCAAGAAATTCACATTATTCAGGTAAATTCTTTTGTCTTCCATGTGCAGAATGTTCCAGCTAATAGAAACATGGAATATAAGCTGTAGTAATTTGTGATATAAATACAAACACATTGATGCTGTTTTGGAAAACAGAACAAATCCCTCAGCTCTACATTTAAGCTTCTTGACCTTGCACTTGTGATTTATTAACAATTTCATTTCATAACCTGCTAATTTTAAGACAAATCCTGTTGGGATGTGACATAAAAATTAAARTTTTTACCTCCACATTCATCTCATGGATTGTTTTACCATGGATGGTATATTTTACATATTTATATTCTCACTTCTTTCTCTAAACCAGGATTTTTTCCCAATATTTCAATGAAATAACATTTCAGCCTAGAAATATCTGAAACTTTGGACTGTTTGTTGTCTGATTCCAACTGCCTAATAGCTGAGTTTGGTGCTGTTCTGTGAGCACTGGATGAGCACATTTGGGTTTGATTGCAAAATGTCTTTTACTCATTTCAGGCTGTGAAGGGAAGAAATCTTAATTTGAACTTCTAGCTAAATTATTTATTCACACATCCATACACAGTACAGATGGGCTGCTATATAAAGTTAAAATCTGTGCTTATTTTGGGGATTAGAGCTGAAGAGTGACTCTTAAATTGTATTTTAATGCCATCAACTCGCTAACAATATATSAATTACAGCTTCTATTTAACAGGACTTGGAATAATTAATAAAATAGTGATTTAGACCCACCTTACAATATATTTCCAAAATTCTGCATTGATTCCACTTTACTCTTCCTTTTACTCAACCCAGCTGTTGTTCCTGACTTGGGTTTTTGAAYATTTTGAAATGTTTCATCTGAAAAGCGTTTTCATTTTGGAAAGTTCATGTAAAAAATTGATGATCATTAATTTACAACAGAATTTGTATAGTTTGCAACAGTAACTGTGAGCAGTTAATGTGGCAGAGCTGCAGTCTTAGGGTGATACTCAAGGGAACATAAAAAYGAGAGGATGGACACAAAAACTTGAGCTTGACAGTGGTGACAGGTAATAAATGATAATTAAGAGAAGAATTCTGAATAATAAATAAGAGAAATCCACACAACTCAATGAACCAGTGGGTGATAATTTCAATTTTGCCTTTTCTCTGCTTATTCTAGACAAGCTCAGCAAATGTTTAGCATTTTTTTCTAATTTCCTAAGAAAATGAGAAAATTTTTAATGTCATGGCTTTGAGAACAGGCATTGGGGAAATAAATAAATTTCCTTCTCCCATCAGAGAGCAGAACTTATCCGCTCCATCCATTAACTTTGTCCTTGGATACAAAGCTGTTCATTTGTTGGGCTCCACGATACTGATGGTGCTCAGTAAATCTGTTTTTCAAGTTTGCTTTAAATGAAAAGTGCAGGCAAAGTAAAAAGTATTTTGAGGCAGCAAAAAGAACAACTTCTATCATCAGCATAATGATAAAATTTTAGATACTGCCAAGCTCATCAGAGTGCTGGATTCCTCCACTAAAATACACAAACCAGTGCTTCAGAGGCAAGTGATGGATGTGATTTCCCATGGAAATTGAACGTTCCTGAATGATGACTTGCCTTTTTTTCCACCCCTGAAAATCAGAGAAATTTCAGACTTTTTATTTTGCTAATCATTTAGCTCAGGCTAATTATATTTGGGCGGGGTTCAGTTTCTTGCTTGGTGAGTGTTTCCCAGCTTCCACTTTTTAAATATGATTTGGCACAGGGCAAATATTAATTATATGTAGAGTGAGGTGTTTTTGCAAGCTGCTGTGCATGGCAGTGCCTTCAGTAGTGYAGGAAGTGTATTTTGTTCAAGTCTTCAATATATTCATCCCTGGAATTGTGTTGGTGTGCCAGAAATGTGTCCCTCAACTTTGGATGGGACTGTCCTACGACGTGCTCTGATTCCAGGGCTTCTTTCTTAAAGGAAAACTCCTGCTGGAAGGAGGAATTTTAAGGCAGGAAAAGGCTTAAAAATGGACTTTGGTTTGTTTTGCTGGCCCTACAGTAATTCTGCTGCCAGCTCTGCTTTAGAAATGTTTAAGATATGACAGAGGAGGAGAGGAGAAGGMTCCAGGGAGAGCTTCCAGCACATTCCAGGGCCTGCAGGGGCTCCAGSAGAGCTGCAGAGGGACTGGGGACAAGGCCTGCAGGGACAGCACCCAGGGAATGGCTCCCACTGCCAGAGGGCAGGCATGGATGGGATCTTGGCAATGAGGAATTCCTGGCTGGGCTGGRATTGCCAGAGCAGCTGGGGCTGCCCCTGCATCCCTGCAATGCCCAAGGCCAGGCTGGACACTGGGGCTGGAGCAGCCTGGGACAGTGGSAGGTGTCCCTGCCATGGCAGGGGTTTGGACAGGATGGGCTTTAAACTCTTTCCCACCCCAAACCATTCCAGGATTCTCTGGTGGCTTTTGATAACTGAGTTTTTTGTGTGTCTCTGCCATCTCATCACCTGTGACCAGGTGGTCAAACTTGGGTAACTTTTYTCTTGAAAAATCCTTTCCTTGAGTAATGCAGACAAGAGCTGATAGAATATTCTGTCTTGGTTTGAAAAGCCAGGTRWCTGCTAAGGACGGCAGGAGCCTCTCTTGAAATGGAAAATTCTAACCCCTCCCTCTGAATTATTATAAATTTGAAATTAGGGGGCTCTCAGGCAAAGATATGGGAATAGAAATAACAGTTCTTTACTAGGGAAATTAAAAATACAAATGCAGTAGTACAAACCAACCCACTGTCAGAGTGGGAGCAGGCTCTGCCCCCTGTGTGTCAGGGGGTGGCACAGCCCCATCCCATGGGGGCTCAGCCCTCCTGCAGTGCCAGCTGTGCTTCTGCTGCAGCAGGGATCCTGCACAAGGGGGGAGTTTTCCTCTGCAGCTCCAGGGCTGCTGGAGATGGGCCTGGGCTCCCTCTGGCAATGCAGGGCAGCAGAAAGCTGCTCCTCTGGCAATGCAGGGGGCAAAGGCTGCTGTGCTGTGCCAGGCTCAGATTGGATCCAGGTAGGAATGCTTGGCTCCTCCCCTGGGCGCAGCATCTCCCCATGGGATGCTGGAATTGGATCAGCCCTGCAGGGACACTCAGTGGCCATGGACAGCAGAGATCTCCTGGAGGGAGGGTTGGCTGTGGGAGAGATAAAGAAACCTGCCCCATGAACAGAGATCACTGCCCCACCTCTGACAGATGGAAATAGAATACAAACCCCCAGGAACATTTTTCAACCTGAGACACATTCCCTGGGAATGAAGTGCTGGATTTTGTTCTCTGTGGCTCACTGGGCTCCAGAGGATGTGACATTTTATCTGTCACCMGCTGGACAACTGATTGCAGCCTCTATTTGTGCCATCCTCATCCGTTTGGAGGAATCTTTCTAAATTGTGAATGAGCTTTGACTCCGCCCTGGTGCACAGAGTTGCTCTGTGATGAGTTATTAAAGTTGTACCCATTTGATTTTTTAATTTGTTTTGTTGTTGTGCTTCACAGAGGGTCTGGAGATAACTGCTCATCACTCTGGGGTTTCATTGATCTCTTATACACATCTAGATTTGTTTTGTTGTTGTGCTTCACAGAGGGTCTGGAGATAACTGCTCATCACTCTGGGGTTTCATTGATGCTCTGAGTGCCTCCCCCCAGCCTTTTTTTTTGTCGTGTCTGAGCAGTACATTGCATAAATGATGAGCTCTTAGTAAACCTGGAGTAAAGAGTTGGTGCAGAACAAATTCACCAGTGAAATGTAAAGTGAGAGAAGAATGAAGAAGAGTATTGGACAAGAAGCCTTTGGGAAACTGCAAACCAAAATTGTTATATTAAAATCAATACTGGGCCTTGACCTTTCTGTGCTAGTGGATACTCTAAAACTTCCTATTGATTTCTGGTGTAATGACATGTTTATTCCAGTTTCCTGGCACAGGTGTGGAGAACAAGGGGGGAAAAKAAAATTATGGATTTCTTTACAATATTCATTTTATATTTCAGTGAGTTAAAGATATGAGGAGCATCTTAATGTATCTTTAGTTCATATGGGGAGCTAATTAATTGTGGTGAAAATTTCTTCAAAGCATTCTTTTCCTCCTAAATGATTATTTTTTTTTCCCAAGTAATCAGCTACCTTGAAGAGGGAAACCTGYTTTTTCCTGTAGGATTGTCCTCAGGGGGAGCAAAAAGCTCCTTTTTAGGAAATAGTTGTTATTTTGTCTTCTGCCACAGGGACCTGTTGGTATTGTTTGGATTAAGTGGGGGAAGAGTCTGGAAAACTCCATCTTCTGTGCTGCTGACAGKCAGAGGAAAAGCTGGGAATGCTCCAAAGCTGTAAAAGTGGTGATAATTGTTTTGACTTGAGATAGCTCAAAAATAAAGAGTTTAATATCTCCTGGCAAGAGAAGCTGCACTGGTTTGGTAAAACCAGAGATCCCAACTGATAATCACATCGAGGAAGGGAAGGGGATTTTATAGGGGCGACTGATTCTATAAAAATTTAAAATAAACCCTTTTTCCTTGTGTTGGAGCTCTGGCTGTGGGGAATTGGAGATTTCTGTGCTGCCAGGCACTGACCCCAAGAGAACACTGCACTGACCTGAGGCCTGGAGAAGCTTCCAGAATGGAATGATGGAACTGGGATTGTGGGTGTGCAGTTTGAACAGAAGTGTGTGATATCACAGGGTGGAAACCCAGAGTTTAAGGGTTTAGAATACAGTAATATCTATATAGAGCTAAGATAGAAGTTTTAGGGCAGTAGCTGGTCCTTCTTCACCTTCTTCTCCATGGGTTTGGGTGGTTTTGTGTAATTAGACAGAAAAATCTGCATAGCAGAGTTCGAGTGAATAGTTGTTAAGTTCAAAGTTAACATATTTAAGTCTCATTTCTTAATTAAATAATTTAACCTTAAAAGACCTTATAAGAAAAGATTGTTAACCAKTTTGTACCTTACTAAGGAAGAACTGCAGAACTCACCACCTATAAAATTATAACATAAATAAAAATAATAAACACCTAAATCTAAACACAAACTAAGCTCTCAAATACCTTCAATCCCAACACAATTCAACAAAAGAAAAAAAAAGAGCTGCAATTCAACAAAAGGAAAAAATCCAAAACCCAACATTTAATGGATCGTTTGAGGATAATAACATTGTTATTAATTATTATAAATTAATAATAATGTATATAATACCTCTATATTATAGAAATAGAAATAGAAATAGAAATAATAATAATAATAATAATAATAATAATAATAATAATAATAATAATAATAATAATTAGGAGGAGCCTAACTCTAATAATAACTTTAAAACTTACATTTAAACAAAAAACCCTTTGGAGTGCCAAAGGGCCCCTTCAGCCTCAGGGCTGTGGAGATTTTGGCCTCACATCCCACCTTGAGTTCCTCCTATTTTTCCTTCCCAACCATTCAATTTCTCCAACATTTCCCCCCTCTCTCAGCAGAMACTTCCCTTGTCTGATCTCACACTCAGCAAAAGCTTTGGATTCAGAYSTTTATTAGKTCTTATTTATATTACAGTCTTTATAAATTGTGTGTTCTGTAGTATTTAATAATTYAGAAATGGAGATATATTTCTTTTTTATAAGGTTTTTTAAGGATAAACTGTCTAATTAAGAAATGATACTTTAATTATTTTTACTTTTAACCTAATAACTCATTACTTGTGTCTTGTAATGTGGATTTTTTTATTTAATTATACAATATTATTTAAACTCATGAAGAAGAAGGTAAAGAAGAAGGACTAGTTTTGTTTTAAATCTTCCATCTTGTTTTATATATATTATTATACTCTAAAACTTTAAACTCTTAGTTTTTTATTAGGTGATATGATACACTTTTATTTAAACTATACACCCATAATTTTAGTTTTATCATTCAATTTTGGAAGCTTTTTTTACAGGTTTAGGTCAAATGCAGTGTTCTSTTGGGGGTCAGTGTCTGTCAGTATAGAAAGTCTAAAATTCTCAGCAGTCAGGGTTCCAACAGGTGCCTTTTTGGGCAGCCAGCTCTTCAAAGCAGGGAAATTTAGTGTGTGATTTTTCCCTGCAAAATGCCAAGGAAGCATAAAAGTGTTTATCAAGTTGGGAAGTATCAAACTGCCTTAGAAGCCTGTTGAAGTTTTATTGTTTTCAGTGAAAAAAATGTATTGTTTTCAGAAGAAAAAAAGGTGTTTGGCAATGGCAGAGTTACTCTCCAAGGTTTCCTGCTCTGATTCTCCATTAATACCATTATGTCTGACTCTCAGGATATGGAGAGATGAATCTTGGAGATGGGAGGTGGAAATTGGAGAGAGCAGAGCTATAATTCACTCCTGCCTTTATAAACCCCAATTTTCAAGGGCTTATTTTTCACATGGGTTTTAAAACCTGCCATATCAGCTGACAACTTGGATACTGAGCTTCATCTTGATCAGTTTATTTCTAGGAGAGATGGAAAAATGACTTGGAGCTAGAGAGAGAGCATCCACAAAAATAATCCTGCTTCATAGTTTCAGATTCAGGTAGGAAAGAGGAAAACTATTCCCCCCCGGCAATTTTAAACAAACCTTTGCTTTCAAACTGCTGAGCTCTTTCATTTTGAAAAGCAGCAAATGAGCAGCAGAGAAACACTTAAAAATAGTAATAATAATAATGRTACTAATAAAAATTTTTCTAACTGTCACTTCATTTTAATGGATAATTAATGTTGTCATAATTCCAGGGCTGCTTTTGCAGATCCCAAGGGGAAGGATATTAAGTTGGAAAGTAATTTCAAGTGGAGTTATGTGGCTAGCTAAACACACACAAATTATGTAAAGCAGTTTTAAAATTCTAACTCAGGTTCTCTTTGTCCCTCTGGCATAAAAGTGGGAATTTGCTCATCTATTCTGTCTCTATATAATACTGATCTAAATGCACCTATTTTAAAAGCAATAACTTTATGAAGTGTAATTAAAAATCCCCTCAAACAACCTTCCCCCTTTTCTACTCACCCCTCCTCCTTCCAACACCAAACACTGCCCCARAAACACTCCCACAACTCAGGAATCTCCAAGAAAACTCAACCACTGACAAGAGTCACTGTCCTTGTTGCTCTGAGTGTTCACAAGCTGTCCATGGAAGTGCTGTTGATAARTTGAATTAATTGGAGTGAGTTGAGTAGATAACTGACATTTGAAATGAGTCTGGGATCTTCTGATCAAGGCCTGGCACATAAAACCACGTGGCCATTGTGAGGGATTTTTCCTTTGACAGATGTTAGGCTGGGGCTGGAGGGCAGCTGGGAAAGGGAGAGGGATAATGAGGGTGTTTTGTTGGATGGTGTGGCTTGGATTGAGAGTTTGGGTGATACGACAAGTCTGGTGTTTGAAATAGGGTGACTGAGGCAGTGGTGGTTATGTGGGATGAGGTGGAAAATACTCTTAAAATTGTATTTCCAGTGTTTGCTTGGGTTTGAGAACAGACATGAGGGAATCATAGAATCATGGAATGGTTTGGGTTGGGAGGGACCTTCAAGATGATCTCATTCCATAGGAGCAGGGACACCTCCCACTGTCCCAGGCTGCTCCAGCCCCAGTGTCCAGCCTGGCCTTGGGCATTGCAGGGATGCAGGGGCAGCCCCAGCTGCTCTGGCAATTGCAGCCCAGCCAGGAATTCCTCATTGCCAAGATCCCATCCATGCCTGCCCTCTGGCAGTGGGAGCCATTCCCTGGGTGCTGTCCCTGCAGGCCTTGTCCCCAGTCCCTCTGCAGCTCTCCTGGAGCCCCTGCAGGCCCTGGAATGTGCTGGAAGCTCTCCCTGCAGCCTTCCCTTCTCCAGGGGAACATTCCCAGCTCTCCCAGCCTGGCTCCAGAGCAGAGGGGCTCCAGCCCTGGAGCAGCTCCATGGATTCCTCCAGATTTGCTCCAGCAGCTCCAGGTCCTGCTGCTGCTGAGGGTCCCAGAGCTGGACACAGAACTCCAGGTAGGAGTTCAGCCTAAAGAAAGATCAGAATCCCCTGATCCCTTGCCCTCCTTGTCTCTGCTATGGAGCACATCCCAAACTCRTGTGGGAGTTGTGTGACAGTGACAGGGATGGACCAAAAATGAGGGAGGATTTATTGGGATGGACAAAAGATGAGGGAGGACTTACTGGGATGGGAAAAGGTCAGTGCCAGCTCAGGGATCAGTGCTGGAATCACTTCACTGTTCTCAGCACTGTGTATAATGAATTAAGGGCTAATTTATATTCATGTATRGCAAATGTTAAGGAGGAGCAGTCACCCTGAGGAAGAAGTGGATATGGAATAGAGAGATGGAGTTCTCATTAGATTTAATAATGAGAAGTTCAAGCATAACTGCTTCAAGTGTGATCCCTTCCCTCTTCTGCCTGTGCCAGAGTCACGAGAGCTCCTGGTCACTTGTGATGATTTGTCAGAGGGTTTTAATGGTGCTGGGTCTGGTGGGTAAAGTGRGGCCAATTTGGGTCCCTGTCGTCACGTTTGACTGGTTTTGCACTCATGAAATGATGATAAATCTGCGTTTGATGAGCTGTGTGATCCTTTTTGAGTTCTTATATTCTCATGATTGTAAAGCTTCAGCATTTTGGGTTTGGATTTGGAATCTTGAAATCATGGAATCTTTGAGGTTGGAAATTCCTTTAAGATGGAGTTCAAGCATTAATCCAGCACTGCCAAGCCACCACTAAACCACATCCCCAATGCCACATCTTCAAGTTGTTTAAATCCCTCCAGGGATGGGGACTCCAGCACTCCCTGGGCAGATGTGCCAGGGCTGGACAACCCTTTCCATGAAGAAATTTTCCCAATATCCAATCTGAACCTCCTCTGGCACAGCTTGAGGCCATTCCCTCTCCTCCTGTCCCTGTTCCCTGGGGTTAGATCCCAAATCCTCCCCTGGCTGTCCCCTCCTATCACGCAGTTGTGGAGAGCCACAAGGTCGCCCCTGAGCCTCATTTTCTCCAGGCTGAGCARTAGGAGCACCAAAAATTTGAAGGCAAAATGTCCTTTTGACACCATGGCTTTCAGGTGCAGAAAAATGATATTTTCTGTTAATATTTGCATGATTTGAAAGGTRTAAAAGTGCATTTTTCGAACAGTTGTGAAGAATGTGATTGCTACTAATGTTAGGAACAGCTCCTGTCACTTGTGCTGTGCAGAGTCTATGTGAGTGGAGAATAATGTTTTTAATGAGTGAACAGTGGTAGAAACTTCAGTTTTGAACAACTTTTTTGTGTTTTCTGTGCCTTGACCTCTCAGATAATTTGTTTCCTATCTCTGTCCTTCGTTAYGTGTTTGTAAAATCAGAAGAACTTGGGGTAATTTCCCTGACTTTGCAGACAGGTGAGATGGAGTCAGAGAAATCTCCATTTCACACCTCTCAGAGCTCAGCTCAGCTTGGAGATGTTTTCCTGACGTCTCTCACATCCTTTCAAATCCCTCGGCAGCTTCGCCAATTTCCAGCCGCGGCTTTCCTTGGCGCATCCCGCTCATGAAATATTGAAACTCAGCCCTCACAGACATCATTCACTCATTAATATTGCAGCCTGCCCTAAACACATTGCTCAAAACATTTTGGGATCTTCTGTGAGTCCRTCAGGAGGAATTAAGGAGCTAGTTGAGGTCCAAGAAAGCAGAAAACCTCATGAATCCTCTTCATGTTATATCATCTCCAGTTGGAGTGAGTTTTTGGGTTCCATATCATTAAATTTTTCCCTGATTCATAGAGGACAGGATGATTTTCCTGGCAGTGGACTTTGGAATGGGAAGTATTTTGATTTTTGCTTGCTTGGAAGTAATGAAAAATGACRCTGTTCATGCTTTAGGCTTGAGTGACTTTATGGTGGAACGTCATAGATCCATCAGATTGTGTAGCTTGGAGACTGTAATAAAGATAAAACAACTGGCAAGTAATCACTGCCCTGAAAAAATAGCAAAAAGGAAATGCTTAGACTTTGATAGTGTAATAAATTTCCAATATCTGAAAATAAAGGCTGGAAATGACAAATCACTGTATTTCTCTAAGAGTATTGTTTGCCAGTTTTGGATTTCTGTGGATTTTTGATTAATGGAGAATAAACTGTGAAGTGGCCATCAAAGCACAAAACTAATATTTTTCAGCTTTTCTCAGTGTGTTGCTGTTGTCTGTGAATTAAAAGGTGCTTTTTCCTTAATTAACATCTGCAGGTGTTTTTCAAGAACAACAGAAATGGATATTTTGAAGTAAACAAAAGAGRGAGTTCTTGTGGATTTAGAATTAAATTACTCATCTTGTTATTGTGACTAACAGGGGTCATGCTGGGCATGAGGAGAGTCCTGGGCCATAAATCCACATGGCAAAATTAACAATTTGCTTTTCTTGAACTTAATTAAAAACTAGATGTGAAAAGGATGGAGACCACTTGGAGTGCAGCAAAGTTTTATCAGTCTTTTTTTTTTAGAGTGTATTTTTTGTTTTTCTTGTGATACAGAAAACTGTTTGGCCTCAGAGATGATTTCTTGTTTGGGTCTTAAATTTCTATTTCTGTGTTTCAAATTCTAATTTCTAATTGGAAAGTGGAGCCAGTCCTATATTTGGCTTCTCCTATCTGGTTGGACTTTATATGATGGTTGTCAGTTATTAATTTTAAGTCATGACTTAATTGAGAAATTATTTTTCCTCTTGTTTTGCTTTGTGTTATTATGTTGTTATTACTTGATTTTAAGAGATGTGGGTTAAGGGTTTCAGTCTGTTTTAGATCATGCACTGAAATATTTGATAAATTCACAGGTAAATTCTCTTGTGCTTAATCTTCCGTGTAGGACTTTCATAGTTCAAAAGCTGTACAATAACACATGCCATTAAAATCCCACATTCCTTGCTCTTCCAGAAAGAAAAGAGAGGAATAAAAAGATGGAATGCAGAAGCAGAAATGTTATTTTGGTGAAGTATTTTCCCTTTGGTCTGAAGCTCTGCTGGAGAGGAGGTTGGAATGGGTGGTTTGATCACATGGATTTGATTTCTGTACCTCCTGCTCATATCTCAGAAAATCTAAATTAACAAAACCTGACTTTTTATTTATTTCTATTTTAAATATATTTAATTATTTTTTATTTATATATTTTTTATATCTGGGAGTGTCTTCCAGAATTCTTTTTGCTTGTTGTTGTGTGATTGCTCCTTGAGATGATGTGGTGGTTTTGCGTTCAACGTGAGCCAAATCTGATTTAGAGGTGGAATGTACTGCAAACATTATTTTGATTAAAGTGACTTCAGGACTAAAACAGTCCAAAATTTGTCTTACAGTGGAGCCTGAATATGACAATGTGATAACAAAAATACTCAAATTCTTGTTATGCCCCTCTGACAGGAATAAATCTTCTGAGATCCCTAAATCCTGGGTGATTGGTTTGTCAGGATTTACCCATCCTCTTACAAAAAAATACAGATATATAAATTTTCTTCACAGCATTAAGTTAAGAGTGTTGAAGTTCTCAATGACAGTGCTGGGGAAAGGCAGGAATTGTTGCTTTTTTTTGTGTTGGTTGTGTGCTATAAAGCAGTTGAGAAATGAAATATTGCGAAGTGTTAACGCAGACTTTAACTGGAGCTGCTTCTTAATGCTTGATGTGTGTTTTCCAATAGCACCATGAAAAGTGATTGCCTTGCATGCCACACTTCATTAAATCAGCCACTCCACACTTCTTAAAGCAGTATTTCATAATTATTTAGAAGGATTTTATTCAAAAAGATATCAATTGTGTGGGGAAAATGTATAGCCAGCAGCCTTTTCTGCTGCTTCAGCAGCTTTTTTAGCATCCTTTCTGTATAAATGATCAGTGTAACGCTCTCTGTTGTCTGGAGTTCTGTGCTCAAACACAAGAGCCATTAACTTGAGCCTTTATTTCTGCTGTAATTAAAAATGTCACTTGAAAAAAAATTCCTGGAGTAGTGACAAGTTTTTATATATATATATGCACATACAGATATAGGTATATATATTTTATTTTTTTTTTTACTTTTGCCTAGCTAATATAATTTATAGATAATAATATAATTTATTACTGTAAATCCAGCTGATGTTTGCCTTTATTTGGTACATGCTGAATGCCAGGAAAATGAATTTGTAATGCCAAGGAAAAACCCTACTGGAGGTTGATGCAGGCGAATGTTTGCGATCAGCGGGATCTGCAGAATGTTTGTTTCATTAAGCTCCTACAAGCCACCCAATTATGGAACTCAAATAAATGAAAATGACTTCAAAATCCCGCTTATTTTGTTWAAAACTCTGCTGAATTTCAATCAGTTGAGATGGCAGTTTAGGAATATTGTTTTGGGAGTAAAAACTGCCCTAAATAAAAGTTTTTTTTGAGGAATTTAACTCRTTGTGTTTGTGTGATCCTGGTCGCACAAATGAGGGTGAGAGTTGATRAAAAAGAGTTGAAATTTTTGCTTGAAGGTGAAGCCAGGAGCTGTTTTGGACATAAAAAAGTTCCTTTTTGGTCTAAATAATATAAAATTTAATAATGAAATAGTGTAATTTTCTTTTATGGTAGAACACCCTGCAAGGAAAGGGAAAGGGAGGAAAAACCCAAACAGTAAAATGCATTTTCTGTGACTGAGGTGACTTGAGTATCTTGATCTAGATTTAAATAAGAGATTAGGAAGAAGATCTAATTTGATGTAAAGAAGAATTAAATGTAAATATCTGAGTGTTGGGGGGTTGCTTTATATTGGTTTTTTTATTTTTGTTTGTTTTTTAATTTTTCATAGTTTATAATGTGGAAACTTTTGGCTGGATTTTTCTGCTTTTTTATGTAAAATATGTTTCGTATCTTTTAATTACTCTGCTGTGTACAGCAGCATAAAGAAGAGACATATTTTATRGAAAACCACTTTTAGGAGGTCAGATCCAAGAAGGATGAGGAAGKTTCTTCCTTCAGTCTYGGGAAGCATTAAATGCTCTTTGTTRCTCACCAGAAAAAGGTGCTGAGACTACTATTTTGACACTTTTTTTCCTTTTTAGGCAAAACATGATTTCTCCAATCCAAAAGACAACCAGCATGTTTTGACTGCACTGTGTGAAGGATTGTTATGATTGTATGAAGGATTTGTTATATCAATCCTGCTGAAGTAATTTAGGGGACCTTGGGAAATCACTTAATGGAATTTGGTCCATGTCTGCATAATCAGAGTTTTTTATTTTTTTTCTTTTTTAGCTGGAGTAATTGAAGATGCAGCTTAATAAACTTTTATAAAGATTCCCAGTTGGTTGCTGCATTTCAGAGGGTTTGGAGCTGAGCACTGAAGTAATACATCTTGTAATTGTCTTTTTTCCTCCCTACCTCACTTAAATGTATTCCCTGGGGAAGAATCTAATGTACTCTAATGCTGGTACCTTTTACAAAGTGACCCGACTCATTAGGATTTGTTCTCCAGAGCTCCCTTGACAACAGATAAATGCACTGAGAATATTGAAGCTTCCTCTCCATCACTCTTTCAAACAAAAAAAAATCTATTTGAAACCCAGTGTTTCATAGCTCCATTACTGCTCTGAGTTCCGTGCTCGGTGTCACAACACACAGRTTTTATTCACYGAGTGTTCCCATGAAAATGAGACAYGGTGTGCTTGTCTCAAGTACTCCATTGAAGGTTTCAAATCTATTTATGGCTTGTGACATAGAAACATTGAGAATTTTCTGGGCCTGAAGTTGCCTTTATTAACTCTGTTGCAACAAGTTCAATAACTATTTTCTCTGCTCCTCTCAGATGGCTGGGAAAGGTTGATGATGGTTCTTCGATCTTCGTGGAGCTTGGGAAATGGATGAAGTCCTTGGGTTTATGGTGTGTTTAGGGAGGAAAACATTTTCCCAGTGCAGGAAGGCTTTTAGGTGGAAATTGAGTGCCTGCTTGCTGCTGGGAAAAGGATTTTSCCAGAAAAATGGTTCCATAAAACCAGACAAAAACCAACCAACCAACCGAGTTCTCTGCAGCTTACTTAAAAATATATTTTTTGAATCAGTTTTAATTTATATGATTTAATSAACAGTGGTGTCATTTTGTGTATTCAGATTTTTGATACTTCAATTAGAAATAAACTTCTGGATTCTTTTAATGAATATTTGTATTTAGGTGTCTTAAGAAGCCAAGAGTAAAAAGCATCGCTGTGACAGCTTTTAAAGCGACTTCTCCACTTTGAAACAACACTTAGAAAGTAGATTCTGAATTTTCTCTCAGCCTAAATCTCCTTGCACCTCCTGTAGGTTGAAACAAGAACAAATGTACGTTCGGGATGAGTTTGGCAAGCTGCTGGAACGGGAGAGGATCTCCTCAAACGAGCACCTGACTCGAGCCATCCTTCGCGAGAGAGCGGCCACCGAGGAGGAGCGGCAGAAGGCTCAGCGCTTTGTGAGTCCTCACGTGCTGGGAGGGATGGRRGTTGGGCAGGAARGTCTCACAGATATGTGTGTGCTTGGCAGAAAGRGCTCTGAATGGAGAATTTGAGAGTGAAACAGTGGTGGAAGCAAGTTTTGATATAGGAGAATAGTAGATGTGTAAATTGAGGATTGCTCAGCCAGTCTTGCTGGACGCCTAAGAAAGCAAAGGTTAAGTCGAGTTGGAAAGTGGTTTTATGACTTAGAGCAAAGGATCAGCTGACCACAAACAAGGGGATGTTTTTACCAAGCAGAAAGATACCACAGGTAAACAAGACATGTCCATGTGGCAAGTGGAAAAAAGTTTAGTTATCTGGCTGGTTMATTTTTACTTGCTWCAGAATATCAAAGTTAGCAGTTGTGTCATCTTGGTTTTGATCAGTCTTCCTGGTTCCATCTGGGAAATATGGAAATACCTGGTGCTTCTTGGGTGCAGCTTTGTTATCACCAGATATTTTCCATTTCCACTTGTTCATTCTTTGATGGGTGTACTCTAAGATTACAAAGAAGAATTTTAAGAATTTTCCAYTGCAAGAAAACTGAAAAACAATTTTAAGCTTAAACTCTGACATACTAACTCATGTGATTCGATAGCATTGACTATAATATGGTAATTATAGTAKTTATGATAGGCTATAGGTAAAAGTAAAGGTATTGATTGGTTCTACTGTATTAAGATGCTCAGCAAAGAAAAATTTATAATGCAWTGTAACCRAAATTAATGGGTCTGCAGGCCTGCCTGCAGCTGGAGCTGGCAGCTGTAGATGTGGCTCTGTCACYCACARCCCTGGACTGKTAYAACATCTTGGATACAATAAACTGCATTTTGAAGGCTCTTACTCTCAAATATTTACAGAAATCACAGATTTTCCAAGCAACTTTCTCCTCTGGCCTATTGGTAGAAGAGGAGAGCAGATCTCTTATTTATTTTTTTTCATGACTAGGTAGCAGCATGTCCTTTTTTTTTGGTTAAATATCCCTCTTTTAAGGGGTTTTGCTGCTTGTTTCCAACTTTGGAACCAGCTCAGTGAAAAATTCTGTTTAAAAGATTCATCTCTCATTAGAGCTGATGTATTAAACCTTCYTGACAAGGAAATTGGAACATATGGTTGGCTGTTTTCCTCAGAAAACTGACATTATACAGTTCAGTCCATTTCAAATGTCTGACAGATTTATAACTTCCTCTATAGAGTGTTTGCTTGCTGTAGTGAGTCTCTATTGACTCTTCTTTCTAACAATAATCATTATTGTRTGAGGTGGGAATATGCTTTAAATATACAAATATACTTGAGTGTGAATACTAAAGAAATCATTATTTTCAAGGCAAAAAGTTGAAAATACTTAATGTGAGCATTGSTGTGAAAATAAATGGGAATTACTTATGTCAGCAGCAACATAAATATTTGTTGGGCTCTCTAAATCTGGAGGAAAATCCAAAGTTTTTAAGGTTTATGGGTTGGTATCTTAGTAATCAATCACTTCAATAAGCAATAGCTTTGTCTCTKCTGTGGGATTCAAAATCTGATGTGATGTTATTTTTCCAAATCCCAATTTAAAACCAAACCAATTCCACCTCACTGTTGGTATCTTTTCCAGCCATTTCTGGATTCTTTTTCACCTCTGTGCTAATGTTATTGTTAGAAGAATAATTTCAGTGTTGTAAACAAATGTTTAATATTTTGTCATTGTAAAACATGGGAACAAAGGAGAATGGGAAGGAATTATGACCAAGGTACAGCCTCAGTTATATGCCTTAAATCCTTGGATTCTTAATATTGTGTGGGAGAGATAAGGGTTTTGTGGCCTGGAGCTAATGAGGAGCTGAAGATTTATAATGGAGACTATTATTTGCATAATTAATGGGGGTCTGCATCTTTTTCTCCCTGTTGTGGTGATTTTGAGAAGCACAAGTTGGATTTCTCCTCAGCCAAAAGGTCAAGAAATTCCTTATCATGGATATGGAACTGCTTTATTTAGTTATTTGGCTGGTTAATTTTTACTTGCTCATAATATCAATATAAAAAGCATATATCATATATATATAATTAAAATAATAATATTATATAAAAATATACTATTAAACATATATATTAAAGTTAGGCAGTTAATGTCTTCTTGGTTATTGATCAACTTCCTGTGTCCATCTGAAAGAAATTTGAAATATCTGGTGTTCTTGGGTGTCAGTTTCTTATCACAAAAGATATTTCCATTTCCACTGTAGCTTATATCATTCTTTGAAGTGTGTACTCTTAATTTGCAAACTAGCAAGAAGGTTTGTCTGTTTCCATTAAAATGAAAATATTTAGTTAATTCTCACCTGTTCCTAAGTCACTCCTTTATTTTCCTTTAATTGTCAGATTTTATTTTTGCTTTCATTCTTACCCTAACCTGGGGTGCATTTATTTCCGGTTCCAAAGCTGTAACTTCAAAATCTTAACCACACGAAATGCATCTGGATGTTCCTTCCAGTTACTGTGAAGAATTCTGTGTTTAGTAAACTGCTCCAGGCAGTTTGTATTTTAGGAGCCCAGATTTGATTTGTTAGCTTTTCTGGAGAAAAACAAAGTCCTGAAAGTTGTCAGTAGCAAATAAATTCTTTGCTGCTGCTAATTGTTTAAATAGTGCAAAGGAAAGAAATTTATAGTGAGAGAGGAAATTTGATTTTTCCTTGTAAAGTGTGCTAATTCAGTTTTAATAATAATGGAAATGAAGTCACATTCCCATTCTTGAAGAAAAATTATTGGTGTTATCCCAAAATCTAGAATACTTTTATACAAATGAGGGGAAAAAGGATGAAATTGATGTTAATAGCTGAATCCTTTTGTCATGTGACACGTCCAGGAAGGTCCCT
This sequence comes from Sporophila hypoxantha, assembly GCA_002167245.1. Classification (NCBI taxonomy): domain Eukaryota; kingdom Metazoa; phylum Chordata; class Aves; order Passeriformes; family Thraupidae; genus Sporophila; species Sporophila hypoxantha. The sequence goes on from NDFG01000009.1 coordinate 866,150, forward strand.
CATCAGGGTTGCATGTGCTTGGATGTCACTCCTGTAAAAACACATTTTGGCTGATCAAAGCTTGCAAAAAACGATTAATTCTACATTCGTGCCAGCAAAAGTAAAAATATTTTCAATGGGCATTCAAAACCCTTGGAAATCCCTTGTGGGGTCAGGGTGTGAGACTTTAATAACTCTTTGTGCTTAAACTCAGCAAAATAAGGGCCACGTGTTGACTCTGGACACCATGAAATGCACTGACTGGATTTGGACACAGCCTGTTTCCTATCCCACAATTTGATTTCATATCCCACAGATTTTGCGGCATTTCCTTATCCCCACAGCTTTGGATTTCCTTATCCCAAAGATTTGGATTCCTCTATCCCACAAGAATTTGGAAATTTGGCTATTCCCATAGTTTGGAATTCCCTTATGTCACAGATTTGGATTTCCTTATCCCACACATTTCGGGGATTTCCTATCCACCATTTCGCTTCCTTATTCCCACAATTTGATTTCGATCCCACAATTTGGATTACCTTATCACAGATTTGGGCTTCCTTAATCACCACAGATGGGAGTTCCAATCCCACAGATTTGAGGATTTCCATATCCCACAGATTGGATTTCCATATCTCACAGATTTGGGTTGTTCTTGGGCAAGTCTGCTCTCCAGGTGCTGGGGAGCTCTTGGATCTCCTCTGGCTTTTCCCTCCTCTCTGGGTGGGGGATATTTGATCCTGCAGTGAGCTGAATCTGGAAGAATGAGGTGGGGAGGCCCTGGCAGAGTTTTCCCAGAGAAGCTGTGGGTGCTCCATGCCTGGAATGTCCAAGGATGGGACTTGGAGCAGTCTGGGATAGTGGAAGGTGTTGCTGCCCATGGCAGGGGGTGGAACGAGATGATTTTTCAGATGCCTTCAACCCAAACCATTTTATAATTCTGAGATTATCCTTTTTTTTTCTTTTTTTTTTTCCTTTTCTTCTCTGCTTTTCCCAGTCTTCAGGGCTGTTTCCTAGCTGTTTTCAGGGCTCCCAGTACATCAGGGTTGGGTGCTTTGATGGTGAAGAATTTCTTTATTTTCTTCTTTTCTGTCAGTGCAGATAGGAGCTGAGGCAAATACTTTACAAAGCCATCCTGGAGCCCTGTCCAAATGCAGCCAATCTGCTTTACAACAACTCCAAAAGCAGCTCCATTGAGGAAATTGCAGAGTCTGTGTGCAGAGCAAATGAGAACTGCTTGAAGTGGCCTTGCCACCAAACTGGGTGGTTTTGTACCTTTAGCTTTACTCYCTTTGGAATTGTGACATTTGCAAAGTATCTCAGTGTGATTTCACCAAAGTGCATCTTGTGCTTGAAGTCAAGAACTGCAGCTGGTTAAAAATATTTCTTTTTTCCACACACTCTTAGCATGGATATGTTTTTTCCTGCCCATTCCTCTTGAAAAAGGGCTTCAAAATAAATCAAATATTTTATTTCAGCCCAACCATGAAGAATTTTGAGGGTAGTGTGGTTCTCTGCAGCAAAGGGTGAAGCTGAAGGTCCTTATGATGGCTCCAAGAATACTTGAATTATATTTCATCACTTAGACMTGTTCTCTGCCATATTTATTATTGGAGATTTTTGTTGCAAATCTCAAACTTGGGCCTGGTTGAGTTGGGCACAGTCTYGTAGAGTGGCTTTCAATGTGGGGGCTTTGCCATAAATAGTTTATTGATGTTCCATCACTTGAGTCATTATGAAAGTCAGGGTGAGATGAGGAGAATATGGAGTAGAAAATCAATAGATATCCAAAGTGCAGAGGACCTGTTGTATTTCCATCTCCTGAAAATGACCTGGAGTGTACTGTGAACACATTTGCTCCTCTGTCTGGACTGAAACGAGTTGTCATTAGAAGCCTTTATGTTAGAAAATGGTTTTATTGAGCTGCCAATGACATTAAAGTCTCATTTCCCTTTGAAGAGGCACAGAAATATTGTTCTGTTCATGTGCTGTAACCAGAACATTAAAATTTGATTATTGCTATCATTAGAAGTCTGTATCCATACTAATGCAATTACATCTATTTGCCCATGTGTTGTTCCAGGCTTTCATTGAAGCACCTGTTTGAGAGTGAAATCTGGTGCTGCTGAGGAATCTCATTGTTTTGTAAATTACTTTCTGCACAAGAAGTTCTATCAAAAAATTCCTCGCTCAAAAAAAAATCAATCTGGTAGAAGTATCTTTATATTAAAAAGCACTTTTTTTTTTTGCACTTTAGGTCACTGTGATAATCAGATTATTGGAGATTTTTTTTCCCTAGCAAAATCCTATTTGAGATGTGAAGTTCTTTGACTTGTCTGAGCCTTGAAATCAATAGACAAAATACATTCCTGGCCATATCAGAGCTGAAGTGTGTTGAGTTATGTGAGGAGGAAATCTGACCTGTTGTCATAATTGAATACAGGTTGTTCAAATGAAGTATTCTGCTCCTSTGTGCCTGAACTGGTTTGGTGTTTTCCCCATCACCCTGGGGTGACTGGTCCCACTCAGGGCTGGGCARTGACCTCCCCTTTGGGCTGCATTTATTTTTCCTGTCCTCAATTCATTAACTCCGTCATGAGGACGTTTCCTGTTTTCCATAAACAGATTAAATCCTGACCCTTCCTGCTCTTTCCAACCAGGCCTGGACAAAYCATATTTTAAGGATGACTTCACTAGGAAATACCAGGGGGAAGAATTAAATGAGTTAAGGCATTAGTTCTCAGGAGAAGAGTCTGTTTACAAACCTGCAGTATTTATTACATACCTCATTTAGCTCATTCATCATTTTAATAGAAAAATGAATCTTTTTAGATGATTCTGAAATAATTTGAGGTAAACTACACAGCCTGAGGCAAAACAGGATTGCTTGGTGCAGGGAGGGCTTCTGGAGAAGTAAGCACGAGCAGAGACTGTAATTCACAATTTATGGCAGTAAAAATACTAAAGGCTGATATTTGAACATGAGATTTAAGGTTTGGGAAGCACATGGTGCAAAATTAAATCTACTGACAGTTGTTTTGTCTCTTACTCCTCAGTTTTATAATTTAGCAAGTAGAAATTTTTCATAAAACCTCATTGAAAGTGGAGATTTGGGGAGTTTCACTCATAAAACCTTATTTAGTCCTACACACGTGRGTTTTTTTGTGATGTTTTTATGGCTTGGAAGTGGCAGTTTTGTTGCAGCAAAAACTCCTTTTCCTATGGGCAAACCTGGATTTGGTAGTTCCTGTCATAGAAGACAGGAGGAAGAAGATATTTTGGAATATTGAGGATGGGAGCTGTCTTTTTTTGTGTGTTTTGTTTTGGGGCAAAGAAGTTTGGTTGGTTTTAAGAGAAGGAAGTGAGCTACAATAAGCAAGACATTTATATTTGGAATATACACAATTCTACTGCACTGACTGCACTCCTATTCCTTGGAATAAACAGAATATTGCTCCTTTGGTTTATGTCTCTCCTGGTACACATTCCTTCCTCCTCTCCCTCTTTTTTGGCATTTCTACTGCAGCACTAAAAGGTTTGGGATAGAAATTCAGGTTTTTGGGGTAGGTCTTTTAGGGGATCCTAAACAAGTGATGTGAAACTACTGTGTGAGCAAGAAGCTCTTAGTAAGAAAATAAAGTCGATAATTTTCTCCCCAGTGAGGAAAGGGGCTGCCTGTCACATATTTGCAAATCATGAGTGATTTTCTTATCTGGCCTTGAAGAAGTGAAGGCCCATTTGATTAAAATCAATTAATAAATTAATTAATAAGTGAACAATTTTCCTCCACGTTGATGGAGGAAAACAGTAAAAAGAATTTCAAATAGCCTGTGGGTAGTGCTGGAGTTGGAATCCCAGTATGATTTGTCACATAAACTGGTAAATAAATGTTTTTATTTCCTCTCTGAAATTGCCATGAAGGGCCTGGGAACCACAAGTTGCCTTTTCCTGGGTCTTTCTTCTGTCCCTTTACAACGTCCATGCTGACATTCAAAATATTTGTTTCAGTGGAACAATAGAAATAATTTTCTCCTTCCTTCAGCATTTCACTTGGCAACATGTTATAGATGTATTTTTTATAATTTTTCTGTGTAACAGTTAATGGCTTTTTTTTTTCCTCCGTGTCAAAGTTTGACAGACAGGAAAACCACGGTAAAATGAGAGTTTTGAAGGCAAGCAAAGTACAGAAAAGGAGCATTTATTCTCTTTAAGCTTTCTTTTTGAATGGTGAATGTGTTTTGATAGTCAAGCAGCATTTAAAGCATGTTATTTTTTAATTCTTATATAGCAAACCCCAAGATATTTGACTGAAGCAAAATTAATCACTGTGTTATTTCGGCATTCAGATGAAGATCTAGTGCTTTACAAAGCCTGCTGCTCCATCAATTTGTTCTTTGGGTTGAATTCAAATTGAGTTCATTTTTATAGATTCACTGCATAATACTCTCCTCTCTCCTCCCTCATTCATTAACCAATTTGTTCGTGCTACTCCCTTTTTATTGAACGGTAACAAAATTGCCCTGCTATCTCCCCAAATGAATATCATCATTCCTTGTCATGCTTGGGCAAAAAGTAAGGCTAATAATCCCTTTTYCCACACACCTTCCCTCTTGCAGGGACAAGTCTTCCTTCTGCCCTGGAGGTAGCACGAGAAGAACACTTAAAATCCTGTTCTTTGTCTATAAATATTCCAAGCCAGGCTCTGTCACCATCAYATTTTCTGAAAAATCCTCTTTGCCCAGGATTTCTCTCCTGGGAAGCTSAGAAGCCTCAGAGAAAAAGGAAAACAATATTATCTCATTTGCTTCTCCTGTGTTTTGCTGCTTTGGAATGTGRTTKGAGATTGTTTATCCAACAKGTGAATTGTTTTTACTCATTGGCCAGTTACRGCCAAGCTGTGTTGGACTCTGAAGAGAGAGTCATGAGTTTTCATCAGTATTTTGTTAAGCCTTCTGTCTGTATMCTTTCTGTATTCTTTAGTATAGTTTAGTATAGTATTCTTTAATATAATATCATAAAATAATAAATTAGCYTTCTAAGAACATGGAGTCAGATTCATCATTCCTCCCCACGACATGGGACCCCAGAAAATACCACAAGGCTCCTTTTGATTACTCGTTGCCTTTGGAGCGTGTACACCCTGGCAGTCGTGTGACACAACAAAAACCACATCAAAGCCTTGTCAGGGCTTGTCCTTGTACATGACAGGATACAAATCCAGGGGAGGGATTAAAATGTGTTCATTTGACACTGCGCTCGAAGCGCAATGTGGGCGAGGCTCCTCTGCTTAACAAAACCACAGAATCACAGATTTACAGAATTACAGAATCACAGAATCACAGAATCACAGAATCACAGAATCACAGAATCACAGAATTACAGAATCACAGAATAATGAGGTTGGAAGAGACCTCTAAGACCATCGAGTCCAATCTATGCCCTAACACCTCACCCAGACTATAGCACCATGTCCAGTCTTTTTTYAAACACATCCAGAGATGRTGATTGTACCACCTCCCTGGCAAGAGCATTCCAGTACTTTATTATTCTTTTGGTGAAAAACTTTTCCCTAATATCCAACCTGTACCTTCCCTGACGTAGCTGGATGCTGTTGCCTGGTTCGGTCAGTGACCAATCCCACCTGGCCTACGAGGCCTCCCTTCAGTGAATGGTATGTTAAGGAGAGCAAATGGAGGGCACCTCTGTGATTGCCTGCCGTCTTCTTCCAGGAATAAACAAGCCCCCCAAGCTCCTTCAACGTTTCCTCTTCCTCACAGGGTTTGAGTTCCAGCCCCTCACCAGCCTCATTGCCCCTCTGTGGCCTGAATCTACATCTCAACATCCCCCCAAACTGAGGGCCTAGAGCTGGACAGGAGCACATCGAGGTGTGGCCTCACCAGTGTCGAAGTACACGGAAGAATGATCCTCCCTAGGCCTGGCCTCAATCTTCCTCTGACTTTTATTGCAATATTTCCTTTGCTCTCACATTAAGCTAGGTTTTTTGGGTAGGATACTATTTGAATAATCAGAGTGCTGCTGGTTGTTCCTCGATTTGGGTGATAATTTCGCCAGATTTAGGTTGGTTCTTTACTGAGGGCGACAGAGGGATGAAGTCATCAGGTGGATTTGTGTTTTAGATGCTGTTTTCACAGAGTGCCTTTGAAGGCGTAAACCTGGCTGTTGAGAATTTTTATCTTCAATTTTGCAGCATGTGTGTTGGATTAAAATGTGTGAGATGATATTTTCTTTGCTGGGACTCAGACGTTTGTTAGTCTTTATCTATGTCACAGTTCACAAACCCGAGTTCTGCAGCACATTCAATAACAAACTAAAAAATGAGCCTCATCTCTCTCTCTACAAGGCACTTTTAAGGAATAAACTGTCCAATTAGAAATAGACACATGAATTATTTCACTTTTTAACCCAATAACCAACCACTCCTTGCCCCACTAATGGGGACTTTTTTATCCAATTACACAAAACCACCCAAACCCCATGGAGAAGAAGGTGAAGAAGAAGGACCAGCACTGCCCCAAAACCTCCATCTTGCTTATTATCTATTCCTGTATTCTAACCCTTAAAAGTCTGGGATTCCCACCCTGTGGTATCACACACTTCCTGTTCAAACTGCACACCCACAATCCCAGTTCCATCATTCCATTCTGGAAGCTTCTCCAGGCCCTCAGCTCAGAGCAGTTCCTCTGGGGGTCATGCTGGCAGCACAGAAAATCTCACCATTCTCAGCAGCCAGAACTCCCAACAACTGATGATTTGCTCATCTTGGAGAAGAGCCTTGAGAGGGAAGTCCTTTGAGATGTAATTCTCTAAGTTTTTTAAGGTTTTTTAATATCTTTTAATCATCCTTTCGTATCACTGGCTTCGGAAGAATTGAGTTGCTCCAGGTTGTAGCAAAGGTGCCAATTACAGTCTAAAGCAGGTGTACACAATATCAATTTAAAAAGTATATTTCAGGGGAGGGATGAGGAAAATAGTGGAATGTCATGGTGAGTCCGTAGGTTTTGAGGGTCTTTCTCATAACATAATTTAGCAAATTTTCAGTCCTATCAAGTGTATAAATCTGTTCCCTGGTAGCTGTACCACAATGTGCCTGAGGGAAAAAACTACTCTGCCTCCTTGTTTTTTAAAAAGAAGAGTTAATGTTAAGGTCTTAATAAATTGGTGATGTAAAACACCCTTTTAGTTCAGTAATAAGAATAAATCTTCTGATAGCCCAATCCCCTCTTAAGTCTGAGGGTCTTTGATTGCACTCAGCCTGGAAAGTGCAGGGGCTTGGAGCTGGGAATTCAAGCTCCTGCCAGAACTTGTGGTGCTGAGGGTGTTTGTTGTGTACAGATGGTGTCTGGGGAATCTGACACATATACAAAATGGAAAACAAAAATAAACCTGGAATAATGATGTAAATAATAGAAAGATTGAAGACAAAGAGGCACCTTCTGATGACTCTTGAGAGAGGCTTGAGCTGGGACAGAGACTAGGCAGAGTTCCAGAATAAAGCAGGAGATTTATGGAAAGGATCTCCTCCATGGATGCACCTTGGGCAGCACAAGAGCCCAGCCAGGGCTGCACCCAAGATGAACCAAAATTGCCCCAAAAATGCACGAGCGCTCCCGGGTTCTCTCCTGGGACAGTTCTGCTCCATTTTGCATCTTGCACTTCATTTGTCCCATTTCCAGCTTTAGCCCAGTCCCATCCCTGCTTGTTTTTCTCTCTGCAGCCCACGGTGTTTGTGCTCTTGGCTGAGATTTGGGTCATTTGTCCTTGGTGCCCAGCTGGAGCAGGAATTGTTTTGTCTCCCTGCTCTGTGCACAGAGCTCACCATCCCATAATATGAAGCTCAGACCCACACACTAAAGCAGCACAGAATGKGAAAAATACAAAAGCTAAACCTGAGGCATCACTTCCACTTCACACAAGACCTGGTTTCAACAAGTAGCTAAGAAAACTTTAATTTTGAAAGCAGAAATTGGTTTCAGCTGTAAAAAGTTTCACACAGGAGTGATATGGGGAGAAGCTTGTCAACATAAATTTGGGGTGGCTGAACCAAAAGAAGATGATAATATTTCTTGTCTYATCACTTTCAGTAATTTAGTTGACTTTGGGAAATCCACCCCTCTGATAACATAATAAGATACTGCAGTGTCTTTTTTTTAGAGATATCTGAATTCAAATCATGCTTCTAAATAAATAAATAAACCTCATTACTTCTCATTTTCCTAATTATCATGCAGATAAACAGTGGGAATCGTGACATTAGGATAAGTAAGTGGCTTATGATTTTGCTTCAGAGGAAGAAAGTCTTGCTGTTCCCCCTTTTCCCCCCTTGGGCCACGCAGGAGTAATAAATGAGCAAACCCAGAGTAGTTTCTGATGGATGCTTAATGGGGCTGTGCTGGAGCCAAGGGCTGCTTTCTKCAGCAGCTGTCACAATTCCGAGTCATTAACACACCTTGAACGCTTGCATTCCAAAATCAGGGCATTTCAAAGCCATAAAGGCACAAAGCCATGACTTTGAGAAAGGACTTGGGCCTGCAGGCTGAGGGAAGTGTTGGAGTTGTGGGGCATGAGCAGTGTGAGTGTGAATTAAAACAAGTAATTTTGGAGGTTACAGGTTGACTTTCAAAGTTTATTTATGTCTTTAAGCCTGTAAAGAACCCATTGAGGGACCTTTGCACCCTTTTTGGTGGTTCCTGCCTTTGGAGCCAGAAAATCTTGACATTTTCTTGAATTTCTTGAAAATCTTCTGTGAGGGAAGAGAATTATTGTGTGCAGCAATAACGAGTCATTTCCACTGTGTAAAACAACTGAAATATTCAAATATCCCAAATATTCAAGTCATGCCAGCAGACTCACAGCAGTGGCTTGGTGTACATAATATTTTGGAGTGAAGAATTACTTCTGTGGAATAACTATCAGGTTTTCTTGTAATGCTCTGGCAAGAAGGATAATTAGTGGAGGTTGGTTCTGCCTTCATAAAGGGACATCTAAGAAGTGCTCAGATAAAGAGGTCAGCTGGATCTTTGTTTTACATCCTAGTAACTCATGTCATATTTTAATTTTCCTGCTCACTTTTATCTGCCTGTTTGAAGCAGGAGAAAAACYCCCAAACGCTTGGAGTTATTCCTTTTCAAAATAATGATGTGGGAAGGAGATACTGAACTTGAGCAAATCATTCTTTGAACCAACTAGCTGCCAGTGAGGGACTGCAGAGCACAAAAATAGCAACCTTTGATAGGTCTGGAAAGTGAATTTGAATTTTTTTTCTATGAACCAACTTGACCTTGAGGAARATAAGGGGATACTGACCCTCAGCACATCTGCAGGTGACACCAAGCTGACAGAGAGTAGGTTTGGATTGGAGATTCGGGACAAATTTTACCCTGTGAGAGTGAATTGGATGTGGAATATCATGGAAAAAGCTGTTTGTAATTATCTGTTCAGAGCATTGACAGTCTGATGCCTGAGAACGGGTAAAGGTGATAAATAAATGAGAATTAAAGATTACAGAAATACAAAGTTCAGAACTGAAGTTCACCACAGAAGAAATACCACATAAAGTAACTCTTGAAATCATGATTCTGCTGTTTTGGTGTTGCTTGCTTGACAGTAATTTTGTTCTGTTTTAAAAMACAAATTTTCCTTTTCTTCATCTTTCCAAAGTCCAGAGAAGTTCATATCATATTTTAGATACTGGGCAGAGTGATAAAACTCTTACTCCATGTGAGCTGCTGGACAAACCCAGGGCATTCTTTAAACTTTCCAAGTTGTCCTGAAAACAAAAATTGTTTTTACAGTTGGAATTGTGTCTCAGTGCTGGTTGTGTGTAGGCTCATAYCTGAGTTTTAATTCTTTTTAAATGTGGCTATTTCTTTCATAAATTCTGCTCTTAAATTGGTTTTTTTTGGTCATGTTTCTGTCTAAATTTTTCCCARTACCCCACTTCTTTCTCAAATCTGTTTCTTTCCATCTCTGCCAGCTCCTGGAGGTTCTTCCTGCCCTTGGTCACCCCAGTTCTTMATTTTTAATTTCTTTTTCTCCAACTCTCTCCCCTTTTTTCCTKTCTTTATGGAAGAACACAACATCCTTTTGTCCCTATCTTCGGGACAAATTCTGCCTCTTTTCTCTGYTGCCTGGGAGTTTCTTCATTCTTTAATTTAATTTTGTCCTCTTGGCCTCTATTGTCTGATGCTGCAATGTTCCAGAGTTGGTGGAAGGAATAATTGCCAGCAGAATTCCCTATAATCCCTGCATTCCTGAGAGGACTTTTTTTGTTCTACAAAGCTCTGGAGATCTCTGGGCTCTCTTTTTCTATTTAATTTTATTTTTCCCCAGGGTCTCATGGACATGGTTAAGTGAAATTTGATTTTATTGGAGGTAAAAGGAGGAAATGGCCTGAAACTGTCATGGTGGGCACCTCTGTGCTGGCTCTAACCAGATTCCTTGGAAACTCCATAAATGCTGAAATTTCTCAGCAGAAGAAAATGAAATTCTGTTTATTAATAGTGAAGGGTTTTCTCTCTTTTTGACATGGATGAAATGAATTTGGCTTAGGCCCTCAGAAAAGGTGGAGATGAAGCATGCAGCATCTTTAACTCTCTCTCGTGCTTCTGGAACTGTAGCTCGAGGGTCTGTGGAGTGGAAAATGAATGGAAAGTAATTTTATTTTATGGAGAGGGTGACACAAGGTTTTTGTACTGGTGGAACAGTAAGGAGACAACTATTTCTATTCCCACTAGTTTTCGGTGCAAGTCTGATCATAATTTGGAAGGAAAAGAGGGGGTTTTAAAATCAAGTTTTACTGTTCACATTTGGTTTTAAGGGTGTGATGGTTAATTATGCAGAGGAATGAAACTAATTAGGGAAATCTGCTGCCTTAAAAGTTTAGATTATTTGGATTTTTTCCTGTGCAGTGGYCTAACCATAAAGCTTTAATCCAAAGTATCCCTGCACAGTCACTGGCAAAGAGAGGAACATTTTCCTTGCCTACATTTCAGGTGGTTACAGGTGTCATCAGCTGTGCCAGAAYTTTTCACCCTCAGATCTCTTTAATATTGAAGAAAACCAGGTGCTTTCAGAATGCAGTCTGAGCTGGCTCAGGTGKCAGCTTTCTGATAAAGTGCATTTTCCTGAAGAAGTGTCCATGTCTCTGTAAATGCCTCTCTGGCTTGAGGCCTTCTGGTTGTCTTCCTGTTATATAATTAAGGTGATTAAACTCATATAAYTAATTCAGGTGTTAAACTTATATAATTAAGGTAATTTGCACACAAAAGGTGTAAATATTTCCATGGCCCCCACACCCATGGCACACAAAAGCTGCTGCTGATAAATCAGAAACGTCCAGGTGACAGGGCAAGGAGCAGTGGTTTGAAACTGATAGAGGATTTAGGTTGGATAGAAGGAAGAAATGTGGTGTGATGAGGGTGGGAGGCCCTGGAATAGAATTCCCAGAGCAGCTGTGGCTGCCYCTGSATCCCTGGAATCCAAGGCCAGGATGGACACTGYGGCTTGGAGCACCCTGGGACAGTGGAAGGTGTCCCTGCCCATGGCAATGGATTGGAATTAAGTGATCCCAAAGGTCCCTTCCAACCCAAACCATTCCAGGATTCCCTATCAGAACATTTTTTTCCTTTTAATAATTTGTGAAGAATTTGGGAGAATCAGGGGTTTTACACTGGGCTCCCTTTTTCCTTTGGGATCTACTGTATGCTCTATAGTTCTGTTATTTAAAGTTTTAACTCTTTGGCCTTAAAATCCCAAATTTGTACTCATTCCTGCATTCCTTAGGATTGGGGCATGTCCTGCAGGATTAATTATGGATATTAATAATATTAATTGTGGCCCCTGGGGGATGGAAGTGGATTAAACCCCTTCCCACAGAGGTGCTTTGGTGTTGTGCTGCAGGTTCTCATGCAAGGGCTTCCCTAAATTTCTGGAGGAGCTGCCTGAGCTTTTCTGGGATTTCCTGCTGTGTTCTTGGCAGGGTGCTGTGATAGCACTTTAAGGGAGTAATAAATAGCTTGTGTAAGTTGTTCCTTTAAGTTAGAGTTTCTATAGAATAATKTTACAAATTGTTGCATGTCACAGCTGTAAATGGGTCGAGCACATCGCCGAGTGTGGAGCTGACAAYAACAAAAAAAAAAAATCAGGGCTTGTACTGCTCGTGAGAAGAAAAAAAGCTATTTTATACTCCATTAAACTGTTACACATCATAAATAATTTATGCTCAGCCTGCTCTGTTCTGTAGCAAAGATGATAAACTCGACATTTTKGGAGCATTTTAATGGATATCATCATTTCCATGAATTTCTCTGTAACAGAAACCTCGTTCCTGCAGTATTCCCCTGGTCATTGTATGGATGGAAGTGGGTTAAATGATCAGAGTACATTCCAAAGTCAGTCCTTGAGTCTTGCTCTGAGTTCCACAAGTATTGGGAATGGATTTAAAATATATTATAGAATGTTTTTGGGTTGGAAGGGACCCTAAGRATGATTTAAKTCCAACTCTCCTGTTTTAGGCAGGGATGTCACCCACTCCAGCAGGGTATACCTTTAGTGTCTAGATATAATTTTGCTCATTTTAATTAATATTCTAATTTTTATTGGTTATTTCTATCATTTCCAGAAGTGTTTAAACACCTGTCTCTTATACACATCTGCTCATTTTAATTAATATTCTAATTTTTATTGGTTATTTCTATCATTTCCAGAAGTGTCTGAACACCTAATGGAATATTATGAGGATGTCTGTGTTTGCAGACCAGAATATTGATGATTTTTCTACTTTATACTGAACTTTCAGATAATTCATACATTTTCTCAAGCACACAGGAAGGTTTTTAGACTGTTTTGAGTTCTTAAATATGCCCTTAGCTTTGCCAGTGAAAACGTCTTAATTTTTTCTTAGTGAAAAACTCTCCAAACAAAATAGCACTGTAAAAATAAAACATACTTGGAGATTAAAAAAAAAACAAAACCAAACAAACCATGCAACAAAACTGAAGTCTTTTGGACAGCATTTTTTTAGAAGCTGACTGAAATTTTCAAAGTTGTAGATAAATGTCTGAATGGAGAACTAGTTCTGTTTGTTAATACAGGGTTTTGGTGCTTCTCAGTGTGTTCCTGCTGTGTTTTCCTGTGGTGTGGTGCCTGATCTGAGCATCTAAATGGTTAAAATGGGGCTTCACTTAGAGCTGCCTGATTTCCTTTTGCTAATGAAAGTATAAAATTGATGTGGTATTTTTGGGGTCCCCGTTGAGGGGAGGAAATGATTGAATCTGACTCCATGTTCTCAGAAGGCTAATTTATTATTTTATGATACTATATTATATTATATAAAAGAATGCTATACTAAACTATAATAAAGAATAGAGAAAGGATACAAACAGAAGGCTACAAAGATAATAATGCAAAACTTGTGACTCCTTCCAGAGTCCCCGCACAGCCTGACCCTGATTGGCCATTAATTAAAACAATTCACATGAAACCAATGAAACAATCACCTGTGGGTAAACAATCTCCAACCACATTCCAAAGCAGCAAAACACAGGAGAAGCAAATCAGATATTATTGTTTTCCTTTTTCTCTGAGGCCTCTCAGCTTCCCAGGAGAGAAATCCTGGGCAAAGAGGATTTTTCAGAAAATGTGATGGTGACAATGTGATATGGCTAAAGGGGAACTGCTTAATCCAGTGAGTGATGTAGATAAGTGTCCAGAATTGATATTTGACTTGGGGTAACAGTGCTGGATTTAAGGGTGAATCTACAGTGCCATTAATAGAAATTACAGTTCAGTTCCAGTGTTGGTGGTGGGAGTTCATTCTGAAGTTAGAAATGAGATAACATCAACTTTTTATTTTCCTGTGAAGACTGCAAATATTCCCCAAAGGAATCTTCTTTTTGACAAATCAGTTTTAATGKTTACACTCCTACACAAAATACAATCAGCTAGGTTGGAAAAGTCCTTAAAATCCTCAGGTCCAACCATCCCTCAGCACTTCCAAGGCCACCACTGACCATGTCCCCAAATGCCACCTYCACATCTTAAATCCCTCCAGGGATGGGGTCTCCACCCCTGCCCTGGACACCCTGTCYCAATGCTCATTATTTCACTGATAGTACTGACAAAACACTTGATATTTGTGTTTAACACCATTGTAGTGTCGAATTTTAAATGATGGCAGAGATTTTTTGGGGTTTTGTTTGYGTTCTTCAAAGTATTTTTGTGTGGATTTATAATAGAAATGTCACCTTAAACTTGTTTTGTATTAAGGGAATAATCAAGTAGTTTTGGTCTCTGTGAAGGAGTGGGTATGTAATTACATCTTGAATTTCTCTTTGTTGTTACCTGCTCCTTTAAAACTGCTTAAACCTYGGTAGAATATCRCAGGAAATATTTTCTAGATAATGAAATTCATGGTCCTGTGCCAGGAGATGACTTTGACTGGGGAACTGTCCTCGGACAAATTAGTGATGGTTCCCTTTGTGTAGAACATTGCAGRAACAGCAACAGCCATATTAAATCTTAATCAATAACAATGTTTCACTAATTACAGGAGCGAGTTTGTATATTGGATAAATTGCTGTTTGTAAACGTTGTATTATATTAACTAAACCAGCTAATTACCAGAGCAGAATAAACATAAGGTTTGCTAAAAGCTTCCATCCGTAGCTGGGAGCAGTGGCTGCTGTCTAATATTTCAGTCAATGTGGAAAATAAGGTAATGACATTATAAATACATTTATAACACAGGACAATTTCTTCTAAAATGCATGTAAGTATTATTGCTTTACTATGAAATATGATTTATTTAATGCATTTCAGCCCCCATAATATTAAGATATAATTGAGATGGGGGGAAAAATTGCATGCAGTCAGAGTCTGCATGAAAGTGAATCACAGTCTAAATTGCTTGTAATTTTAAAGGCACTTAGGGGAATTGTGAAATTTAGCTAATGCAGCCTTTGGTGTAAAAAATGGGAAGAAAACAATTGGCCAGTCTTTCAAGTTTTGTTTGACTTCACATGGTGGTGGTGATTTTTTTTTTTTTTTTTTTTTTTTTGTATCCTGGTGACTGCCAGTCTGGGAATGAATAAACAGAGCTGCTAAAATTTATCTCTGTCTTGTGGTGAGAAATAGCTGCAGATGTGGGGAGGGATGGGCATTTGGGGTGAGCAGTCAGGAGCAGAGCTGGGGGGGAGCTGGCAGTGAATGATAGCACAGAGTGCTGATGATCTGAGATGGGAATTCTGATGGTTATTGCTTTCAAAAGGCTGAAGCTTTCTGGCCTTTATGAGCAGTTGTTGGTGATTTCACTAAATCACAGAGCTCCCACACGGGCACCACCAGCTGAGCTGTGCCAGAGCAATCCCACTTTTCCTGCTAATGGACACCAGCCTGGGCTTAGCTTAACATGASCTGTCAGCTGGAGAGAGCCTGGCACTGCTCCTTGTCCTCAAGCTGGGTTTGGCTCCAAAGATGGAATAAACAAGTCAGAGTAACCCCTGGGGCTGGGCCATGATCACTTGATCTCAGTAGGAGATAAAATGGGTGCTTGTAAAATCAAGCTCATTTTGGCTTTTATGATACGGAACTTCTGGTGAAGAGATGACTTCTTGCTTTTAAGACGTTTGTCATTTCTTGTGTAAAATGTATTAATGATTCCATAAAATATAAATCATGGAATCACAGAGTGGTTTGGGTTGAGAGGGGTTTTTAAAGCTTGTCCCATTCCATCCCCCTAATCACAGAGAATAAGAGTGTTCAGATGGAGAGTCCTGGAATGGTTTGGGTGAAAAGGGAACTTAAAAGCCCMKMCAGTGCCACCCCTGCCATGGCAGGGACACCTCCCACTGTCCCAGGCTGCTCCAGCCCCAGTGTCCAGCCTGGCCTTGGRCATTGCAGGGATGCAGGGGCAGCCCCAGCTGCTCTGGCAATYCCAGCCCAGCCAGGAATTCCTCATTGCCAAGATCCCATCCATGCCTGCCCTCTGGCASTGGGAGCCATTCCCTGGGTGCTGTCCCTGCAGGCCTTGTCCCCAGTCCCTCTGCAGCTCTCCTGGAGCCCCTGCAGGCCCTGGAATGTGCTGGAAGCTCTCCCTGSAGCCTTCCCTTCTCCAGGCTGGACACCCCCAGCTCTCCCAGACTGGCTGCAGAGGAAATCACCTCCCATTGCCCATAATTTCAGGATTATTGGCAGGCAGAGCATCACAGGGTAGGAGGTGAAATGAGTCAATGGATGGCTCATCCCCATCATCTCCTGTCTGGACAGACCCTGGGCTCTGGCCAGCCCCTTCTCCATCCAGGAATATCAGTGGAGGAAATGGAGGCCTCCAGCAGCTCCTCCTGTTCCCCTTGCAGGAGCTGTGTCCCTCACCCTGCAGCCAGTCATGCAAACTCTTCCCTGGTTTGCTTTGAGCATTATCCCTGTGCTGGCAAAGTTGGAATGAATGGTTTGAGCTAATCCCATTCCCTCACTGCTGGATTGACACAGAACTGTGGCAGTGGGATCAGGAACCTTTGCAGAGGGAGCAGCTGCACCTGCAAGATGATTTTGAATCTCATTTGACCCAAATTAATTTAAATCTCCTGCAATGATTAGTTACTTTGTGAGTAGTACAGACTGGAAAATTCTCTAAGCYTTTCTAATATTAACTCCAGATTACTGGATGTAATCACTTTTTTAATAAAGGAGAACTTGGAGGCTGGCAAACCACATTTTATTTTGTGTGATTAATTAAAAAGCATAGTAAGGATGAATAATAAACATAAAGAATTGGTAGCTCCACTGAAGCACCACAGCTCCCTTGCCTCTGTGTACTTCTGCAGGCCGTTGCCAAGAGATTTTGTGAGGATTGATTAAAATAGTTTGAAATAAGGCACCGTCTATAGAAGTTCAAAGTAATTGGTATAAGTACTTTTATTAATAAAGAGAGCTTCCATAGAATGAATTCTATCTCCAGGGCTCTCAAAGGGCTTTTGCAAGTTAAATATATAATTAAGTACATTATCTCACACTATTCACTGAAATGTTTTTTTTCCTGGAGTAGAACACAGTAGCAATTTATGGTGTGAAGATCTATGTGAAATTTTGCTGATAAATGAGAAAAACACAGTCCTTGTATTGTTGAAATCCAGTGTACCACGACCACTCAGTGTTAGAACAGAGAGAGGAAAACCAGTACAAGCTCAGCCTAAAATAAATCAGCAGCATGAGTTTAGGGAAGGCTTGGAYTGCCTTCAGAGCAGAGGATGTGGAATTAAAATCTACCGTGGTCTGCAGCTTTGTGTGRAGCTTTAATGACCCCTAGGCAAGGACTAAGCTCTGACTGAAGTGGGARTTGTGAGCCTGTTGCTTTTCACCATGAGGCTGCTCAGGGGAGTTGTAAATGTTGCTCATGGYTGTATTTTTGGGTTAGGTCTGCTCTGGTGCAGCAGCCAGAGTTTATTTGGGACCAGCTTTGTGATACTGATTGTGGAGTTGCCAAATTCCTATTTTGGAGTTAGTGGATTGTTGAGTTTGTGAGGGTCCCCAGGACGAGGTGAGAGATGAGAATCTGACTCCATGTTCTCAGAAGGCTGATTTATTATTTAACAATATTATATTATATTAAAGAATGCTATACTAAAACTATACTAAAGAAAGAGAAAGGATACAGACAGAAGGCTTCACAAGAATGATGATGAAAAACTCATGACTGACCCCTCAGAGTCTGACACAGCTGATGGTGATTGGTCATTAATTAAAAACAATTCACATGGAACCAATCAAAYATTCACCTGTTGATAAACATTCTCCAGCCATGTTCCAAAGCAGCAAAACAGGGAGAAGCAAATGAGATAATATTGTTCTTTCTTTGAGGCTTCTCAKCTTCCCAGGAGAAGAAATCCTGGYGAAGGGATTTTTCAGAAAATGTGACAGTGACAGTGGACATGGCTGGAGCAGTGTCTGAGTGAATCTGAAGTGGAACCTGGGGCTGCTCCATCTCCTGCACTTGGGTCTCACCAACCCCATGGAGCTCCACAGGCTGGGCCAGAGGGGCTGGAAATGTCCCTGGGGGTGCTGGTGACAGCAGCTGGACATCCCCAGGTGTGCCCAGGTGGGCAGGAGGCCGATGGCACCTGGATTTTAGCAGGAATGGAGTGGCCAGCAGGGTTAGGGAAGGGACTGTCCCCTGAGCTGGCAGTGCTGAGGGACCCCCTGGAACCTTGGGGTCAGCTCTGAGCTCCTCAGGTCAGGAAGGACCTGGAGGGGCTGGAGAGGGTCAGGAATGAGGCTGGGAAGGGTCTGGAGAGGCTGAGGGAGCTGGGAAGGGTCAGGAGGGCTGAGGGAGTGGGAAGGGTCTGGAGGGGCTGAGGGAGCTGGGAAGGGTCTGGAGAAACCAGGAGGGCTGAGGGAGCTGAAGGGTCTTGGAGAACCGGGAGAGGCTGAGGGAGCTGGGCAGGGCTGAGCCTGGAGCAAAGGAGGCTCAGGGGCCCTTGTGGCTCTGCCACAAGTCCCTGCCAGGAGGGGACAGCCGGGGGGTCGGCTGTGACTCCAGGGAACAGGGACAGGAGCAGAAGGGAACGGACCTCAGGCTGGGCCAGGGATCCTCAGGGGGGGATTTTGGGGAAAATTTCTTCCCCAAAAGGGTTGTCCAGCCCTGACACAGCTATCCTGGCAGTGCTGGAGTCCCCATCCCTGGAGGAATTTAAAAACCCTGTGGATGTGGCACTTGGGGACAGGGGTGGCCTTGGCAGAGCTGGGAATGGTTGCACTCATGATCCTTGAAGGTTTTTCCAACCTAAATGATTCAATGGTTCTGTAATTGAATTATTCCAAGACTTTGATCTTAAATCCTTTTTAAAACACCACTTAGAGGAGTGCAATGTGTATCAAGTAGTGGCCTCAGAAAGATCTCCTTCCAAATTGGTCATAAAGTAAAATAAACAGGCATTGACATATAATGGTGAAAAAATGGGATTTTTATCCTTGCCTTCTGTCGTTTCCCTTGGACAGCAAATGTTTTTAAACATGGCCTTTTCATGTATTTTTCTCTTTGAGAGCAGCTGCCACCTGTGTGSTGAGCTCTGCTGAAGTCTGAGGGATGTTAAGGGAATACAAAAAGCACAAATTAAAGCCCAAGTTCTTGGGACCAATCTCAGTTCCAGCGAAAACCCCTTCCTCCTTCCCGCCCCCACATCTGCAGCAGTGAAGTGAAACAAAATTTAATTTACTCCAGGAATGAAATGTGGTTTGCTTTAGACCTCAGACTTACTCCTAGGTGTGAATAAGTGTGAATTCTTGAAATAATAGTGAAAATATTTAGCATGAAATGGAGATTTGACACGTGTGCTAATGCCCATGCATGCGTTTCTGTGTGGGGATGCATTTACAGATGGAAAATTCATTTTTAAGTTGACATCTCTGCAAAATAGAAAAGATTCAAATACTGAAAAATCAATAAAATTATGGAAGTTTTATTATTTTATACTGCCAGAAGCAATTTACCTGTATAGCTCTGGCTTCAGAGGAGGGGAAAAAAGAGGATATTTTTCTAAAGCTGCTTAGTGAGAGACACATTTCCCTGTTTGGATTTGTCCTTTTTTAAATGGAAACCCTGAATTTTCCATCTTTTTCATGGCATCATCTCATGGCTTTTCCCCCCTGACTTCCTTTCAAGTCCATTCACTTTGGGATCCCCCATGTGGCAAATTCCTGCAGTGCAGCAACATTCCAGCTTTAATTTCCAGAATTCTTCATTCAGATCTTTAGTCAGAGAAGGCTTTGAGGGGCTACAAACTGACAAGCTTTAAAAAAAATAGTTCAAAAAAGCAAATAGATTTTTTCCTCCTTATTCGTTTTCTTTTAGTTCTTTTTCTGCTTATGGGAGAAATTATTTTCAAGCTGGAGGGTGTGAAAATAAGCAGAATACAACCAATATTGGGTTAAATATTTTCAATTTTTACAGATTTTTACAGATTTTTTTACAGATTTTTATATTATTTAATATATTACAGATATTTTAGCCATTCTTTATTGTTTAAAACATTTTTTTCCTTTGGAAATCAAATTGAGTATAATAAAAAGAGAATGAACATGACTTAGATCAATAATATGTTGTCCTTGAAAAGAAAAGAATAGTTTTAAAGATGTAATTTTTTCAAAAAACCTTAATTTTGGCTGGTTTTATGGACAATTAAAACCTGTGGATGACAGTTTAGCAATTCCAGCCCTGCACTAATCACTCCATGGAACCCCTTTGTCCCCAGCACAGGTATTTTATTTTTTGGATTATTTTTTAATAAAGTGCCCATGAAGAACTCTACACCTACAGGAATGCATTTTGTGTGTCTGGAAGATTTCTTTATCTTAATACTTCTTACCAGTCCTTAAAAATGCACAGAATTACCTGCAATTGCATTTTTTTTTCAGGCTCTTTAACTCAATGGTTGGGAAAGACCTTTTGTACACAGAATTTCTTCCTTCATTTTATTTTCCAGCATGACCTGTAGTGGCACTTTAATTTCAAAACATGACTCTCTCTAGATCAGCTTGTTTTTACCTCAGCAAAGTTAATATTAAGAGTTAATAACAAAAATTTCTTGGAGGAAAGCAGGCTGGAACTGGAGCTGGTGAGGGCTGATGGGGGCTGAGATAAGGAATAATTTCAGAGAATGAGCTTCATCAAGCTGAGCCTTCCATCCATAATCATTGTTCCTGTCTTTAATTTCCTTTTACATGACCTTCCCTGATCGTTTGGGTGTCATCCCTGTAACAGTTGTGCACAGAAAAGATAATAATTAAACACAATTGGAGTGAAAAGAGAGAAATTGTTATGTTTTGGGTGTGCTGGACTTGTCACCACCATGTCTGCAATATTTCATGGGCACAAAGGTGTAGGTGAGAGGAGGGAATTTCTTATCAAAACTTGTTTTCATTTCATACAATAAGGAAATGGGTTGGGTTTGAAGGATCTTAGAGATCATCCAGTGCTAAACCTGGCTCAGCTAAAAGGGGTTGGTTTGCCTCARAATCTGGTTTTAGCAACCAGGATCCCAGGTTGGGTTGGGTTGGAAGGGATCTTTGGGATCGTCTCCTTCCACCCCTGTTATTGTCATATTTTTTAAAAAATCCTTTTACCAGGATTTTATCTGCTGGGAAGCTTCAGCTTCTCCATGTTTTGCTTCTTTGAAATGTGATTTAAAAAAGTGTTTACCCAGCATGTGAATTGTTATTAATTAATGTCCAATCACAGTCAGCTGTGTCAGACTCTCTGGTCAGTCACAGGTTTTTATTATTTATTGTTGTTAAGCCTTCTGATATCTCCTTTCTCTTTCTTTGGTATAATTTTAATAAATTAATATGATATGATATAATATAGTATAATATGGTATGCTATGATATGATATAATATAGTATAATATGGTATGATATGATATGATATGATATAATATAATATAATGTAATGTAATGTAATATAATATAATATAATATAATATAATATAATATAATATAATATAATATAATATAATATAATATAATATAATATAATATTAATATGAAATAATATTTCAGCTTGCTGAGAGCTTGGAGTCAGTTCTCATCTCTCACCTCATCCTTAGACCCACAACAACCCTACAACAATTAATAATCACACACCCCTTCCTCCATCCCAGATTGCTCCAAGCCCCATCCAGCCTGCCCTTGGGCACTTCCAGGGATGGGGATATTAAAACAGTGTAAAAAAGCTGAATGCTGAGAAAAAAAMCCCAACCAAKAAAACCCAAATACACCCCAAACCAAACCCAACAAAGACAAAAACGTCTCSCCAAATCTGTATTTTGAATTAATGACTTTTTTGTTGGCTTTTGGTGGAAATCCTCACATGATCATCACAAAAAAACTGCTTGGAGCACAGAAAATTTATAAAAAATAGTTTTGAAGACATCAACTCAAAGTTACCCTGAGGCTGAATTAGCACAAGATTTTAATTTKAATGCATTTAATACTTTACCTGGGTTGTTTATAAGAGTGAGCATTGATTGCTTTGCATTCCCAGCATCAGTGCTGATCAAAGATTCTATAAAATTATCACTGCCAGTTTTTCTTTCTGGAAATAGAGACTGAAATACAGAGGAATGGATTTAATTAACCCTGCTGTACTAACAGGTGGGAAATTGAAACTCCTGCCCTCTGATTTTTAATTTTAGAACAGAAAAGTTCCTGCTTCTGTTTCTGGATGGATTTAATTCTTAGTTACAGTTGCATTGGAGTTGGGGCAGAATGACATCAGGTACAGCTGATATTTCACTTTGCATTCCTCCTTTCACCATGGTTTTCATGGATGTAGTGATTACAAATGATTTTAGGACAAAATTTAGGAAAAATAAGGATCTGACATGGTGGGAGAGCACTGTAGAAAATTTGTATTTTTATTTATTTTCACTCTCTGCCTCTCCTGAGCCCATTTAATCCTCAGAGCTCTCTGCCCTGCTTTCATTTATTAGSAATGGTTTTAATTTGAAAGCTTTTTCTGTGACAATGCAGATCAGAGTGACACAGGTTCCCACAAATGTTCAGCAGCTCTCTCCAGTCCTGGAGCTTCAAATAAAAAGATTAAATTAATTTGTTCCTGCCTTAGATCTCTCTGTGGGCATGTGGAGCTTGCATGGCTGGATTTTGTTGCGTGCTGAGTGCTTGGCTTTTTAATTTTTATATTTTTAATATTTCTACATAAAACAGACCTCATAGTTCTAAAAAAAAAAAAACCCAAACAAAAACCTCTGTAGTTTATTTAAGGCAGGAAGAATTTGTGCTAACAAGAATCATTCAAAGATATTAAATAAGGAGGGTTTGTAACTTGATTATTTGACCTAAATTTTGTTCYTCATGAAGCTTTTAAGGAATTTTGGAAAAGAGGAACCCTTAAATTTGGTTCTTAAGCCTGAAGTGGTGTTTGAGACCTGTCCCAAATGTGGGCACTGGTGTAAAATGTAAATAATTTTTCCTAAATAAATCGATGTTTTGGGGAGAAGGGAGTAGGGCAGAGTGGAGCCAGGTTTTATGATAATGACTTTTATTGATGGAATTCCAGAGTGCYTCCATTAGTGGGAATGGTTCCACAATAAATGGGGATCCAGCCTCCCCCTGCACTGTGCTGAGATGGTTCTGAGCTGATATTTTTCATAAGCASATCATTAATTTTTTAAAAATTTAATATTCAGGCAAGTGGGTAAGGTTATAGATGTAATTTCTCCTTTAAATCTAAATTTCCTTGCCATTATGGGTTTGTGGCTGTCTAAACCTCAGTGATAACATAACACAAATTATTAACCTACTCCATTTGACTTATTCTCTTAGATGTTTTTTATTCCTTTTTATCCAGAGGGTTTTTTTTTAATACCAAGGCAATCTTTGAATTGCTTACAAGAGTAATTATGAATTTCTGAGCATTCCATACCTGGTTTTTTTTGTATCTCTGGAAATACTAGAAATCATTTTACTGCAGACATCCTGAGGAAAAGAGCAACAGGATTGTACCTCCTATTCTTCATGATGTGGATGCATCTTAATTTTTAAAAATCCATCAATAGCTTAAAAAAAAGAAAAAAAATCCACCAGAAAAGAAGAAAATTCCCTTCTCCCAGTTGCAATTCCCAGTGGTTTTTGGTAAATCAGGTTCTCAAGCCATAATTTGGGATTTTGTCACCTTTGCCAGATCCATCATTTTCCCCCCCATTTTATTTTCATTTTTTCCATAATTCTTTCATTTCTGTGTCTTCTTGATTTATCARTCTTGCTCTGAGAACATCTCAGGAGCAGGAGATGAGCTGTGCTTGAGGTTTTACCATCTCTGCTACTCAACTTTTACAAAATTTTTAAATTTTTTTCCATGTAAATAAGTCTGCAAGCAGAGAGGGGAATAAAATYCTATATCCTCATCCAAAATGATTCCTTCCCTAAATTATAGACACAAAATCTAAATTATACTCAGGGAATAGGAGGGTAAAGGTGATTCCTCTCATGGAGCTCAGAGCACACTGAGTGTACCTCTGCTTGCACCATTATCAGTTATTTTATACAATTTTATACCTCCTGAGGGTGAAYCTTTGTCTTCAGATTTGCTTTTCTGTTCTGCAAAAAATGAATTTAAAATATCGTTGTCACTTTTGAGCAGTTTGGGAATGTTTGTGTTAAAGCTTTGGAGTTTTTTGAGGAGCTSAGCAAAGAGGGAATCAAATATTCAGGGGTTTTGATACTCCCTGTTATATTAAAAATAAACAAAAAAAAAAAAACCCTGTAAAAGTATCAATGTCTGGTTTTGGTCCCTTAGAGTTCAGGGGAAGATTTGTAGTTAGGTAGTAAATTAAGTATAAACATAAATATAAATAATTACATTTATAAATAAAAATTTAAAATTATATAAATATAAATAAATATAAATAAGCAAATAATAAATACATTTATAAATAATAAATACATGTATAAATAATATAAATATATTTATATCTAGTCACACACACAGATGGTCAAAATTTTATACTCAGAGTGAGGAAAAAATCCACCTGTGTGCCCAAAGCACACAAAAAAAATTCACCTCTTCTTTTTCCAGCTTAATTTTGGTGGAATTAAAAATTCCAAACCCCTGCCTGCATTTTTTATGTCAATTGACCACAGCTCCATTATTKGCTCTCATTTAATTTGAGTATCCTGAGCATTAAATACTTCCATTGAAAATCTACTTGTTTGCTGCTAGAATATGGATTTAGGAATAAAAATAAAAATACTCCCTGTATTGTCTGGAATATTCCTCTGATTTTTAGAGTAATGTAGAGTTTGGCAGAAGTAAAAGCATTGAAAGGTGAGACCCCTAAACTCCCTGACAGGAAAAAATCAAACATAATAAAAATAAAATGTCTGGTTTGAATAGGCARATTCCACTCTGAGGATTGCTCATTGATTTTATCTCAGTTTTTGGGGGTTTTGGGGTTTTTTAAAGTCTTCATTAATGCAGTAGTTCTGTTCATGTGAAGCACAGACCATGTGCAGTTTGGACTTTTTGGCACAGATTTAGAAAAATGAAAACTCATTTTTCTCTTAAGATTTTGAACCCTCACAGCTTAAATTTCAGGCAAAACTGCTGTGTCTGGTTTTTTCTTAATCAACTCCAGTTAAGTTTCAGGAGATGTGAGGTTTTTTGCCCCATCATTAAAATTAGATTTTTGCTCACTCTCTGTGTACAGATTAAAGCTTTCACAGATGAGCAAAAATAAGACACTCTTAATTTTAGTTTTCAGCAGCTGAAATTTCTGCACCAGGGGTGATATTCCACATACGAGAGTCCAATTCAGCTTTCCTCTGGAATTTCTGGGAAGGGGTTTTTCCCCATGATTAAATAAGATTATTGCTGACTCCTGTATTACATATTAAGCTTTCACTGGAGCAAACCTTGAATTTCAGTTATACAAGCAGCTGAATTTCTGCACCTGGGGTGATATTCCACATACCAGAGATTCCCAATTCCAAGCTTTCCTCTGGAATTTCTTGGGAAGGTTTTTCCCCATGTATTAAATAAGATTATTGACTCACTCTGTTATTGCAGATTAAAGCTTTCACAGAGAGGAAATAAGACATGCTTGAAATGTTAGTATTAGTAGCAGCTGAATTTACTGCACCTGGGGGTGATATTACACAAAGCAGAGATTCCAATTCCAGCTTTCCTTCTGGAATTTCTGGGAGTCACTGGGAGATTTGTTCCCATCTATATAAATTAAAAAGTCTTGTTGAATGTTTAGATGTTTCAGCAGCTCTGAATTTTCTGCCACCAGGGTGATATTCCCACATACCAAGATTCCCAATTCCAGCTTTCCTCCTGAATTTCTGGGAAGGGTTTCTTTCCCACAATGATTAAATAAGATTTTTGTCTGCACTCTGTGTTACATAAATTGAACTTCCACAGGAAGCAAAATAAGATCTCTTTGGAATTTAAGTTTAGAAGGCAGCTGCATTTCTCACCTGGAGTGATATTCCAGATACCAGAGATCCCAGTTCCAGCTTTCCTCTGGCATTTCTGGGAGCACTGGAAGGAATGACAATTCTGCTTCTATCAGAGTTTCCTGGTCAGGATCTCAGTGCCCAAACACAATTTAACTTGGGCATGGAAAATACAGCCCTGTCCACCTAGAAATGGGATGGAATGGAGGAAATGCCTGCTAGAGCTCCATGGGATAAAGAGGGGAGTGAGAAATTGTCACTGCCAGGAACTGGCTGGGTTTGGAAAGGTAAAATAGAGATTTTGTCTGTATTTSAAAATGGAAAGAGATGATTTTCCAGATCCCTTCCAACCCAAACCTTTCAATGATTCCATAATTCCAAATGCACCAGAAGATCCCTGTGAGTATTTTCCTKCATATCAATAATTTTTATATTATTTTGGATGGTCAGAGATTGCTACAGAATARGAAACAAGAAATTATTAATAAAAAYAAAAGAAAATTATTTTGAGAAAAGTAGGATTTCTCTTGGAAAACCAGGTTTTTTAACCTCTCCATCCATATGTTAAATATCTGTGTTAAATAAAGGCAGAGTGTCAGGTGAACTTGAATATCTGAGTTACCACGCTGATAGATGGGATAACTTGCTGATAGTAGCAAGGCAATTAAATGTAATTATAGCTATATATAAAACATGTAATATAATTTCTTGTTTCCTGTGTTGCAAAGATGTATTTTTTTTCCCTCTTTTGAAATTTCTTTTTRAAATCTCTTAACCTCTGTTTTATTTGTTACTCCTCTAGCCCTAAATTTTTTAAAAGGAGAATTTCTTTAGAGTGAGGTAGAAGGGAACTTGCAGATCACACACAGAATTCAGAGAATGACCAGGTTGGAAGAGACCTTCAATGTCATCGAGTCCAGCCCAGCCCCAACCCCTCAGCCAGCCCCTGGCACCCAGTCTGAGGTACATCCACAGGTGCTGTGTGCTAAAACTGAATCTTCCCCATCAAACAGGAAACAGACTTGCAAACAGAGGTGGAGGAGACTCCAGATTTGTTTAGAAACCTGTTTTTTTTCCCACATTTGCTGTGGACATCTATGTGAACAAAATACTCCATCCTCTGGAAGCTCTGTGGTTTGGCAGCACCAGCTGAGCTCTTTGGGCCTGTGAGTGCCTGTGGGACCTGCCATGGTGCCAGGAAAAGCATTTCACAGAATCACAGAATGACCAGGTTGGRAGACCTGTTYTTCTCATTGAATTGTTGAATGRTTTGGGTTGGAAGGGGCCATCAGGWTCATCCAGTTCCATCCCCTGCCATGGGCAGGGACATTTTTCACTAGACCAGGTTGCTGCAAACCTGGCCTTGAAGAGAGGGAAYAAAACCTGGGAATGTTCATGCAGCCTCTGGGAGTTGTGTTGGAGAAGGTTGGTTTGGGGAGGGTGTAAAATCACAGAAACCCAAACTTTGCCTCTCTCCTTCACACACAAAATTTCACAAGAATGCCTGGGTTGGGAGAGACCTTCAAGGCCATGGAGTCCAGCCCAGCCCCTGGCCCCCAGTGCCACATCCAGGCTTGTTAAACACCCCCAGGGATGGGGACTGCACCCCCTCCCCGGGCAGCCATTGCAGAACTTTATCCCCCTTGCTGGAAAAGCTTTTTCCTGCTCTCCAAGCTGAATTTCCCTTGGCACAGCTCGAGGCTGTGTGCTCTGGTTGTGTCAGTGCTGCTGGAGAAAGAGCCCGAGCCCAGCTTGGGCACAGGCACCTTTCAGGAGCTGCAGGGAGTGCTGGGGGCAGCCCTGAGGTCTCCTTTGCTGCAGGCTTGAGCACCCCCAGCTCCCTCAGGGCTTCCTCTCACGGGTTTGTGTGTCCCAGCCTCCCTCTCCAGCCCTCACCATCCATGCTTCACCATCCCATTTTCCACCTTTAATCATGAAACTACAGAATGGTTTGGGTGGAAGGGACCTTAAAACCCATCCAGTGCCACCCCTGCCATGGCGAGGACACCTCGTCACTGTCCCAGCTTCTCCAGGCCAGGATGTTCCAGCCTGCCTTGACATTGCAGGGATGCAGGGGCACCCAACTCCTCTGGCAATTCCAGCCCAGCCCCTCCTCACCCGTCCCAGGGAGAATTCCTTCAATCCCCACCAGGTGTTTTTCCTGTTTCATTGCAGAGCCACACTTGTTGAACTAACCTGAGTCTCAGCAGTGTGTCGTTGTACTCTGTTCTAAAGGCTAATAAACATTTGTATGAGCTCTTTTCTCTATTTATGATCAGTCATGTTTTGTTCCTCACATTTTCTCTCTTCCTCTTAAAAGGACAGAGCAAATTGTAACTCTTCTATCATTTCCCGAATAATCTAATTTGAGCAATTCTTGCCATTCTCAATTTCATGCAATACCAGTTCATTACTTGTGCAAATAGTTTTGTGTCTCTCCACGTTTAGAAAATTAAGCATTAATTCTCACTTGGGCTAGGGACAGCCTGTGTTGCATGACAAATAGATTGGAGGCTATGCAAAAAAAAAATTACATTTCACAAATCCAGCAGAGAGCTTTTGCTTTTGTGCACTCACAGCGCTTGGGCAGAAAAGAAAGATTGTATAAAAATTGACTGTTTTAGCAACTCCCAAAAGAGGCTGTGGGGTTTTTTTCTTTATTATTACAGAAGTACTTGGCAGCTTCTATTTTTCCTGAAGCTCCTATTGTTACTGGATGAAACCTCTTGTCAGAAAGACACTTTTAATGTGTTGCTTTCCCTTCCAGATCGCTCTCACCCACAACAGAAAAAAAAATGTTTAGTGGTAAAATAATGGGAAAATTCAGGGATTGTGGAGCGCTCCAAACTCTGCACAGACTGCACTCAGACTCCTGGCAGTGCCCTGGGAGCCTGGAAAAGGAAGGAAAAAAGGAAAAAGGGAAAGGAAAAGGGAAAGGAGAGGAAAAAGAAGAGACGGAAGAAGAGGAAAGGAAGAAAGGAAGGAAGAAGAAAGGGAAGGAAGGAAGGAAGGTAAAGGAGGAAGGAAAGGGAATGGAAGGGAAGGGAAGGAAGGGAAGGGAAGGAAGGAAGGGAAGGAAGAAGAAGGGAAGGGTAAAGGAAGGAAGGAAAGAATAGAAAAAGGAAAAGAAGGAAGAAAGAAAGGACACAGGAAAGGAAAGGAAAGATAGAAAGGAAAGGAAGGAAAGGAAAGGAAAGGAAAGGAAAGGAAAGGTATCAAGAAAGAAAAGGAAATGAAAGGAAAGGAAAAGGAAAGGAAAAGAGAAGGAAGGTAAAAAGAAAAAGAAAAAGGAATCTTTCCTCAGTGCTGCACAAGGAGTTGACCGAGGAGCACAGCTCATCTTCCTGATGTGGGATGGTTGCTTCCTCAATTTTGGGGTCATTTCAGGAGATGCAGGAAACGGCACCATTGGTATCACACTGGGTGGGACACCTCCCACTGTTCCAGGCTGCTCCAGCCTTCCTTGGGCATTTGCAGTATCAGGGGCAGCCCCATGCTGCTAACTTGCAATTCCAGCCCAGCCAGGAATTCCTCATTGCCAAGATCCCATCCATGCCTGCCCTCTGGCAGTGGGAGCCATTCCCTGGGTGCTGTCCCTGCAGGCCTTGTCCCCAGTCCCTCTGCAGCTCTCCTGGAGCCCCTGCAGGCYCTGAGSTYTCYCTGGAKCCTTCTCCTSTCCCAGAGTGGAAGTGRGAAGGGAGAAGCCTGAGGAGCAGCAGTGGTGGTTTCCTTTGGTGAACCTGGGCCATGGAATCACTGTCCCTGTCTCCCAGGTGCTCCTCAGCACTTTGGTTCTTTTTCAGGCTGGAAATTRCTCTTTTTGCTGCCTGCATTTCTCTGTGTTCAGGATGGTGAGGCTGATTTTGGGAAATTCACTGAGCAGAGACTTGCTTGGATGCAGTCAGGGTTTGTGTCTCAGCAGTTCTAAATTCCTCATTAACTCTTATTTTCCCTGCTGATGAGATTCTGTAGTTTTATAYCTTGAGTTCCATTTCCCAGCAGTTCCTCACCCCCTTTAGCTGCTGCCCCAAACAAGCAGAGGCAGCTCTGCACAAAGCTCTGGATGTGGATCTGTCATCCCCATATAAATTCTCATCTTGAGTGTGTTAAAAAAAGGTGGCAAGGTCAATTTTAAACTTACTTTGTTTTCCTGGCTGTGTAAATACAGCATCACAGCARCTGAAAGGGGCTGAAATTTAGGACTGAAATCAGGTTTTTTGTCAAACACCAGTGGAAATAAAATAGTTCCTTGGAATTTCCTTCTGCTTATGATCTCAAATAATTGACACATGACAGATTTCAGTGGTGTTAATTGTTTAAAATACTATTATATTGTTAAAGGAGGGTTGATGCTCCAAGGAATCCAGAGTCTGAGGYAGTTTAAAGGTAAAAGTGGGTGTTTTCAGAGGTAATACAAACATCTCAACTTCTCAGGTTTTGCTGAGCGATCGGCTTCGCTGATAACTTGTGGCAATGAGTTCTGCAGGTTAATTATGCATTTAATTGGTTTCAAATTTGTTGCTTTTCAATTTCACTGTTCACTGAATATTTCCTCGGTCTTGTATTATGAGAGGGAGTAAATAGGAGAGCCTGGCTCACCTTCTCTGAACGTTTAATTATTTTGTGTACCTCTCTCCTGTACACAGAGCTCTTCTCAGGGGTTTGGTCTTTATATATCTCCAGCTTTTTCTTTTCCAAAACTTTTCTCTGCAGTGACCAGAATATAAATACACAGAGAGTGACCAGAGCTTTGGGAGGATCTGAATTTTATTTGTATCAAATACTGTGATCTCGTTGTGGTGCTGTCTTCTCCTTCCACTTTTCTTCCTAAATCTCCCCCTGTTTTTATTTTGCTGTTTTAACATACAGGACAGGTTTTCCTTGGCTTTTCCTGCAGGAAAATCAAGTTTTTCTCTGGAGATTTGTAGTCAGGATAAAAAAGCTTCACTTGGCTGGTGCTGACTTTTTTTTCCGAGTTATTTTCCACTCATCCTCATTGGATCCATCCCTGGAAGTGTCCAAGGCCAGGTTGGACAGGGCTTGGAGCACCCTGGGATAGTGGGAGGTGTCCCTGCCCATGGCAGGGGTGGCACTTWAAGGTCCCTTCCATCCCAAACCCTTCTGGGATTTTMCCTGCCATGATCTTCTCTGGTTTGATCTTTTTGGCCATTTCAATGCAGTAATTTCCATGAAAASCTTGAGGATTTCATTATTACTTGCTTTACATTTTTTTTGTGCATAAGAATTATGCACAGAATTAATAGAAATAATTTTCTGTACTATTGAATTCTTTTTAAATATCCTCTTGGACAGCTGCTTTATTCTTTCTAAGTGTGACAAAAATTTACACTAAACTGTATAAACATTTTAGTAGAACCATACAGAACCATGTTTTTGGAACAGTCCTTGCAGTGTTAAACCCTTTAAATRTTGTGTCAGCAAATGTTCATGACAGGGGTGTCAGAGCATGGAATAGAAATGTCAGCATCAGTCCCTCTCTTCCCTGTTTTTCCTGCCTTCAATTACTTAATTATATTCGTCATTCTGAGGGTTGTTCAGTTGCCCATTCCCAAATTCCTGGCACACTCAGACATTCACCATCTGAACAGAGCAAGGGCTTATTAAAAACAAAAATTATGTCATTTATTAAAACCAAAAWTTATTGTCATTTATTAAAACCAAAAATTATTGTMATTTATTTTTCTACTATGGTCTCCACAAAGCTCAAGTCTTTGTTTCCCTTCCCATCTTGCAATAAATCAGCTTTTTCCATCCAGTTTGAATATTTTCAGTGCTTAGAATATTATTTATTTCTATTAGAATAACACAAACAGCAGCAGAGCTTGAAGTTTAATTCTGTTAAACACTGCACAGATGTGTAGTGAGTTCCAGGCTGTGCCCTGGAGACTCTGCAGYCAAATGAGAAGAGAAATCAAAGTGCAGTGAGTGGAAGTTGGACACAGGAATTCAATGACACGTGTTATAGGATTATATAAAAGGGAAATGCTCACCAATAATCGATGCATAAATCAATCCCAGCCCCTTTCAGAGCTGCTCTRCTCAAGGTAATAATTCTCTGGTGCTTTTCTTTCAGAATAAGTTGTTCARTCTTGAAAGAAAATGCTGAAAGACCAGCGTTGTAATTTAGTAATTAAAATACAAAGAGCATTAAATCCTGCTGTGTTCTCCCACTTTCCCAGGGGTTTGCTGGGTCTTTGTTTGTAGGTAGTAATTTAGAGAGTTATGGTAACTACGTGGTATTAACTTAGGATTTTCACACTTAGTTA
Source organism: Sporophila hypoxantha (assembly GCA_002167245.1). Lineage (NCBI taxonomy): Eukaryota > Metazoa > Chordata > Aves > Passeriformes > Thraupidae > Sporophila > Sporophila hypoxantha. The sequence continues at coordinate 898,405 of NDFG01000009.1, forward strand.
AATATTTTATGGATATAAAATGAAGAACTGCAAACTGTCTTGTTAATTGTTTGAATTGAGTTTTCAGAGTGCTGGAAAAAATGAAGCAGAGCTAAAAACTGACTTATTAATTGGGAKAAATGTTTAGTTTGATATATGTACACACCACTAGTGTAAATATTTTCTTTACCACATGAATTTTTTGTGTGTCTCAATGCCAAAAGGTCTTTTGGGAAAGTTGGACTTTCCAAAACTCCACCAAAATTATCTTCCCTTGGCAATGGTGAGGCTAATCCCTGAATTTCACTGTTAAGTCAAATATTCTGTTTAAAGATGAATTTGTTTCTGAGTTACATCTGCAGTCTGAAATTATCTGCTGGTTACAGTTCTTTTATTCTGCAGCTGAGTAGGAAAATCTCTAGGAAATAAAATGGCTGTATAATTTGAGACTGAAACAATGAGTTTTGATGGTTTGTTTATTACTAAATAGAAAAATTCAATTTAACAAGATCAAAATTCCAAAAAACACAGCTAAAATACCTTTAAGACAAGAGATATCTGTATTTTTATTGCCTTTTTGAACATCTAAAGGTGAAGGTTCTGCTTGTGTTGTATCTTTCAAACTGAGAAACACCTTATGTAATTACAAGTGGCTCAGTTCTTTGTCTTGAGCAGAAATCAATCCCTTGAACAGCAGAGCAGCAATAAATGTCCTTTTATTTGCTATTCCAAAGTGGATTTCCCTCCTTGGGCATTGTCACTTTCTGCCCTCAGTGGGAATTGGTTYTCAGGATCACAGATTGAGCAGTGAGGCTGTGAGAGGGAATGATCTCAGTTCATGCAGAGTTTGGGTCRCTTGATAGAAGCAGTGGGATATTCACAGATGGAAAGAACTCTGGAGAACGGCCCCTGATGCTGAGAGGCCTCTAATAAACACAAAATCCAGGAGGTTTGCAATGGGATTCCAAATGAGATTGGCTTKGAAGTGCCTTCAGTGAGGTGGTGAATTTTTATTGCTTTTATTAATGCTGCATCCCTGAGAATTATTTCACTCTTTCTGTGCATTCCATGGAGTCTTCAGTTTACAAAGCACGAGAATTGTGGCTTTAAAAATGATGGTAATACAGCATTGTTGATAAATGGTGCTGGGTTTGGACACAAGAATGAAGAGTCCTAGGTGGAAAGCTTAAATTTCARCATTTTCTCTGAATATTTGGGTATGAGGCAACTGAGGTGCAATTTTCTTCTCTCTGGCTTGGTTTTGAATTTCAGTGGTGAAGTTTTGGAAGGGTGGCACTTCCTTATGTTTTGCTTTGTTTTACATCATGTTTTGTTTGAAAATGCATCAAATATTGGCTCACTGTGCTTAGCAATAACTTTTCTTTACCCTTCTGTTGTTTAATCCAGGAATTGAAAAGTATTTCTGTAAAATYATCATTGATATCAATTCTGAACACRGTAAAAAATGGCAAAAATATTTATGGTTTGCTACAATAGCAGTGTAAGAACAAAGATGGAAGTAGAACACAGTCCTAAATCAGTTTGCTGTCAGTTTTTTTCCCTGAATTTTACAGGATAACGGTCCTCTTGCTCTGTTTTATCCACTTTGGCTCATGTGGAGCAGTCTGCTTCTTTCAGTTTAGTGAAAAACTCCATATTTGACATATGACTGAAACATCAGAAGCTGTCAGCCACGGTTAGAGACAATATTTGAATTGCTACAAATACCTGGCAGCAGTACAGATAGTCTTTAAAATGTTTGATCTCCTTGGACTGTGTTGGCTGACTGAAAAGCATGGATAGAGTTTCAGGAATAAGTCATGCCTCTCTTTCATTCCCAGTGACACACAGAGATGTAATTCAGATTTTTTCAGCGTCTCTTTTTCCTTTGAACCCCGGTTGGATGGAAACATGAGGCTTTTCTGCCTGTTGCTAATCACTAGAATAGTCATGAGTGTATTTTAATTTTTATTTGCAAGGAAATCAAGTCTTCAGAGTCTGTTGTTTTGAAGCTGAGCTAACCAGATGGTTCATTGGGAGTTTGGTGAGAAGTGGCAGCTTTTCTTTAGTGCTGATATTGTACAAGGATGGGTTGGACAGGGCTGGGAGCAACCTGGGCTGCTGGAAGGGCTTGGAATGAGRTGATCTTGGAAGTCTCTTCCACCCCAAACCAGGCTGGCATTCTGTAATTGTTCATTTCTGCTCACTTGGTACAAATCTRAGATTTTTCTGCCCTAGATTTGGGGTAGGATCATAAAATAAATCAGGCTGGAAGAACCCGGGGTCCTCTCAAGTGAGTGAGTGGTGACTCAGAACTTCTCTTCTGCTGCTTCTCCTCCATGAGCCCTGTCCCTTGCAGATGGAGAAGGCTCAGCAGAGCTTCTCTGTCTCCATGCTGGGAAGTTCTCAAACCCCAGCTGGATGCAGCCCTGGGGTGCCAGCTGTGGCCTCTTCCCTGGCCCTGTTTGAGCAGAAACCTCTGGGATCTCTCTGGGTCTCTCTGCTCTCCCTAAATCATCCACCTCCTCCTCTTCAGTGTCCCAYATCCTGGAGGGGCTGCCCAGGGAGSYTTGSAGTCCCCATCCCTGGAGGTGTCCAGGGAACTCCTGGAGGTGACACTCAGAGCTCTGGGCTGGGGACAAGGTGAGGATTGGGCACAGCTTGGCTTTGGTGATCTTGGAGGGCTTTTCCAGCCTGAGGGATTCTGAGGTTTTCCTTGCTCAGCTYTTTATTCTGGCATAGTAGRAGCTCTTGTTGGGGTGATGCCTCAGGGTTTAGCTTTTATRTTTTYCACATTCTGAGCTGCTTTAGTGTGTGGKKCTGAGCTTCATATTATGGGATGGTGAGYTCTSTGCACAGRGCAGGGAGACAAAACAATTCCTGCTCCAGCTGGGCACCAAGGACAAATGACCCAAATCTCAGCCCAGGAGCACAAACACCGTGGGCTGCAGAGAGAAAAACAAGCAGGGTGGGACTGCAGGGGCTAAAGCTGGAATGGGACAATGAAGTGCAAGGTGCAAATGGAGCAGAACTGATCCCAGGGAGAGACCCCGGGAGCGCTCGTGCATTTTGGGGCCATTTTGGTTCATCTTGGGTGCAGCCCTGGCTGGGCTCTTGTGCTGCCCAAGGTGCATCCATGGAGGAGATCCTTTCCATAAATCCCTGCTTCATTCTGGAGCTCTGCCCAGCCTCTGTCCTAGCTCAGCCTTCACAGGGCATCAGGGGCAACAACCTCAATGAATTTCTGCCTTGAAGGAGAGTGGCGTTCCTGTGGGTTTTTCCTGTGCCTATTCCCATGACTCACATTTGRATTGGAATCTGTAACTCTTTTCTTGGCATTTGTACATTTGTGTTTTTCTCCTTTGGTCTATAATGAGATTCAGTAAATGAAGCTTCTTGTCACATCTTCTGTTCTTACACTAGATCCTTACTTGTTCATAAATTCAATTTTTTAATTTTCTCCATTAGCCTCCTCCTYTCAATGTGATCTTTTTTATCTGCTCCACTCACTCTTTTAGGACTTCATTATTTTTAGAAAATGTACTGTAGCACATTTAGTGGTAATTACAAAAGCTTGTTTTAATTACACTTGTCAAAGACTCCGTTTTATGATGCATTAGTGGTGCTGCCATTTCCAATTTCCAACAATTCTCCACCTTCACAAGTGGAAATGAACATCCCTCTTTTCAAGTGATGTGTCCACATGATTTTTTTGTGCTTAGGGATGATTTTGTGTGTACTGATAATTTARAAGGAATTTTTTGAGGGGGAAGGGACCAGCATCTGTTCCCAAGAATATCCATAAGTTCCTGCTGTTGYCTGTTCAGTATGATGAGTGTATTTATATGCTGAAATAGAAAGTTAAAAATTAAAACTGGGGCCATTTAACATCCATGAAATGTGGAAATTGGGAATTATTTTTCTTTGGACACTCCATGCAGTGGAAGAGGAGAGTAGTTTTGCTGATCATAATAATTTATGCAAATGATGAAGCTTTATCTGATTTTATCAGTGTGCAAACGTGGAGGCACAGGGCTATACCTGGGTGAGTGGGAGAGGAATTCAGTGGATGTCAGATCCCTGGAAACATCCAAGGTCAGGTGCACAGGGCTCTGAGCAGCCTGATGGAGTTGAAAATGTYRCTGCWTGTGCAGGGRTTTGGGAGAGKATYYTTAAGGYCCCTTCCAGCCCAAACCATGATTGTTGAAATGCCCAAAACCTGTTTTACAATATGACACTCACAGCCTGGATCTGAATTCCCAGCTCTGGAATTCACACCTAGCTCTAACCCATGGATATGCTCATCCAGTGAACCTCAGGTTGGAAAAGACATGGAAAACCTCCAGCAACGTGGTAGAGGAARATCATGTTGTTTTGAGAGGATGATGTTTTGAGAGGATGATTGTCACTATAGGACACGAAAGAACACAAGCACACCACCATTCTCAAGGTGAAGGAAGAAAAAGGCAGTTTATTTTCTGACTCCAACATTTATAGTTTTCCAAAAGTGACAGCGGATTGGAGGGTGACAGTGACACCTCTCCAATGACACTGGWCAAACCAACAGTCCATCAACTCTCTCCTCCTCCATAAAGGAATGCAAAACAATGATTATTTACAGAAAGTGCATGAGAAAGTTCACCACAAGAATGTAAACATCAGAAGGCTTAGAAAATCTTAAAAAACCAGGGTGACAGATGATGTTTTGGGATCATGTTTGGAGAAGATGATGTTTTGAGAGGATCATATTTGGAGAAGATGATGCTTTGAGAAGATCATGTTTTGAGAGGATGTTTTGAGAAGATGATGTTTTGAGAGGATGATGTTTTGAGATCATGTTTTGAGAAGAACATGTTTTGAGAGGATGTTTTGAGAAGATGTTTTGAGAGGATGTTTTGAGAAGATGTTTTGAGAGGATGATGTTTTGAGATGATGTTTTGAGTAGAACATGTCTTGAGAACATCATGTTTTGAGAAGATGATGAAGATGATGTTTTGAGATCTCTCTTGTTCTGGTGCATCCCACCCATTCTGAGCTGCCAGCAGATCTCCTGTGGGATGGTGCTTAGGGAGCTGCCACCACTTCCTTTTAACCTTTAATCCATTCGTTTTTCCTTCAGGCTCATCCCAGGACCTGCAGCTATTCCATGTGGGCTTTCCCAGGAGAGTGAAAGCCCTCATTGCTGTGATCAGCATTTCCTTTGGAAAATCTTCACTCACAAACTTGATGTGACAGGAGCTCTTCTAGCCCCCAGCCCCAAAGCCAGGTCTGGAATCCTTGGATGTGCCTTGGAAGGTCACCAGTCCCTTGGTGTCCACCTGCCCCATCCCCTGATGTTTGGTGAGATGATCCTGAGGCAAGACCTTCCAGGGACTTTCACCTGGCTGATGTTAATTCATAAATTCAAACTGGACTCTTATTTTGAGGCAGATCATTATTTTTCCAGAAAAACCCAAAGTGGAGCCATCCCAGCAGTTCTACTGTGAATTTTTGGGATGCTAACGAATTTGGAGCTTGGGACAGTGGAAGTTGTTGGGGTTGGAATGAGATGATTTTTCAGGTCCCTTCCAACCCAAACCATTCAWTGAATCCATATTTGGGAGAGGATGGTTTGGGGGTGACACAAAAAAAAWGTCTATGCTCCAAACCTGGGACTGCCAAAGGCTTCAGGAGCTGAGTCTGAAATCTGCCTACAAACCTACATTCAACCATCTGATAATGKTTTTTTTATCCACTCCTTAAATAATAGCAATTTATGACCACACACACTTGGAATCTTGCTGCATCCAGYAACAGATTCCTTTTTTTTATTTTTAAAATTTAATTATTAAACATAGATTTTCAACCAGCTGCTTATTTGTTCTGTTCTGCCTCACAGAGGACAAAATAAATGTGCTTTTGTWGTATCCAGTGTGAGCAGGGTTTGGTTTTGTCCCAGATGGCTCTGCAGGTGTCCCTGCAGTCAGGTACAAGGTGATTCCTGRAATTTTTTGGAGGGAAGAAATCCATTTTTCCAGTGATGGCAACTCCTACCAGTGCTGTCYAAATCCAGGTKCTGCTTTTGAAAACAAAACCCAGGYTGGCCTTTAAGTCTTGGTCCAGTTTCCCTGTGATTGTGAAGAACCTGTATTTAATATTAGTGATCTGATTTGGGTATTAAATTTGGGCAGTTTTTCTTTAGAAAACACCCAAGCAGAGGTTTTGTCTGTCAGAGCCTTTTGTGAAGAAACACCCAACCTGTTCCAGTACCTCATTTACACCTGAAGTGCAGCATTCAGCTAATTGAAAACATGGCTGTTCTTAATTATTTTCTTGSAGCTCATTGACATTCACAAGGATCTTGTTGCTGCAGCCCCATAAATATAATATTAYTTTACAGGTTTTTATTTTGGCACTCAGTTCTCCTCTATTGGCATATTTATAGTCTCCTGTATAAATGAATAATTTTATTTATTATTAATTCATATGAACTTTGCTGTGTCTGCGTCGCTGTACAAGTGTTAGGGGTGGAAGAAACTCTTTTTTGCTGATTTTCTTACTTGCCAACCAAATCTTCCAGTTACTTTCACTACACAGGGAAGCAAGCCTTTGGATAAACAGATTATTTWGTATTTTATACACTATATACTATATATATACAGTATAAATATATACTATATATATAGTATATTATGTATAGTATATTATATATACTATAAATATATTATATATGTATATATATAAATAAATATATATATATATATACTATAAATATACTATAATATAATATATTTATCAGTGACAGATCAGCACAGTGAGCAGTGTCACTGTAGAGCAGTAAAATCCAGCTGKTTTTATGATTAATTATTTTGAGAGGTGACAGGGAACCAAACCCAAAAATCAACCCAACTTCCCAAGTTAATCAAATTCCCAGAGCAAAATCTTCCATTCCGAGGAATATCCTTGGAATAAATGTCACTGTGATCAGGGAACACAGCAAGACAGAGGAAAAGGATTAAGCTCAGCTTAAATCTTGGACGATAAGGATGGGTTTTGTCTCTTCTGTCGTTGCTGTGCCCTTGACCTGTTGTGCTCTACACCCTGCAAAGCTGTGCCCTCGTGATTTGTCAGAAATGGGGCCAATGAATTCAGTCAGGAGGTTCTTCCCTAGGTTTTATTCCATCCCATTGCCTTTCCAAAGYCAGTTTTAGTTCCAGCTCATGGATAGAATCGTGGGAAACACGACTGGATTGTAAGAATTAAACCTTAACTGAGTTCTCCTGAGCTTTATGGAATATTAATTTTATCTTTTCTTTGTCATTGGCCTGTTTTGAACATCAGGAATATTCTGGGGATTTTCTGTGCTTTGGGGATCATGGGATGGTTACCCATGGAATATTTGCATTGGGTACCCATGAAGATGCCTTGAAGATATGGAATATGAGATGTGGAATATAAGATCTGGATTATGAGATACGGAATATGAGTTATGGAATGTTAGATATGGAATATAAGATATTCAATGTTAGATCTGGCATGTTAGATATTAAATATCAGATCTTGAATATGAGATATTGAATATTAGATCTGGAATATGAGATCTGGAATGTTAGATACGGAATACGAGATATGGCATACTAGATGTGGAATATGAGACACGGAATGTTAGATCTGGAATATGAGATGTGGAATATTAGATATGAAATATTACATCTGGAATATTAGATCTAGAATATGAGATCTGGAATATTAGATATGGAATGTGAGATATGGAATATGAGATATGGAATATGAAATCTGGAATATGAGATATGGAACATGAGATATGGAATGTGAGATATGAAATGTGAGATATGAAATGTGAGATATGGAATGTGGGATATGGAATATCAGATATGGAATTTTAGATCTGGAATATGAGATCTGGAATGTTAGATCTGGAAGATGAGATGTGGAATATTAGATATGGAATATTAGATCTAGAATATGATGTATTGAATGTTGGATCTGGAATATGAGATATGGAATGTTAGGGAGTATGAGATGTGGAAGATTAGATATGGAGTATGAGATATGGAATATGAGATATTGAATATGAGATCTAGAATAATTTGATATGGAATATGAGATCTGGAATATGAGGTGTTCTGGCCCAAGTTTCCAGAGAAACTTGTCTGTCCCTGGATCCCTGGAAGTGTCCAGGGCCAGGTTGGACAGGACTTGGAGCAGCCTGGGATGGTGGAAGGTGTTGGGGTTGGAATGAGATGATTTTTCAGGTCCRTTCCAACCCAAACCATTCCATGAATCTGTTTTTGGGAGAGGATGATCGGGGGAGACACAAAACCTGCAGTGAATTTTAGAAGTTCTGTAACCACTGGATCTGGGAAGTCATCAGGAATTGTCTGCAAGGAGAAACAAACCATGACCAATACAAACCATGGGAATTTGGCTGTGGAATAATTCATGGAATGAGCTCTGGAAAAGCTGTAATTAATGAGGCAAGGCTGATTTAAATGCTGCGGGACAGGGCATGTGCTCCATGGAATTCTGAGGGAGAGGCTGCCAGAGGACAGAGTTTAATTCATCCAAAATATGGCTTTTTTGGGGGTAGTTTTGAAGAAGTTGCACAAAAAACCCCCAACAATTTCTAAGTAGTTTTCTGCATTTTTCCAGATATACCTGACATGCATGTGGAGGGGATTTTTTTGCATKCTTTCTGTTCACAATGATAAAATAAATTAATTTGAATTTTAACATTTTTTACATGCTTCAGGACTTAGAAACAAAGGTAAGGAGTTGAATGAGGAAACAAGGGAAAATCCAAACTTTTTAATGTATTCCTTGGGTGTTTGCTATAAAACCCAAAAAATTTGTCTTGACAAAGGGAATCAAATCTTGTATCTGTACAATATGTGGTGTGATTGTTGTAATGACCTTTATTAGATAATTATTAATTGCTAAAGATATTTTATTAAAAAATGCTGAACCTGGAAAGTATTTGCACTGATAATTTAGGTCCTTTAAATCCTTCATAGCTTGTTTAAAATCACTTGTCTGCTATTTACACTGCAGGACTTAGAGCTTTATATATATTTAATAAATTCCTYTGTGCATGTGTGCTTTTTAAATGTRTTTTCTAATTTTTAGTGAGTCCMYTTAATCCTAGAAAATGGGAAATACTGCAGATGAAAAGCCAAAAACATCAATTTGCTGGGAGCAGTATCTCTTAGAAGAACACCCAGGTCATATTGGGATTGAAAAGATAAATATTGTAAATTATTCTGTATTTTTTTAGATTATTAGACATGAGAGGGATTCTGTGGTCAAGTTTTTCAGCTTAGTGAYTATTTCAACCAATCTGGGAGTTTCCAGAACAGTGATTCCTAATTAAACAGAACAGGAGAGTTTTGGATGCACTTTTTAGCAAATATATAAAAGGATTTTGTTTTCCYAAATATCCACCTGTTTAGAATTAGGTTTTATTAAATTCAGAAGTGATTTGCCAAGTTAATTCAAATTAAAACCAAAAATAAATCCCAGCCTGGTGCATTCTGGTGATGGTTCCAAGTCCATTTGGGCAAACTCAGGCAGAGCTATTGAGGAGGGGAGGAAAAAGCCCAGAACTATGGATAATATCCTTGATATTTTCAGTATTTTTATTAATCTGTTCCTTTTTTTTTAGGCCAGGCAGCTGGAAGAGAAGGACAGGGAGCTGAAGAAACATGATGCCTACTACAAAGAGCAGCTGGCTMGGCTGGAAGAGAGGGTAAAACCTTTTTTTTCCCTTTTAATGCACATTTTTTTCCCTTTTTTTCCCTTTCTGTTCATTTCTGCTCCTGGTTATATTTACAAGATGACTTTTTTGAGGAGAGAAATATTAAAATTCTGGCCAGAAGGGTTATTTTTGTATTGCTGCTGCTGTTTCTGGCTTAATATTGACAAGGTGGAAGGTTTGATGGGAGAATATTTGTTTTTCTTTCCTAACAAAGTTCTCACATTTGCTGTGGGATTTCATCTGTCACGGTAATTACAGACAGAAAAATGAAATAATGAGGTTATTTTATACCAACGCTGATGAAGAGCCAGTGGAAATGAAGAAGTGTCACCAAGTAAAATAATTTAAATTAAAATAACAACAAAAAAAAAGTGAAGTGTGAAGGGACAYAGCGAATTTCTGCTTTCAGTGGGTGGAATTAGTGATTCCTCCATCAGTACACGGAGAGTTTAATTTTAATTCCAAGTTTATACCACGTTTAAAAGGCACTTCTGTGTCTTTATCTCATCACAGACTTGAAATTAAACTGTAGAGAGCAGCTTGGGAAGCTGTGGGACTTGCTTACAGTGGCTTAACATATTGCTGTTAACATTCCTATTCTTTACAGGGTATTATTTTATAGGATGTTAATTTCAAATAATTACTGCTGTCATCATTTCCTGGCTCCCAGGTTGGTTGTAACCTCCAGCCTGAATACATTTGCCTCCTTTGCCCCTCTGCCTTCTTCCTGAGCTTATATAYTGGTGATTAATTCAGATTTTTTTGTGTTAGTTGGTTGTGAAATTTGTTAACAAGATACATATTGATGCAGCTTAGCAGGCCAGAAGAAAAACCCTCGTTTTTCTGGAGTAGGAAGAACATGTTGCATAAATTATCAGGGTGTGTAATTGGTCTTAATGAATATTTTAAATCRAGGGTACATCCGATACCGTGTCGGTGTTTTGTCCTCCCTTTGTGAAGATGACATTAATGAAGTCCCATGTTCTTGGCAATGAAAAAGAGCTTGAAAGGATGAGRGAAAATCAGTTTAATGATTCTAAATCAGTGCATTATTTAAACATATATTAAAATTATTTAATATATTTTATTTAAAAATTAGATCCTTCACCAAAAAAAACTCTACMGAACACTTTCCTTTCTCTCCCATAACTGGCTTGGTGTTAGAGAAAAAAGCTTCAGTGGGATTTTAGCCAAACTGGATTTTTCTGGGGTGGTTGTAGCTGTGCTCTTAGTGTGGAATAATTCATGGCAAAGGGTGTCTGATAAACCATGGGTCTTGGACAGCTTTTTCTTTCACCTTTTTTTACCTTTTACATCTTTTTAGATGTTTTTCTTGGTCATTTTTCACATTCATGTAGGTTACTGGCACAGTGACTTCACTTGCTCCTGTYAGTGAARRCTCCAGTGTGTGTAAATACATTTTTGTGCTGTGCAAGGGAGATAATGACCTTTAAATAACTTCATTGGAGTTCTGCTGGAGTGCCACCCCCAGGGGATGTGAAATAGGAAATTCTGCCATCTCTTGGTTTGAAAATCCCCAGGATTAGAGCAAGCAGTTCTACATTCCTTGTTTTATACCATGGGTGATGTTTGCTTTGTGTTCAGAGTGGAGTTTCTGTGGTACCAAGCCTTCTCTTTTCATTCTGACTCCTTTTTCCGAGGTAAAATCCTCTGCTTTTCCAAGTTGTCATCCACTTTGTCATCAAGGTAAATTTTCATCTCTCTCCTACACAAAAAAGTGCTGTTCCAGCTCTGAGAGGATCAAACTCTGTGTTCCAAATCTGACTTGGAATTTCTTCAGAGAGGTGGAGATTTGGGAGTGAAAACCTGGACAAGCAGAAGGGTCACAGCTCCTGCAATCCCACCTTCCCTCTTGGGGTCACCAGGGAGCTTCTGTGCTGGGAATGTTGAAAATTGGGATGGAAATAGGTGTGGAAATGACAGAGCATGGAAAGAGGCTGGTTTGTTGTTCCTGAACTTGTCCTGATTTCAGTGGAAGGTGCACAGAGACAGAGCATGGGCTGCTCAGCAGAATTGGAATTTTGGAACAGGAGGTGGGGTGGGAGCAAGTGGAGCTTGGAGAATTTGTGTCAGGATGAAGAAATGTTCAATCTGAGTCTGTCACCTGTGACAAAGAATGCTAATTACAATCTCAGATCATTCCCACATCAAATAAGCACACTTTAAAAACACTTCAGTTATGCCTATGTGGTATTTCTGGCTGTTGCATCATGGAGTGTCAGAGCTCATCTCGATGATTAATTGGCTTTTTGATTATTTAGCCTTTTCAATTAGAAGCTTCGTATTTGTGTTCTTCAGTGCTGCTGAAAAAACAATGCAGACGTTGATAATAAAGGGAGATGACAACAGAACAGATTAGTGTCAGCACAGTGTGCTCCTTATGGAGAAAATTATCCATATTCAGTGCCAGATGAAGCCTGTCAATTATAAAATATTTCAGTGACTGAGGGAAGATGCTCAACCTTTACAGGGTATTAATACAGGACAAAATAACTGTGCACAAGTGACAGCTGTGATAGTAAAACATCAACAATTCTATTCTCAGGGGGAATAACTGTTCATAAATTTGGTTTATGTGCTAAAAACCTTTTGATACTTCCCCAAAACCCAGCAATTCCCCGACCAGCTGCCAGTGTTTCTAGGTCAAAGATAGCACATAAGCTATTAGTTATTACATGCTCCACAGCAGCAGAGCAAGAGCAGAGAGTTGAACAAAGCAGTTAAAGAACAACCTTGCCCTGCTCTGCATCTGACTGGGGTGTGCAGCTGTGATTTAGGTGCTCACATGTGGGACCTGGAAGGGAATTTGTCTTTGTTTTTCATTGTCCACCCACAGAAGGAAAGTGGTGCTTGACTGCAGCAAAACCCAGAGATAAAACAGTGCTGAAGTCACTGAGTTTTTGTGCTCCACACTGTATTAATTATTTATTTACAAGTGCAAGGTCCTGCAYAGGGTTYAGAGCAGTCTGTTTGGAAGGATGAAAGTTTGACAAGAAAGTCTCACAGATRTGTGTGCTTAGCAGAAAGATTTTTAAATGTAGAGTCTGATGAAGGAATAGAGACAGAAAAAAGTTTTGAAAAAGGAGAAAAGAATTGCTGAGCCAGTCTTACTGGATAACCAAGGAGGCAAAGGGTGTGTTAGTTAGAAGGGGTTTGTATGGCTTAGAGCAAAGGATAAACCCACCCCAAACAAGAAGATGTTTTTACCAAGCACAAAGATAGCACAGGCAAACAAGGCAGCAAATGGTGCAAGTAGAAAAAAGGTCTCAGAATTTTCCACTGCAAGAAAACTGAAAAACAACTTCTTGTAGGAAGAATTGTAAGGGGCCACAGTAATCATATCCCCAATGAGTTGCAGCTGGGGCCAATCAAGAACCACACCTATAACCAATTAAGACCACCAGCATAAAAGGGTGGTGTCAGAGAAGAGTCAGAGGACAGCCAGAGGAGTCAGTTAGCTGCTGCAAGGATCCAGAAGAATCACTGCTTAGAGGAGCTGCTCCATGAGGAGCATTAAGAAGGTATGGTGCTCAGAAGCCATGGGATCCTTGCAGCATAATGATAATAAGAACTGTTGCCATGAACTATGCAGATATACAAGGCAACATTGCAATGTACTGTTCAATACTTAAGGCAACAACTTCTAGCTTAAACTGTGATGTACTAACTTTGAGTGACTGGAGAACAGTAACATGAATATGGTAATTACAGTAGTTATGATAGGCTATAGATAAAAGTTAAGGTATAGATGGGTTCTACTGCATTAAGATGCTCAGCAAAGAAAAGTCTATAATGCACTGTAACCAAAACCGAAGGGTCTGCAGGCCTGCCTGCAGCTGGAGCTGGCAGCTGTGGGCACAGCTCTGTCACCCACCACCCTGGGTTGCTGTGACACCTTGGATACAATAAACTGCATTTTGGAGAGCTGCCTGGAGTCCCACATCTCTCATTCAGGCTCTTATAGCAGTCCAAGCACAAATCCAGGCTGAGGGGAGAAGAGGCAGGAGAGCAGCTCTGGGGGAAGGACTTGGGGATTTTGGTGAAGGAGAAGCTGGACATKTCCTGGCCATGGCCATTGGGACCCAGAACCCCCTGTGGGCAGCATGGGAGGGGTGAATTCTGTCCCTGTGCCCCTCTCAGGTGAGACCCCACCTGCAGAGCTGCCCCAGCCCTGGGGACACAGCAGCAGCACCTGGAGCTGCTGGAGAGAGCCCAGAGGAAYCCATGGAGCTGCTCCAGGGCTGGAGCCAGGCTGGGAGAGCTGGGAATGTTCCCCTGGAGAAGGGAAGGCTGCAGGGAGAGCTTCCAGCACATTSCAGGGCCTGCAGGGGCTCCAGGAGAGCTGCAGAGGGACTGGGGACAAGGCCTGCAGGGACAGCACCCAGGGAATGGCTCCCAGTGCCAGAGGGCAGGCATGGATGGGATCTTGGCAATGAGGAATTCCTGGCTGGGCTGGGATTGCCAGAGCAGCTGGGGCTGCCCCTGCATCCCTGCAAKGTCCAAGGCCAGGCTGGACACTGGGGCTTGGAGCAGCCTGGGACAGGGGGAGGTGTCCCTGCCATGGCAGGGSTGGCACTGGGTGATCCTGAAGGTCTTTTCTAACCCAAGCCATTCTGTGGCTCTTTAAGGAGAAAATAAATTTTGTTTGGAATAAAGAAGAGCCCCAGAGTGAAATCAGAGCCCTTTTTCAAGGAAGGACATTACTACCCTGAGTGCTACATGCATCTCTGTCTGTCCTTACTCATGCACTTCCCTGCAACTGAAGCTGTTCCATTTCTGGTGTTTATMGGGAAAATTGTTGATATCTTCAMYCTCTTGTGYRWCAGTCAYATTTTCTGKAARAATCCCTTCWCCCAGGWKKCTTCTYCTGGGAAGCTGAGAAGCCYCAGAGAAAAAGGAAAACAATATTATCTCATTTGCTTCTCCTGTGTTTTGCTGCTTTGGAATGTGGTTGGAGATTGTTTATCCAACAGGTGATTGTTCCATTGGTTTCATGTGAATTGTTTTGACTCAATGACCAATCAGGGTCAGGCTGTGTGGGGCKCTRGAGAGAGTCACAAGTTTTCATTATTATCTTTTTAGYCTTCTGTCTGTATYCTTTCTSTATTCTTTAGTATAGTTTAGTATAGCATTCWTTAATATAATRTAGTATCATAAAATAATAAATTAGCCTTCTGAGAACATGGAGTCAGATTCATCATTCCTGCCTTCATCTGGGGGCAACCCAAATACAATACTCGTCCCTCTAATTCCAGTGSAGAGGTGCAGTATTTTTGCCTGGTTTCCATGCCAGTCCCAGTGTGCAYAGACTTTATTCATAACCAGCTCTGCATCTCCAGTGTCCCTTTGCTGTGCAGCTTCCATTCCCCATCAACACTTGCACACAATTTCCATGCAGAGCAGCTGCCATCCCWGTTTTCCTTCACCCCTTTGCTTTTTGCCTTACAACATTTTTTATGAAGGGCACRTGACCCTCTGCTGCTTCTTGCTGTAGTTTTGGCATCACACAGACACTCAGTGAGCTGTGTCTGCTCCTGCTCTGCCTCTGAGACTGATGGGACTCCCCAGTTCCAATTTCCTCCAGCAAACCCAGCTATTTTCATGTTGCACTGCTTCCTAATGCTAATATGCATCATTAGGAGAATCCTGCCCCAAGTCATGGGAGCAGAAGGAAATTAATTTTAATACCCTGCTGTATGACACAACTACTTAGTTTATCAGTGTGAATGAGCAAGATATGGATCCCCATATTAATCATAATATTTTCCACTGGAGCCAAATTTCTGTGCTCCTAGAAATACTTCTAAGTGTTGAGCAGTTTGGTGTGAAGGTGGTTGTGGRGTGAGGTAATAGGATTATCCTGGAGCAGGAATCTGAGGGGTGGCTGAGGGAGCTGGGAAAGGGGCTCAGACTGGAGAAAAGGGGCTGAGCCTGGAGCAAAGGAGGCTCAGGGGGCCCTTGTGGCTCTGCACAAGTCCCTGCCAGGAGGGGACAGCCGGGGGGGTCGGGCTGTGCTCCAGGGAACAGGGACAGGAGCAGAGGGAACGGCCTCAGGCTGGGCCAGGGTGGATTTGGGAAAATTCCTTTCCAAAAAGGGCTCTCCAGCCCTGGCACAGGTGGAGTTCCCATCCCTGGAGGGRTTTAAACAACTTAAACATGTGACTCCTGGGGACATGGCTCACTGATGGCCTTGATGATCTCAGAGAGCTTTTCCAACCTAAACAGTCCCACACTTCTGCCATTCTGTAGGAATTTGGAGGTTTCAGTGTTCCTTGGATTCAGCACATGTGTAACAGCTCAGGACTCACTGCTCTGACAGTCTTAGCCCATTCCACAGCCCCCACAGAGCCTTGTGGTGGCTTTTGTGTGGGGACTCGTGCCCCACAGAGGGCTCAGTGCCAGATCCCAGCCTGGGAATGCAGACTTTRAGTTCAGGAAATGTTGATCCACTTCTCTGCACCCGTTTTTTCCCCTGCCTTAAACGTTGAGGAAGGATTTGCAAATCCCAAGCTCTGCACTTAATTTGGGGATTCTGCTTTCCATGGAGGCTGTCAAGGAGCATTAACCTTAAGGTAAGATGAGCACACAGAGCACAAAGCTCTGAGCTGATGGCACATTCTATCCCAGGTGTTAAATGGTATTATCCATCCCGCTTGCTACAGTAAATAGGATTGTGCTATTATGATGTGTCAGGATTTTCAGAGAAATCAAATTTACTAGACACTAAACTGCCATCCTCACTGCTGAGCAGCTTTATTCTGGGATCTTGTATTCATCCTAATCCTGTTGGTAGGAAATGCTTATACCAATTGTGTGGGGAAATTATAACTTAATGATCTCTTCCTTTTTCTATTCAAGGCTTAGGATGGCCCAACATGCTCTGCAGTGATAGCCCCAGTGCTGAGCTGAGGAGCTGATCTGCAGCTTCCCAGCCAGGAATTGGCTTTTTCTCATCAGCACAAGTGCTCAGGTGCCAGCAGTGCCAGCCCCACATTTGTTCAGATGCTTCAGAGCCTTGTTTACCTTTTCAGATCTCAACAACTCAGTAATCAGAACCTGTTTGCTGGGCTTTTTGTAAAGTGGAGTTTGCACGATGGAGATAACAGAGGGGGGACTGGTACAAAGCAGGATAATAACCACAAACATTTTCATTCCCTACAAGGTAATTTAGCAATTTAAAGGGTTTTTTTTTGTTTGTTTCTATTTGTGTTCAGTTATCAGTGTGTTTACTCTTTGTGATCTCACGTGGCTGTAGCAGGGAGAATTCCATGAGCAGAGGATGATTCTGCTCTCACCTCTCAGAGTGTTTAGAAGTCTGTGTTTGCCAGAGCAAACATGTTTACTCTCCCYACATTTGTGTGCATTCCTTCACACGTTCCAAAGCCAACTAGCAGGGATGTAGGTGCATGTTTGGAGACTTGAGGCTGCATCCAGCCAAGTAGGAAATTATTTTGGCTGATGAGCACTTAGGGAAGAGGCAGGGACAGCTCAACAAACCTGGTGTTCTCATTCCCGTGAAGGCATGGAATTACTCCAATATTCCCTAAATATCCGTGGTTTGGAAGAAAATAATTCCATCATTCCCACTCTGCTCCTATTTTTGAGATTCTCTTGGTATTAGTGTCCTGTTTCTGTTTGCCTGGCTCTATTTCTCTTTCTGTATCAAATAAATAAATGTATATATGCACCCACACACACAGAGTCAATACTTTAACTCCATTTCCAAGCACTTTTCCAATAGAAGCAATAAAATACATTACAGCTTCCATGTGATGAATTCCACTGACTGCCATATCATCTCATTGTTAATGAATTGTGTTATTTCTGTGAAGTTAGTGGGGCCTTTTCCTTTTTAAATGGATATTCAGCTGCCACTGTGACTTCTTGCAGCTCTCCCAAATCRCTGCAGTGGGAGACCCGAGGAGAAAATCAAGATATATTAATTTCTCATTTTGTGCTTGGGCCAGGAGACTTTTCTATGTCTCAGCTCATGTGCTGCACCAGGGAGATAAAAGTAGGAGTTCATCAGACTTTCCCAGTGCATTGTATTTCCACATTGCTCCTGAAAAACCACCCTTTTTTAGTGCTGACCAGAACGTAATGTTTTTGTCAGTTTAGCATAATAAAGCTGTCAACCCACCCAATGATCTTGCCAACATTAGAAAATTCTTCTTTTCAGATTTCATTCTGTTTGGGGGACAGAGCTTTTGTTGAATTGCTTCTTGCCTGGCAGGTTGAGATTAGGAAACTTGCTACCAATTACAATATCTGAAACCTCCACCTGATTGACAGCCCAGGCTGGAGTGTTGGATTTAATGCTCTGCCTCCATATCTTACCCAGCCACAATCATTATTCTGAACAATTGGGTCTCAGCCTTGATTTCATTTTTTTCCTCCTCATAATCTTCTATTTACCCTTTCTGACTAAGTAGCTAAGATGTTTATTATTAAACACMCACCTCAGCCATGCATTTTTCCCCCAAGAGCACCAGAAATGCAGAAGTTTCATGTTTGCCATGAAAAATACCTGCTTYGGTCTCATCTTTCACTATCACATATCCAATCAATAGCAAGGCTGAAATGCTGCTTAATAACAAAATGAGGAGTTGTTCCAYGCTGAATAGCAGCTATTGATGTTTCCCTAAATGTTTGTATATAGATTATTTTGCATTATGTATGTGTGTCTTTATAGAGAACAAAAAAACCCTGTGATAACCAATATTCCAGGATTTTTCCTGCTGTGCACTAAGACACCTGATCATTTTTAAYGTGGAACCACAGTTTCATACAGGTTGTTGCAGTTTTTTATTTCTCCAGCATGTGCAAAAAAATAAAAAAAGGTATAGAAAGTTTAAGGAAAAATATTGCTTAATTCCATGTTTTTATTTTGGAAGAATTAGCACAAGTCCAAGGGGTGATGGTATCTGGATGAAAACTGATAACTCAGAGCCCTTGTGTTTATASAATCACAGATTAATTTGGGTTAGAAGGCGCCTAAAAGCTCATCCAGCTCCACCCCCTACCATGTTAGGGACACCTTCCACTGCCCCAGGGTGCTCCTAACTATCTGGGAATGCCAGGCCTGGAGAGGAGAAGGCTTCCAGGAGAGCTTCCAGCACATTCCAGGCCTGCAGGGGCTCCAGGAGAGCTGCAGAGGGACTGGGGACAAGGCCTGCAGGGACAGCACCCAGGGAATGGCTCCCCACTGCCAGAGGGCAGGCATGGATGGGATCTTGGCAATGAGGAATTCCTGCTGGGCTGGAATGCCAGAGCAGCTGGGGCTGCCCCTGCATCCCTGCAATGCCCAAGGCCAGGCTGGACACTGGGGCTGGGAGCAGCCTGGGATGATTGAAATCCCACTGAAGCGCAATTTTATCCAGCACCTGTCACCTTTTTGGGATGTCAAAATTCCAGCATTTCCTCAGCCTCCCTGCTGATTGTGGGGTTTTTTTTGAGTGTAGCTTCATCTGAGCTTTTCCCCTTCTCCTTTTTATGGAGCAATAAAAGCTGTCACGAGATGGAAACGTTTTAAACAGGCAAAAAGGACCAAACTGAAGGCATTTTTTTGAATGTTAAAACTGTGTTTATCACTTTACATAGGATATGGCAAAATGTTTTAACATATGGGGAGTTAATGAATAAGCAGCTTTCTCCACCTGCTCTTCCCTCCTCCCACCACCTTCCATCACAAGCTGAAGTTTTGGAACAAATACTGCGCTAAGTTAATGTTGATTAAAGCAGCCCTCAGGGAGGATTTCTTAATTGAGGTAACATAATTTAGAAATTATTTCAACTCTAATTGAAGTGACCAATTCCCCTGTGCTGCCCTGCTGAGGACATCAGATCAAGGGCTGGAGCAGTCCAGGGAAGGGAACAGAGCTGGGAAGGGTCTGAGAAACCAGGAGGGCTGAGCGGAGGGAAGGGCTGGAGAACCAGGAGGGCTGAGGGAGCTGGGAAGGGGCTCAGCCTGAGGAAATGTCCTGGGGTGCTGGTGACAGAGCTGACATCCCAGGTGTGCCCAGGTGGGCAGGAGGCCGATGGCACCGGATTTTAGCAGGAATGGAGTGGCCAGCCAGTTAGGGAAGGACTGTCCCCTGAGCTGGCACTGCTGAGAGGACCCCCTGGAACCTTGTGTCAGCTCTGAGCTCCTCAGTCAGGAAGACGCTGGAGGGCTGGAGAGGTCCAGGGAATGGAAGGCTGGGAAAGGTCTGAGAGGCGAGGGAGCTGGGAAAGGTTTGTGAGATCGAAGGAGGGCTGAGGGAGCTGGGAAGGTCTGGAGAGGCTGAGGAGCTGAAGGGTCTGGGAAACCAGGAGAGGCTGGGAAGCTGGAAGGGTCTGGGAAAACCAGAGGAGCTGACGGGAGTGAAGGGTCTGTGAGAACCAGGAAAAGCTGAGGGAGCTGGGGATAGAGGGTCTGGAGAACCAGGATGGGCTGAGGGAGCTGGGATCAGGTCTGGAGAACCAGGAGGGGCTGCAGGAAGCTGGGAAGGCTGGAGACCAGGAGAGTGCTGAGGGAGCTTGGAAGGGGCCTGGAGAACCAGAGGGGCTGAGGGAGCTGGTCAGGGCTGAGCCTTGGAGCAAAAGGAGGCTCAGGGCCCCTTGTGGCTCAGCACAAAGTCCCTGCCAGGAGGGGACAGTCCAGGGAACAGGGACAGGAGGAGAGGAGACGGCCTCAGGCTGGGCCAGGGGAGCCTCAAGGGAGATTTTTGGGAAAATTGCTTCCTGGAAAGGGCTGTCCAGCCTGGCAGAGGTGGAGTCCCCATCCCTGGAGGGATTTCAAGCCATGTGGATGTGGCACTTGGGGACATGGGGCAGTGATGGCCTTGGCAGRGCTGGGAATGCTTGGACTCGATGACCTCAGAGGGGTTTTCCAACCTTAATGATTTTATAATTAGAGGAAAACAGTCCCTTTTTGCCTAAGCATTAGTTAGTAATTATTCTCATTAGAAAGCAATAATGTTTATGAGAAWTTKTGCCTTTTTTTTAATTGTAAATAATCCTGCAAACCCAATGGCTGACATCATGGAATCATAGGAACACTCTTCCTTTATTACAGGAAGACTCACTGCCTTCATTTTCACTGCTGTCACTCTGAGTGATATTTTAATTTTTCCTGCCCCTAAAAATAGTCCAGTCCCATAACTGATAGATAAATTAGAGAATCCCCAGGAAATGCTGCTCAGAGTTTCTGTTTGCCAGCACAATAAATGCAGAAGGCAATAAATGTCCTCTTACATCAAGAGGAGGCGGGTAATGAGTAAATGATGGGAAAAGGGATTTTGAAAATAAATGATCAATCCAATCTAAGTTGAAAAACAATTTATTAATAACTTGGCCTTCAGTGGGAGAGAGGGATCTGTGCAGCCAGAGGAGCTGGAGATGGACCACTACACATCTGGCAGGATGGATTTTTGGGAAGTCCGTTTAGGTTTTTGAACAATAAGCTGTGACTTAGACCCAGCTTTTTCCATATGAATTTTGCTGGTTCACTGTTATATTACAGGAAAAAAAAGAGATTTCATTTTTGTTTCTGTAATTTAAGCACAGAGGATGCTGGGTTTGGGGAGAGCTTTGTGTAAAAGACGCAGCTTTTACAATGCCTGAGGTGTAGGGGGATAGAATATAAGTAAATAAAGGTTGTATGGAAAGTAATTTTACCTCCTAAAGAGTTGCAGCTGGGTTAATTATTAAGGATTAGGAGCAGGCCTGATGTTAACAGGCCACAGCTGTAATCAGAAGAGTGTTATAAAAGAGTGGATTGGTTGGTGGATGGGAACTGGAGTCAGTTGGCTGCTGTGAGGATGAGGAAGAGTCAGTGTCTAGAGGAGCTGCCTACGAGAAACATCAAGGAGGTACAAAACTCTGGCAATATGGATATGGAGCCCTTGCAATGTAATGACAACAAATGGTGACCCCGATGTGATTCAGGAGAAACGACCCTGTGGATTTGGGACTAAACTATATGACCCCATGGATTTGGGGAAACAGGATTTGACTATATAACCCTGTGGATTTGGGGAAAAGGGCTTGAATACTAAACTGTTGGTAAAATACATCCATTGCAGCTATTAATGTTTGTTAAATATGAGTATAAAAGATTTTGAAGGTAAGTACTTTGTAAACTGAGAAAAGCTGCACAACTGAACCAACATTTAGAAGTATATATATTTGTACTATAATATGTTGTCTGAACATCCATATAACTATTGGTTCTGAATGAAATCTGTGAATATGTCATAATGTTAATTTATTTGAATATGCATTTCTAGAAATGCTGCAACTCTGTAATTAAAAAAAAAAGGGGGAATTGTAGGGGGATACAGTATGGGTAAATGAAGGTGGTATAGAAAGTAATTTTACCCCCTAAAGAGTTTCAGCTGGGTTAATTATTAAGGATTAGGAGCAGGCCTGATGTTAACAGGCCACAGCTGTAGCCAATCAGAAGAGTGTTATAAAAGAGTGGATTGGTTGGTTGAGGGGAACTGGAGTCAGTTGGCTGCTGTGAGGATAAGGAAGAGTCAGTGCCTAGAGGAGCTGCCTACAAGAAATACCAAGGAGGTGTGAAACTCTGGCAATATGGAACCCTTGCAGTGTAATGACAATAGAACTTCTGCAATATAACGACAACACTGCGGATATGTGGGCTCTGCACCACGTTTATCATTTTTTCACCTCATTTTGTTGTGCTTTTCGTGTGCAGGAGGTCAAGCCCTGCCCAGGAGTGGCTGTGTCCAGTGGCAGCATCCTTAAAATCAGGGAGAGTCTGGCCCCAGTGAGAGCTGAACCAAAATCCTGGGATTTTGGTGCAGAGAGAAGAGAGCAGTGCCAGCTCTTTCTGACATTATTTGTGACACAAATCCCACCGTTGACCAGACTTGGCCACAGGAATGAAAGTTTAAGTAAAGGTTTTTCTTAGAATTCACTACAAACCCCAAAATTCTGTATTTTTCTGTGTTCTGTGRAACTCCTTCGAAACTGAAACAAGGAATTTAAAACTGGGAGAAGGAACTCTCATTAAAGATGATCAGAGGGAGTTGTAGGAAGAAAGTGGCAGAAAATAGGAGAGAAGAGAGAAAATCAGAGTAATGGACTTGGTGACAAGCCTAGTGACAACTTCTTTACAGCCAAATTTTTGCTTTAAAGAGCAAAACCAATTGGTCTTGGGCAAATTTTCTTTAAAATCTCTGATCCCTCATTCCTTCAGGAGAGGTGAGATGGAATCAAGTTTCTGTAYTTGTGAGATCCTYCTGGAAAAATAATGTGCCATTTTTRCACTCATCCTTGCAAGGTGGAAGTTTCCTCTGTTTTTTTATTCTGATTGAACTTTTTTCCACCCTTTTTGTGTGTTCTGTTTCTGGGTGTGAAATTGGCCCAGCTCTGCCCAGCTGGGCTCATTGTTGGTCTTGGTTTTAATTGGGAATTTGCCACAGCAGAAGTGGCTGAACCCTCAGAGCTGGGGACAGAAATGACCATTTTAAATTCAGAAATGCTGGTGCTGGTGGCACGTTCAGCCCCTTCAGTGTGTCAGGGAGAAATGAAAGTTCCCAGATCTCACTCTTTTGGAACCAAAAAGCATTTTCATACCTGAGAGCTGGGACTGTTCAATGCAGATCTATTCTCATGCATATTGCTGGGCCTCCAAAGGCATTGCCTTTTGAAATAGAGGAGGAGAATCATGTGTTTGAGATCAGGAGATGCTCTCCTGCCACTTTAGAAATCTTGWTTTTTTTCTTTTCCCCCTCCCATGTCCGGGAGTTTAACCCTTTGCAGGCCAGAATCACTCAGGGAATTTGTGCCCAGGGAAGCAGCAAAGCAGAGCTTTGCTAATTAAGAAGCAAATCCAAATGAACCCTGGCAGAGGAGTTCAAACATTTGTCTGATTCTCAGAAGAGAGTTATGATTGTTTTCAATGCCTTACCTTTTTCATATCTGGTACCACTTTAATTCAGTTCAGAGCTTTTTTCCTGCAACAAAAATTGTCTATTTATTTATCAACTTAAAGCCCAAAGAAGATATTCTCTGTTTCCCACAKACTGAGAAAATAATGCAGAATATTTTCTGTTGTTTGGTACCATATGTGTTTTTAAAAGCACTGCAGATCATTTTTGTTCCATGCCAGCTCTGATATCTCTTCATGCCAAGCTTCTTATGGGTTTCAGGAGTTCAGAGAATCGTGGAATCAGAATGGCTTGGGTTGGAAAAGATCTTAARGCTCATCCAGTTCCAACTCAGGCACCCTTCCACTATCCCAGGGTGCTCCAAGCCCTGTCCAGCCCAGCCTTGGACACTTCCAGGGATCCAGGAGCAGCCACAGCTTCTGTGGGAATTCCATCCCAGGGCTTCATGGAACTGCTTCTGATTCATCCTTTAGGAAATTCACCCTTTTTTCACTCTTCTCACCATTTTTTCACTGCCTCACTTTCAGCAGGCAAGAGAGGAGCAGTGGAACCATGCAGATATTGAGTGAATTCTCTGATAAATTCAGTACAAGGAGGCAGCACACAATTCATTATCCAGAGACATCAGTTAAAATGTGCAATCTTTTCCTGTGACTGTTTTATTCAGCAACTTGTGAGGGCGTGATTTTCAATGGTTATTTACTCATTTCTGGCACTCCTTGTCTGCCATGTGTGCATCCTRCTTCCCTTTCTGGATCAGATTCCAGCTTTTAAGATGAGGAATTGTTGTTTTTCATATTGGGCAGCTCCTGTTTCACGTGGATTTGCTGTGCAGTGCAACAGCAAAATGCAGCTTACAAAACTGAATATTAGGGACTGTTCTGGGTTGTACTGAAATAACTCTACATCAGTTTTCAGCAAACTCTGCTCTGTGGTGTTTGGGGCTGGATGTGTGTGTGGCTTTTTGGGATTACAACAATAATGGGAATATTTTCCCTCTTTTTCTCTTTCCCATCTCCTGCTGATTTTGGGTTTCTGAAGCTTTGCATTCAGCAGGTGAAGCTGGAAGAGGACAAAATGAACCAAAAAAAAAACTTTCTGGAAGTTCTGGATTGTTTTGTAAGGGGAGGAGAGGAGGGAATTCTGTCCCTGTGCCCCTCTCAGGTGAGAACCCACCTGCAGAGCTGCCCCAGCCCTGGGGACACAGCAGCAGCACCTGGAGCTGCTGGAGAGAGCCAGAGGAACCCATGGAGCTGCTCCAGGCTGGAGCCAGGCTGGGAGAGCTGGGAATGTTCCCCTGGAGAAGGGAAGGCTGCAGGGAGAGCTTCCAGCACATTCCAGGGCCTGCAGGGGCTCCAGGAGAGCTGCAGAGGGACTGGCGGACAAGGCCTGCAGGGACAGCACCCAGGGAATGGCTCCCACTGCCAGAGGGCAGGCATGGATGGGATCTTGGCAATGAGGAATTCCTGGCTGGGCTGGAATTGCCAGAGCAGCTGGGGCTGCCCCTGATCCCTGCAATGTCCAAGGCCAGGCTGGACACTGGGGCTGGAGCAGCCTGGGACAGGGGGAGGTGTCCCTGCTATGGCAGGGGTGGAATGAGATGGTCTTGAAGGTCTCTTGCAACCCAACCAACCCAACCCATCCTTTCATTCTTTAAGAAGAAAATCAGAGTTGTTTTGAAATGAAAGCAGAGTCCCAGAGTGAAATCAGAGCCTTTTTCAGGAAATGCCATTCCCTGTGTGCCAGAGCTCAGGAGCTCAGTCTGTCCTTGCTCTGTGCAGTTCCCTGTAGCTGAAACTGTWCCATTTGCTGTCTTTAAATGATAACTCTTGGTATCTTTTCTCCCATCTCCCTCTAATTCCACTGAATAGGTGGAGTATTTTTGACTTTACACTTCCAAATAATTCCTTGGCAGCCAAACACACCCTGTGAAACAAATCCAGCCCAGCCTGTGTTCATTGCACCTCTCCAACAGCTTCCATGAGCCTCCCTCCTTAGAAACAGAAGAGTTTCTGCTGCTCCTGACACTGAATTTTTTACAAACTTTMTTTAATTATATGTTTAAAATAATGTGCAGAACGCTGATGGTTTGAGAATCTCTTGTGGCTGAGCAGGCWGGAGTTTTTCAGTGGGACCTCAACTGAGCAAAACAAAATAATTCTGTGGATAGGTGAGATGAGTTATTGGGTAATAGTAGAGGTTGGGCTTCCTTTTGTTCGAAAATCTGCAGAAATTGGGGTTTTTTTAAGGCCTTWTAAAAAGCAGTAAATGACCCTTTTAAATTCAGAAAACATCAGTGAATTTTTTTTCTTTGAATTGTTGCCRTGAACTGACAAGAGATTATTTCAGGTACTTGTAAAATTGAAAGAACTTCATGAAAAACTGAAAAATCCTTACAAGACCTGTGCTTTCATATTGGAAAATCAAGTGTAAAGTGCTGTGTGTGTTTGTACCATGCAGCATGTGGGATGTTTTTGAAGTGGGAGTTTTACCAGTGGTTGACAGAACAAGGATTTAGTGCCAGTGTTTGAGGGGACATTTGATGTCTTTTTACTGCAGTAGTTGCTGCAATTAAAAGTTTGCAGACATGTGAACCTCTTTTTATGTGACTGAGTTTACTGGTAGTATTTTACTCCTCTTCTTGCYCAGGCTTAAAGAATTTGAAGACAAAATTAATGAGAAATTTCAGGGTGCAGGTGCCATAAATACAATTCCTGCTGGCAGGAATTCCTGGCYCTGCACAGGACAACCCCAAAAATCCCACTCTGTGCCTGAGAGAGTTGTCCCTATTAGGTAATTCCAGATTTTACAGTAGCAAAAGGGATGTTTCTCCTGTAGCTGCCCAGATAAAAGATGTGGGAGCTTTTGAGAGTCACTTTTGTACTTGGAGGGAGAAAAAGGAGAAAAAAATATTGATTATATCAATTTCATCCTCAATGCTCTCATGCTTTATAAAGCAAAATTCAAAAATCCAGATTTACAAGTATTTCCATATGTTATCAGAAGCTGGGGAATCAATACAGAGATGGAATTTATCCAGCTGGACCTGTTGCTGTGAGGAGTGAAGGAGAATTGCAAATGAAATGGTTGTGTTGGTGGCTTTTTGAAAGAACTACAGTGTGGAATCCTTCTCTCAGTTGGGAGGTGTTATTTGGGCATGGCACAAGTCTGTAACAGAGCATTTGTGGGTCTAAAATTGTGGGGTCTTTGTAAATCTCAGTGTGGATTGGGTTGGGAGGGACCTTAAAGCTCATTTCCATGGCAGGGACAGCTCCCATTATCCCAGGGTGCTCCCAGCCCCATCCAACCTGGCCTTGGACTCTTCCAGGGGTGAATCCCACCCTAAAAGACAAATTCCACAATGGGTACAGGGGTTGGCAGAACTTTTGTAACCCTACACAGGAATTTCCTCGGGGAAATGTTGAATTTACAGATTTTGCTCCAAGAAATGGCCGTGGTAGGGGGACACAAAGTGAATTCACAAAAACAACTGAAAGTTTCTTCAGGCCAAGCAAGGTGGAATGTCTGGAGAAATGCAGGTGTGCATCACAATGGAACACTTGGAATAGGAAGGAAAAATAAAAGTTATGGTGGAAAAGAATCCAGCTGTAGGACAGAACATCCCCCAGTTGCCAGGGTGCTCCCAGCCCCATCCAACCTGGCCTTGGACATTTCCAGGGGTGAATCCCACCCTAAAAGACAAATTCCAGGATGGATACAGGGACTGGCAGACCCTTTATAACCCTACACAGGGAAATGCTGAATTCACAGATTTTACTCCCAAGAAATGTGGTAGAGGGACAGTGTGTGTGACAGAAAGTGAATTCACAAAAATAGCTAAAAAGTCTGTTCAGGGAAAAAGAGGAATGTCTGGAGAAATGCAGGTGTGCAGCACAATGAAACACTTGGAATGGGAAGGAAAAATAAAAGTTATGGTGGAAAAGAATCCAGCTGTAGGACAGAACATCCCCCAGTTATCAGGGTGCTCCCAGCCCCATCCATCCTGGCCTGGGACTCTTCCAGGGGTGAATCCCATCCTAAAAAATTCCAGGATGGATACAGGGGTTGGCAGAACTTTTGTAACCCTACACAGGAATTTCCTAGAGGGAAATGTTGAATTCACAGATTTTGCTCCAAGAAATGGCTGTGGTAGGGGGAGACAAAGTGAATTCACAAAAACAACTGAAAGTTTCTTCAGGCCAAGCAAGGTGGAATGTCTGGAGAAATGCAGGTGTGCAGCACAATGGAACACTTGGAATGGGAAGGAAAAATAGAAGTTACGGTGGAAAAGAATCCAGCTGTAGGACAGAACATCCCCCAAATCCAGGGTGCTCCAAGCCCCATCCATCCTGGTCTTGGACATTTCCAGGGGTGAATCCCATCCTAAAAGACAAATTCCAGGATGGATACAGGGGTTGGCAGAACTTTTGTAACCCCACACAGGAATTTCCTAGAGGGAAATGTTGAATTCACAGATTTTGCTCCAAGAAATGGCCGTGGTAGGGGGACAATGTGTGTGACACAAAGTGAATTCACAAAACCAGCTAAAAGTCTGGGAAAAGGGAAAAAGGGGAATGTCTGGAGAAATGCAGGAGTGCAGCACAATGGAACACTTGGAATGGGAAGGAAAAATAAAGGTTACAGTGGGAAAAAAGTCTGTTTGTAGGACAGAACCATCCCCCCAATAGCTGTGGGATGGCTGAAATGCAGAATAACAGCTCTGGCTTCAGTGATGCCCTGTGAGAGGGAGATGGAAATGGCCAGTGGAAATAAACAAAACCCATGAGAAATGCAGGAATACGAGCCCAGGAAATTGTGGGARTCATCTTCAGAGGTCACAAAACCCAGTTACAAATGAGGAAGGTTTGTAGGAGTCTGTGTTTGAACTCTTTGGCCTCGTGTGTCAGCCAGCTGTAGGAATTTGGTGGGTTTTGCCTCATTGAGAGCAATGCTGTGATTTTCAAACTTCCAGATCAGTGTGTTTGGTGCTGATAATTCCACTGTGCCATGCTTTCATTTTCCTAGGTCCTGGATTTACTCTGAGCAGGTTTTTAGGGAGAGCTCTGCTGCCTTAGTTGTGGCTGCTTTTCCTTCAGGAGGCAGTTCCTGAGCYCAGGGTGTGCTGGGATCTACTCTGGGAAAAGCACTGCAAAATTCTCCCTTTCCCYTGATTTAAACGTGCTCAGAGCTCGTTTCCTTTCTTGCTTCCCTAAATTTAAAGTAATTAATTTCCCTAAATTAAATTTGAGCAGAGTTCTCCACCTAATCTGAGTGTAAAATGCAGTTTGCTTGGATTCAGGTGCTTATCRCTCATCCAAACAAATACCTACATTATTTTTCACCAGGGATTTTTTTATATCCTCAGCATTTTTGTTGTCCCAGTGCTGATTCCTCCTCACTGCTCTCACCTGGTGTTCAAAGCAGCTGCCAGAGACCATCCTTGAAGTCCTTTAGTTGCTTCAGCATCACCAAAACCTGTKATTGATCCGTAGATTTTTACAGTTTGGCTTTTGTTGCAGCAGCATCAGCTGTCAGTCACTTGGTATCAGATTTTCTGCCTTTTCTTGTGGCTGTTTTCACTTGGATCGTGAACTTTGCACAGTGGAAAACCTGCTCTTCATATTCACCCCCTCTTTGCTCTCCTGCTGATCCCAACCATCAAAATATCTCCTAACAGTGAGASCAAAATTCAGATTATTTGTGGCAGCAACATTTAAAGAAGTTCATTGCTCTGACCAAATTAAAGTGGTTTTGAATATCAAACATCCTATTTGGATACTGCAGCTCATAATTCCCCAAAATGAGAATTTGATAGGATTGATCAAGCTGGTTCCTGAGGAAAGTTCCCACAAACACCAGCTCAAAAAAAACCACAGACAAAACTTTTTAAAGCAGTGAGAGAAACAGCAACAAGCCTGTGCCTTGACATTGTTTCCAGGGTTGTTGGATTGAGAGAGACAGAATATTTTAGGATTTTTTTTTTTCAGGAACTTTATTCATGATCTGTCTCAGGCTGGCGTGTGAGTGTTATTTGTGCTTTTCAAAAAATGGTAATCTTGCACTCATTATGGCCTGAGGCAGCCAATCTCAGGCAGCAGTGATGGGGGAGATCTAATAAACACAGCTAAACCCAGCTATTTTCCATTGATTTGGAAGAAGACAGAGCTAATCTGTGATTCTTTCTGTTGGGCTTCTGCCACAAGATGAATTTCACCTCCAGCTGCAGAGCAGATTGCACATCTACAAGCCAAAAGAGATTTTCACCCTGATAGCAGATCTGAATTTCCATATTTATGGAGTTGTTCTGACTGCAAGGGSCTTTGGGAGGTCCAAGCACCTGCTCAGAGCAGCTTGGTGAGGGCTTTGACAGGGGGRTTTTTGGGGACCTCCAGGGCTGGAGATACCACAACTTTTTATTATCCCTGTCCCTCAACTATCCTTGGAGGAAATTACTTTTTKGACCACTTTGATGGCATCTCTGCCTCCAAAAACAGGCCAAAATGAGTTGGTGGTTAAAGGGATTTCCCCAGATTTTCTCTGACTTTGAGACTTCCCCTTAAAATCGTGGCTGCTGTAGACCATGGCAGGGCTGCCCTGGACTCAGCACTGTCTCTGCTGAAGTTTTCCCAAAAGAGCTTCATGGATGACCTCAAACTGTGTTCCTTTGGGTCTCCACCACCTCAGGACTTTGTGGGAGGGATCCATGCAGGATGAGCTGAGCAGTGCTGGAATGGAATGGAAGATTTTAACTGAGCTTTGAGCTGCTGTAGCAAAGCTGAGTGTTTGGGAATGATCCATGCAGAACGGACAGCTCTCTCCATGGAATAAATCCATGAAATCCACTGGGATTTCTCTGGAAGTCACAGCCATTCCTGGATGGGACCCTGGGCTAGCAGGAGGTGTCCCTTGAAAGACAGTACTTTTTTTGACCACTTTCACGAGGTTTCTGCCTCCAAAAACTGGCCAAAATGAGTTGGAAACAAGTGGTGGTTAAAGGGATTTCCCCAGATTTTCTCTGACTTTGAGACTTCCCCTTAAAATCATGGCTGCTGTAGACCATGGCAGGGCTGCCCTGGACTCTGCTGAAGTTTTCCCAGAAGAGCTTCATGGATGACCTCAAATTGTCTTCCTTTGGGTCTCCAGCACCTCAGGACTATGTGGGAGTGATCCATGCGGGATGAGCTGAGCAGTGCTGGAATGGAATGGAAGATTTTAACTGAACTTTAAGCTGCTGTAGCAAAGCTGAGTGTTTGGGAATGATCCATGCAGAATGGACAGCTCTCTCCATGGAATAAAACACTTGGAATTGCCTGTTTTGTTCCAAAACACTTTGGAATTCCAAACACTTGGAAGTCACAGCCATTTCTGGATGGGACCCTGGGCTAGCTGGAGATGTCCCAGCCCATGGCAAGAGATTGGAACTGGATCATCTTGAATGTTCCTTCCATCCCAAACCATTCCAGGATTTTAGGGTTTATGCTGATCCTGCTTTGCTTTGAGCTGTGATTCCRTGTGGTGTCATTTTTGTTTTGCATACGTGGCCCACTGGACCAGTATTTAAGAATTAATTCTATAAAAGCAACCAGCACGAGGAATTTGAAATCCTCATTCCTGTGCTGCTGTCTGCACCTGATGCCACCAACAGAAGGGAATTCCCAGCTTAGATTTCTTGGGCATCACCCCTGGCAGCAGCAATTCCCATTCCTGTGTGCCTCAAAGATGTACAACACTCATTTTGGGGGTTGTGGAGAAATAACCCCCTTGGGAAAACATAATTTAAACCATGGAATAGTGACAGGGCTGAGCTGAAAAGAGAAATTGGAAATGGGAATGATCTAAATGAGGTTTCTCATCATCAGGAGGGGCCATAAATACACTTGTGCATTTTCAGGTGCATCTCTAAGCCTGAGCACATTTGTATTAACACCACTACTACAATTACATGCAGATTAGCTGCTTGGCTGAATAGCTGTAAGAACTTGGTATAGATTTGTCCTTTTCACCAAGGTTTTCATTTTCTTTGGCAGCTCTGAGTGTTAACAAATTAGAGATCGATGTTGTAGCAGGGCAGAAAAGTGAAGTGAGCCATGKCTGGGGAGAAACTTCAGAGCCATTAATAGTTGCAGTTAAAG
The DNA here is from genome assembly GCA_002167245.1 of Sporophila hypoxantha. Taxonomy (NCBI): domain Eukaryota; kingdom Metazoa; phylum Chordata; class Aves; order Passeriformes; family Thraupidae; genus Sporophila; species Sporophila hypoxantha. The sequence goes on from NDFG01000009.1 coordinate 930,189, forward strand.
GCATTAGTTAGTGGTGCCTGAAAAACTGAGTTGGAAATTCAAAAGAAAAGGTCAGAAATCGCTCTCTTTTCCCCCATTTTCTGCTGATAACTGAGTTAAGTATTTTACCCTGCTTGCTGCACTCTGAATATCTTTGACATCTTTGAATATCACTGAAATCTTTGACAAAAACCYATCATGGAATACAGCAAACACTGATGGGAAGTGACTTTTCACTGATGGGAATTTCCATTCTGCAGGTTGCTCCTTTGTTTTGTGGAATCACAGATTGGTTTGGGACCTTAAACTTCACCTCATTCCAACCTGCCACAGACAGGGACACCTCCCAGGTTTTTTTTTGCRTGGGTCTGTGGCATTTTCAACACCTTTGGATACTTTTTGGGTTTTATTTCTCTGTTGGAAAAGGTACTTGGGTGGTTTTGGGTGTCCCAAATCCTCATTTGAGTCTGTGAGAGTTCAGGCATCTCTTCTGTCACAGGCACAGCCTGGTCCTGACCCAGCTTCTTCTAGGACAGAACAAACAGAGGAAGTTTTCTAAAGGCAGAAGAGAGGGAATTGCACTTGAATTTGAAATAGGGAGCTCTAGGCAAGCACCACCAAAATCCTGATAATTGCCTTAATCTCAACTTCCTTATCTGGGTGTCCTCTGTAGGCTCAGTCCCAGGTTCCTTCCTTTGCTTTGCTATTTTCTGTGGGGCTTCTCTTTCAGTTTGAATTCCCTCTCCCTGCCTTGCAGCCACTTCTCCCACTTGTTGCACATAAAAAAGTTCTCCTGTGCTGTAAAAGCTCATCCCCTGCTCTGTCCATTCATCTTTAGTCCCTGAATTGTCCTGAATTGTGGTGGGAGGGATTTGTTGGATCCTTCCCCAAAGGCACCTTTRATGCTGTAGTTCAGGATTAGAAAACTGGTTTGCTTTGGGCAGTGACCATTTTTTTCTGCAAAGATGCTCCATTTSGAGAGATGTCATAAAAACCTGATTTTCAGCCCTGTGGCAGATCCAGAGAACTTTCCCCCAGTGAGGGCAGTGAGTCCCCTCATTTAAAAGGAACTCATAATAGGGTTTAAAAACAAGAATAAAAGTCTTAAATGTTATGTAGGATCTCTGAATGTGGATTTGGACATSCTTAGTTTCATCTCTGGAATAAAAACTGCACCAAATTGACTGACTAGAGCAGCTGGATCAAATGAGAGCAGTCAGAACTTGTAGAAAGAATAACTTATCTAAAAATTCAAGCACAGGCCTGATGTGCTGACATTTCAGAAGAAATTCCCTCATCCATAGATCATTTGGAGGCAGAATGAAGATGCAGTGTTACTTGGGAAGCTGTCTGATGTTAAATGCTTGSTTTTCCATAGCTTATTAAAATCAATTCAGGCACAAATAGAGGCTTTAAACTCAAATGAAAATGCCATTGGAATGGTCATATTTATAAAGCTGTAATTTAATGTAATTTGGAACTGGGGTGGAGGCACAAAGCAGCTGATGGTTTTATTCTTTTTTTGGTCTTTTTTCTTCCCTAATTCCTTCTCTCCTCRCTCACTTGGTGGCAGTTCCAAAGATGAAACATGACTGGAGGTTTTCAAGTTTATTTCTTCTAATCTTGCCTTTTCCTCTGTAGTCCAGAGGAACCCATGGAGCTGCTCCAGGGTGGAGCCAGGCTGGGAGAGCTGGGAATGTTCCCTGGAGAAGGGAAGGCTGCAGGGAGAGCTTCCAGCACATTCCAGGGCCTGCAGGGGCTCCAGGAGAGCTGCAGAGGGACTGGGGACAAGGCCTGCAGGGACAGCACCCAGGGAATGGCTCCCACTGCCAGAGGGCAGGCATGGATGGGATCTTGGCCATGAGGAATTCCTGGCTGGGCTGGGATTGCCAGAGCAGCTGGGGCTGCCCCTGCATCCCTGCAATGTCCAAGGCCAAGGATGGGGCTTGGAGCAGCCTGGTCAATCTTGAGTTTGGACTAAAAATAAGTGAAACAATTTCCTTGTGCCTTTGGAAATGTCTTTTAAGGCCGTTCAGATCTCAGGCTCTGTGTCAACAGGATGATTAAAACAAAATGCTCCCTATTATCCACAAATGGCTTTGTTAAAGATCCCGAGATGAAATGGCCACAAGTACAATTAAGGGAGAAAAGGAGCTTAACTGCAGCAGAAATGGATTTAAAAGAGGCACAGAAAACTTCCCAATTTGCCATTCAGGGAACAGGATAATCTTTGCCTGCCGATGCTTTGAGTCTTTTCGTGGGGGAGGATGAGAAGGAGAGAGAAGTCTTTAAATTAAAAATTCTCCCCTGATTCTCAAAGGTGCCAAACAGCCCAAGCCCTTGGTTCCTTTGGTGGGTGGAGCAGGTGCTGAGCTGAGCTGGAGTCAAGCTGGGCTCATTTTTGTCTTTCCCAGCACTGACTTGAAGCAAAGGGCAGATTTGTCTCTTTTGTATGCAAGTCAAAAGTCTTTTCTTCTTTGTCCAATCAACTGTTAACTACGTAACTATTAAATTTAATTWAAAAAAAATTAAATAGATTGCATGAATGTTACTCTCCTAATGAATCTCTTCAGGGCTTTAAGGGCTTAAAAGCAAGAATTSAATGCCAAAATCAGTCGTGGTCTGTCTGCAGTAAAAAAACAGATTCACCACATTTTTAATAAAATAGTGCATATAGGTGAAGCATCTCTGGTGAAATTAAATGAGGGATCTCAAGTTCTCCTGGTTCTTTTGATAATCTTTTATCAGCTTGGATGACACAGGATCTCTCAGAACTTTCCCTGCTTGCAAATCTGAAGATTTTCAGCCCAGAGTGAAACGTGTACTTGTGCTTTGAGTTCTCCACGCAGACAAAACAGTGACCTTCTGAGGGGCTCCAGGGATTTATTTTCTGACACAGACCTTTGAAATCAGAGCTCTTGAGAGAAATAATTCTCCTCTTATTCCTCCAGCTTTAAGAAGCTTCTGCTTCCACTTTTGCTCAGRGAAAATTATTTCAGTGGCAAACGTGGTGAAAACACTTTCACCCGTGGCCACATCTCATTTTTTTCTTTCTTACTYATGGTATTATTTATATTTTTTGTGGCTCTGTGTTTGTATCTGGGCAAATTGGATGGATTTAAAAGTGAAATTGAAATTCTCTTTAACTTCTTATTCAGCCTCTTTTTCTTTCAGTTCACTTTGAGGGAAAAGGCACCACTTATTACTTATTTTTACTGCAATATCTTCATTATCTTTGGCCCAAAATCGCTGGATTTGGGGTTGAAGGGGACTTCAAACTCATCCAGGGCCACCCCTGCTATGGCAGGGACACCTCCCAYTGTCCCAGGCTGCTCCAAGCCCTGTCCAAGCTTGGACAGGTGGGAAGTGAATTTCCATTCTSCAGGTTGCYCCTTYRTTTTGTGGAATCACAGATTGGTTTAATAATAAACCAATAATAAATGTCTGCCTTTATCTGGARATGAGGAAATGATGCTACAGCACCATTTTTAATCTGTATTTAGGGAAATGACCACTGCACTTTTATCTGGAGGATTAGGGAGGACTTGGAAAACGAAACTTCATCTCTGGGTTACGGAGAGTTTATCTCTAAAAGAGAATCTGAGTGAGTTTCAATAGCAGCCCTGAGCCAACAAACAGCACACTTCAGCTAAGATAACAAATGATTTCTTGATAGCTTGTAGGATTAAAACTTCTGGGCATAGAGAGCAGCTCAGTTGATCACTTGAACTGCAATTAAAAAGCAGAACAAGTACACCCCGAATATTGTTTTTATGTCAGAAATGCTCCTTCATGCTTGAAAATGAGAAAAAATTGCAATCGATCCTTACAACTGTTGTGTTCATCTTTATTGACTGGCCCAAAGAAAGATAAATGGCAGCCTAAATAAGATTCCAGTCTGTGCTGGCCTGGGAGGGGACAGGGGGTGATGGAGAACCATTCATCATCTCAGCCCTGCCCTGGCCACGCTCGCCCTGCTGTGGGCTCGTCCTGATGCCTTGAGAGTCTGAGCTAGAACAGAGATTAGATGGAGTTAAAGAATAAAACAGGGATATATTAAAAGGATCTCCTCAACTGTGGTGTTTGTGAGGGTCCCCAGGATGAGGTGAGAGATGAGAATTTGACTACAAGTTCTCAGAAGGCTGATTTATCATTATATTATACTATATGTTATATATTATGTATTATATATTATGTTATATATTTTATAACCTATTATATATTTTATATATTATATTATATATTTTATATATTATAGTATATATTTTATATATTATATTATATATTTTATATATTAAATTAAATTATAGAATGCTATACTAAAACTATACTAAAGAAAGAGAAAGGATGCATCAGAAAGCTTAACAAGAATGAATAATAAAAACTCAGAACTGACTCAGAGAGTCTGACACAGCTGATGGTGATTGGCCATTAATTAAAAACAATTCACATGTTTGGATAAACAGTCTCCAGACCACATTCCAGAGCAGCAAACACTGGAGAAGCTGAGGCTTCTCATCKTCCCAGGAGAAGAAATCCTGGCRAAGGGATTTTTCAGRARATGTCATGATGACACTCAMTGGATGCACCTTGGGCAGCACAAGAGCCCAGCCAGGGCTGCACCCAAGATGAACCAAAATGGCCCCAAAATGCACGAGCGCTCCCGGGGTCTCTCCCTGGGATCAGTTCTGCTCCATTTGCATCTTGCAGTTCATTGTCCCATTCCAGCTTTAGCCCCTGCAGTCCCACCCTGCTTGTTTTTCTCTCTGCAGCCCACGGTGTTTGTGCTCCTGGGCTGAGATTTGGGTCATTTGTCCTTGGTGCCCAGCTGGAGCAGGAATTGTTTTGTCTCCCTGCTCTGTGCACAGAGCTCACCACCCCATAATATGAAGCTCAGACCCACACACTAAAGCAGCACAGAATGGGAAAAATAGAAAAACTAAACCTGAAGCATCACTGTGAACCTGCTAAAGCAAAATRTTGGTGCCCAGTGGTGTCCCCAGGAGCTGTGAAGGTGAGGATGAGCCAGGTGGGCACTTTCTGCCTCCACTTTAAGTTTGACTCTTCTGTCTATGAATTCAGGGAATTGAGCAGGGAGAGATTTGAAATGCTGAACCTTGTTGAAATATCCTGGATTTCATCAGAGAATATTTGTTGGCTTTTTTAGCACCCTTCTACTCCTTTCCCCTCACCTTGTCCTTTGTTTCACCCTCTCTGGAAGATCTGAGTTATGTGTCAAGCCCTTCTGGTTGGTCCTGTGCTGAGGAACTGGGGCTCATTTTAATCAAGCCTGAACTGTCATTCCAGTCCCATCCTATCCCACAGATCCCATCCCATCCCACAGATCTCTTCCCACAGATCCTATACCACAGATCCCATCCCATCCTATCCTACAGATCCCATCCTATCCCATCAGATCCCATTCCACACATCCCATCCCATCCCACACATCCCATCCCACCGATCTCATCCTGTTCCCCTGGGCCTGCCTGGGGTTGCTGAGTGCCAGGGGGTCACTGGTGTGAGGAGAATTTCACTGTCATTTGCTCTCTGGACACCAGTGATTTATGAAAAAATAAATGAGGGTGCGTGGCAAGCTGGGTTGGAGTGCAAATGAGTGATGAGGAGTGGGGCTGGCAGYGGGGAGTGCAGCACAGCTCTCTGCTCCTGCTGATCCAGGCCTGACCTTTGCCTGCAATGCCTCTTACCCAATTTGTTATCATTTGTGAGAAAATATTAGCCCTGCAGTACAATTTTACCCCTGTSTGGAGCTGGCATTTTATTCACTGATTTTGGTACATTTTAAGATTATTGTTYGCAGGGAAGAAGCTTGGAAGATAAAATCTTATAGTGGGAAGGAAGGAAGGAAAAATGGGTTTTTTTGCAATTTTTTGTAGTTGGTGTTGCCTCTTTTGGAATTTCAGGAAGTGTTTTTGCAGGAGTGAGACCTGCACTGCTCATAAAATGATAAATATTTCTTAGGACATGTTTTCTCACCCAGTGACCACAGACCTGTGTCATCTGTGACTTTTATGGAAGAGTGATCTCTCCACTTACAGCCTTTCCCATTTCCCCCCCCCCTAAAAATGTTTTCATCATATTGCTTTTCCATACATCAATGTCTGAAGCTAAACTGCTTTATTTTACCCAAAATTAAAATTGGAACGATGCTTCCCATGGACTGGATGGTGGCATCCGTGTGTGTCATGGAATCATGGAATGGTTTGGGTTGGGAGGGACCTTAAAGCCCATCCAGTGCCACCCCTGCCATGGCAGGGACACCTCCCACTGTCCCAGGCTGCTCCAGCCCCAGTGTCCAGCCTGGCCTTGGGCATTGCAGGGATGCAGGGGCAGCCCCAGCTGCTCTGGCAATTCCAGCCCAGGCAGGAATTCCTCATTGCCAAGATCCCATCCATGCCTGCCCTCTGGCAGTGGGAGCCCTGTCTCTTATACACATCTAGATGTGTATAAGAGACAGGTCCCTGGCAGGGACACCTCCCACTGTCCCAGGCTGCTCCAGCCCCAGTGTCCAGCCTGGCCTTGGGCACTGCCAGGGATGCAGGGGCAGCCCCAGCTGCTCTGGCAATTCCAGCCCAGGCAGGAATTCCTCATTGCCAAGATCCCATCCATGCCTGCCCTCTGGCAGTGGGAGCCATTCCCTGGGTGCTGTCCCTGCAGGCCTTGTCCCCAGTCCCTCTGCAGCTCTCCTGGAGCCCCTGCAGGGCTCTGAGCTCCCCCAGAACATTTTCCTCCCCAGGCTGAACAATCCCAGCTCCCTCAGCCTGACACAAATTAAATATTTGGAAGATGCCAAATCAATATTGAGGCATCAATAACTCCAAAGCACAGGATAAAGTCCAGGTTGTGAAAAGAAGGGTTCAGCTGGTTTTGATGCAATCACACAGTGTGGGATTGTCGGGGTTTTGTTGCCATGTTAGCATCACTCCCTGGGATGCCCATGACTCAAAGCTATGCCAGAGTTCCTGCAAGTGCCAGCACAACCTTTKTGCTTCTCCACACCCTGTTACCAGCAGCACTCCCAGGAAAATGATTTCAGAGGAGTTTGGAGCTGCTCAAACTTTGCTTTCTCCCTCCAGCTGGGCAGCCAGGTGCCTTGGTTATYACAGCTGAGGTCCAGCTGTGCCCAGGCTATAAAAACCTCCTGAAAAATYCCACCTCTGTGTTATTGAGACATGGAGCAAAACAACATCCCAGTGATTTATCTCAGCCTGCAGGATCACAGAATTCTTCAGGCTGGAAAAGACCTTAAAGGCCATCAAATCCAACCATTCTGAAAAGACCTTAAAGGCCATCAAATCCAACCCAGCACTGCCAAGGCCACCACTGAGCTGTGTCCCCAAGTGCCACCTCCACAGGGCTTTAAATCCCTCCAGGGATGGGGAYTCCWCCCCTGCAGCTGTTCCTAAGCCTGACCAACCTTTCCATGAAGGAATTTTCTCAAATCAAAGCTGAGCCTTCCCTGGCACAGCATTTTCCCACCTAGAAAACTTTTGTGGCTTGGTGAGCGTCTCACCTGTACTTTGGAAATTAATGATTTTGTAGAACTGAGTCAAAGCCATCCCTGGGTTTAGGGGAGTTAAAAATCTCTTCTGAAGCTGCTTGGCTTTAAAAATTGAAATTAGCAACTGATGGAAGAAATCTGAGAGTTTGGAATATTCCAGTAAATCCTCAGAGAGGCGTTTTCAAGGCAAAGAGCAAAAGGGAAATTGCAGCCWTTGTTAATTTATTGTGGGATTTTGAAGCTTGGCTCGAGTGCCACCTGTGAGGCAGGGGGGAGATGTGTGTGAGGAACACAAACAGGGCACTGCAGAGAAGTCTGGAATCACTATTTAGAGTTTAATTTCTAATGAAGAAGTTGCAAAGACTCCAGGAGCACCTTGTGCTAAATATGGGATTCTTGCCTCATGTCCTTTTAGAGTTTCTTCCCCAAGAGCCATTCCTTTTGCATAATCAAGACACTCTTATTTAAAAAAAAAAAAACAAAAACAAAAAACCAGCCCAAAAAGAGTGATTTCTGAAACTCTGTCATTTTATGGTCAAGTTTTGAAAGTTTTTTGAAACACTTAAATCCAAAATCAGCTTTATTGTTTAGATATTATAAATTATACTAACTGAAATCTGTATTTATTCTGTTTTTCTTTTTTTTTTTTTTCCAGAGTGCCCAGTTCTACAAAGTCACCACTGAGCARTACCAAAAAGCTGCTGATGAAGTCTCAGCTCGCTTCAAGTGAGTCCCTCCTCCTGTTTTTTCCTGGCTGAGTTCTTACCCCATTAAAATGCACAATCATTTCCCTTTCCTCCCTCACAGATCCTATCAGTCCCCCTGGCTGTTGAAAGGAGGGGATTTGGGAGAATTTGGAGGCCAATGTATAGGAAAGCTGCAGAGAAATGGCATGCACACTTTGTATACATTTATTAATTTCTAGTTGATAAGAAGCATGAATTATTCTAAAAATAGATTTGATGGAGCACCAAAAATGAGATTCCAACTTTGCATCACAATGGCACCACGGGAAGGATTTAAATGAGGAATTTCACTCTGCCCTCAACAGTGAAGGTCAGATRAAATAATTTTTATTAGTGCTGAAGAAAGTGAAGTGAAGATCTGGTAATTGATGGATCAAAGTGACAGTGACCCTTGGCCTTGGACCTTCCCTTTGGGCTGCTTCATCCCTCAGGCTCCAGGGCCCATTTATCATTTTAGTGAGGACACAGAACTTTTTACARCCTCAATTCTCTCCTCTAACCAAGAAATGCTGCAGAAAAATGAATTATTCTGCCACGATTTTTGTAGATTTGTGGAGGGATTTTCTTCTGATTTGTGTTCTGTTTTGGTTTTTGATGAGCAGGAAGAGAAAAATCCTTTCTGAGCTGCTGATAATGATACAAATAGAATTTTAAAGTATAAGAAAAACTCATTTTATCTCTTAACAGCAGGAATTGTTGAATATTCCTGGGTGTATATATAAAAATTTTGTAGTGTTTAATGGTCAGAGTATATTGAGCACTAAATTCATCTGTCCCTTAAACAGGATGACCATTGATCAAGGTCTGATTTAAACATAATTTGGARGGTTTTCCATCATGTCTGGAAATCCAGGAAGGTTGGGATGAAATTCCCACCTGGGTGTCTCCTTCCTCTGTTACAGGGGGATATTTTCAGCTTTATAAATCAAATTATTTTCTCATTTCACATGCATTATTCCAAAAGAAGCTTTTGGTGGGATTTGAGGTTTTGCTGAAGGGCTCTGGGTGGGTTTAGTGGGCAGAGGTGGGTTTGGGATTGGGTTTTTCCTCCTGATACATAAAGGATTTCCTAAGTAAATCCAATTCTTTGGGTTCCTTTTTGTGCACAAATGGAGCTGATTGATGGAGCAGGGGCCAGTCCTGAGCATCAAGGAAATTTAAGAAAATTAAGAAAATTATTTTATAGGGTGCAGAAATCAAGGAATATTTACTAAGGAGGATTTGGATAGGGAATCACATTCCTAACCCTTGATGGGATTGGACTTTTCTTAATTTTCTAGAAACTAAAGGTATAAATTGAAATCATCCATTTGACTGCTCTGTAATAGCAGTACTGCAATCACTGTKCTGCTTTTGCACTTGAAACCAAATTTCCTAAAATTATTGGGAATTTTTACATCTGTGGATCCAGTATTGGTCCATTTCCTTCCAAGAAAACAAAAGGAAAGAAAAAGGTGCCTGAAATATGCACATAAATTGTGGCAGATTTGATGAAGTGCCTGAAATACCAATATTACTTTACAATTTCAAGGTTTTTCCTTACATAAAATCCTTTTAAACACCGTGTCTCTTTATTGAAGGTTTCAATGCAGGAGGTGTTATTTTATCACTGCCTCTTTTATGGAACTTGATGGATAAATGAGGAATGATTTAGTGAGACCTGAAGATGCTCTTTTGGCACTTCTCATGTGCAGTTTAATTGCACGTGAGGATTGAGAGGACAGAGGCTCCAGTGGTGTTTAAAGAGTTGTTTAATTGGCTGTAAAAGAAGAATTAAATAAGGTTGAGCTGCTAAATTTTGTTAATGCATAAAGCCATGTGATTGYAGGTTCCAAGTGCAAGATTAATGGATCTAATTGTGGTGTTACTAGCAAATAGGCTGACTTTATTTTAGGCATGTCTAGAATTAGGTACCCAGTTTTAGTGCTACAACTTGAATTTCTTCCACTTTTTAAGTTGCATCACTTCCCACAGCAAGAAGTGGATGGTGTTTTTATATATTTAATATTTCCTGGATTTTCCTTCCTCCATTTAATCCCTGAAATTACATCAACTGTAGCTTCATCTGTCTTTAGGGATAATTAAACTCTATTAAAAGGGGAAAAATACAAATATCCCACATGGGTTTGGATCAGAGACCTGGCAAGTCTTGTGTCTGCAGTTCCTATTGCTGCCTGCATTAAACTGATATTCCAAATATCCATGAGGAATGTTTTATCTCCACCAAAGCCCTGATTCACATTGATCAAATTGGGAATTATCAAATGCTTCATCTCTTTACCAGCCTAATTCCCATTGATCAAATCCTAAATGAGCAGGTTCAGGCAGTTCCTGCAGTCCCCAAATCRCATTAAAACAACATTACAGGGCCATGCTGCCCCTCCTAAAGCTGGAATTATCTTCCCACAGTTCCATTATAACCCCAATTATTCCATTATGAACATGGCTCTGTTCTAATGAGGAGTTTACACAAGGAGAGAAGAATGCAACGTTACAGGAAGAGCTGGGCTTTGGGCAAGGATTTGAACTTTTCCTAATCAAATTCCCCCTTTGTTTTGTGGGTTTTTTCCTTAATTTGGAGGGCTGGGAGCGGGAAATTCGGCAGCTGCAGCGGTGACATTTTATTCCCCTGTGGTGTCTGGAGCCAAGTGACATCTTCATTATTCATTTAAGAAGCAGAGAGGGCAAAGCCAGCCTAAAATAAATGTTTTTATCTTTGGTGGGTTTTGATTTCTGGTGGTGTCTTTAGCATTCATAGCTGTGCAGCAGTGCTTTTTCCTAAATATTCCTAAATATTTCCTAAATATTCCTCTCCTGCTCTGCTGTCTTGTGGACAGCATGGAATTGCTTCTTGCTGCTGGGKTTTTTTGGGAAAAACTTCATTCCCAGCCATCCAGACTGATGGAAACACCAAATCCTCCTGGGGGATTGACTGATCAGTTTGGGGTGAGGTTCTCCCCAATAATGGAATGAATTCCCCAAAGTTTGCTTGGRCAGTGACAGTGGTGATCCAAAGGATGCAGCTGGAAGTGTTGGGTGTTTATTCTGAATCTGTGATTCAGAATAAGCACAGAAAAAGTACAGTTTTGTAGTTAGGTCCCAAGTCTGGGCTCCTCCACTTTCACTGTGTATGTGTGTGGTGTAAATTTGTGTCAAACTACTTGAGACTGTTCCTTCAAAAACTCTGTTTGTGCAGTTGCAAATAGCTCCTCCACAATTATCTCAGAATCTCTGAGCCCCTCTAAAGGGGCTTTATTCCTTTATTATGAATCTTTTGGACATGACTGTCTCCATCAGTTTCCATAGAATAAATGAGAATAAATGACAAATCACCAATATAATATCTTCCTTTAATTAGGATTTCTCTATCACGAAGCTGGGGTCATTAATGCTTACTGATAATAAAATTTAAGGCATTGTTATGATCAGAAAATCACTGAGTGGTTTGGGCTGGGAAGGACCTTGAGGATCATCCAGTTCCACCCCCTGCCATGGACACCTCCCCCATGAAGTTCTGTTTGTTTGATGCTCAGCTGTGAATATTTGAAATATTCCCAGTATTTCCTGGCTGTTCTGACTGATGCTGTTGTGAGCTGTGAAGCTGAGAAGGAGCATAATGAAACCACAGYAAATTAATAACAGCAACACTTGGATATTCAGATATAATTGTCTCACAAAGCAGTGGTGCCAATTCTCTGGACACTGAGGGAAAAAAAGCAGGGTAGARAGAAAATCAGCTTTTTATTGATGACTTTGGACCGAGTCCAGGGAAGTGTGGCTTTATTTTCTGTCCTCGTTACCCTTCTGATGTTGGGGCACATATGGTGACTTTTGAAGGGCTCTTGCACTGCCTGTAAATTAGAAATATTGATAGTTTCTTAATGCAAATACCTTCAGTCGCCATCATGGTGCACTCACATACCTCTGTAACACAGAAATCTGTGGTGCAGAGAGCCAGGCAAAGAATTTGTGCTTTATTTCTCCTTGTGCAGAGCCAGACTTGCAGTTTGCACCTTAAATAACATCATTGATTCCCAAAATGGTTTGGGTTGAAGGGACCTTAAAGCTCATCCCATCCCACCCYCTGCCATGGGCAGGGACACTTTCCTTAGACCAAATTGCTCCAGCCTGGCCCTGAATTAAAAGCAGCTGCTTTTAAAACCTAAAGTTAAAACTACAAATTACCAGTTATTTATGAAATACCACATACTGTTTTGTCAATAACAGAAAATAGGAAGCTACAAAAAATCCTGCAGGCTTTGTGCCTTTAGTTCAGCTTTTTTTGCTTAGCCAAGGGCAGTGAGCTCTGCACAGAAAGCTCCTGAATTAATGTTTTCTTTTACAAATACAGCAAATATAAGTGGTGCTTTGTCAGGAGAGAATCACTGCAGGGTTGTTGGCCTTGATGATGCTGTTGCTGGTGGTATCCTTGATTTTTTTGTCATGTGTTCTGTCTGGGGATGAYGGTCCCAAGTTCCTCCTGACATCCCTTAGAGAGGTGTGAGCTGTTTGTAAGTGATGCTGGGAATTAAAAATTAAATACCACAGCTCAGCTCAGCCACTCAGCCTTTCTCAGCAACAGAGGTACCCAAAGGTCTCATTCCTCCTTCTGCTCTTGCACCTCTTCACACACAGCTGTGCTGCCACCAGGAGAGGTTTTTGAAGTGCTTCAAGCAGAGGGGTGTGATCTCAAACACATTGCACTCCACAAGGCAGGTGTAGGTGCAGTTTTCCAGCATGGAAGTGATGCTGTCACCCCTGTCAGCTYGAAACCAGCCCAGATTCTGAGTGCACAGAGCTGCTGCAGCTGGGAAGAGACACTGCTGAAGAGACTTCARTCAATCTTTCAGCCTCTTGTTTATCCCAAACCCTGTTTCTATTGAATAAACTCTCTTCTTTGCTCAGTTCTTTCAGTCAGGGCTTGGATTCACCTGAGGGCTGCAGGAGCAGRGCTCACTCAAGAATTCTCTTGGACTTTCTGCTCCTTTGTACAAGAGGTTGTGCTTTGACCCAGGGACCTTAAAAATCGCCCAGTTCCAGTTTAGAGAGGGGATTTTGGTGGGCTGAGGGCTACAGGAGCAGAGCTCACTCAAGAAATCTCTTGGACTTTCTTTTGTAGAAGACGTTGTGCTTTGACCCAGGGACATTAAAAATCACCCAGTTCCAGTTTAAAGAGGGGATTTTGATGGGCTGGGGACTACAGGAGCAGAGCACACTCAAGAATTCTCTTGGAACTTCAGCTACTTTGTACCAGAGGTTGCAATTTGACCCTTAAAAATCATCCAGTTCCAGATTAGAGAGGAGATTTTGGTGGGCTGAGGGCTACAGGAGCAGAGCTCATTTAAGAATTCTCTTGGACTTTCTGGTCCTTTGTACCAGAGATTGTGCTTTGACCCAGGGACCTTAAAAATCACCCAGTTCCAGTTTAGAAAGGGGATTTTGGTGGGCTGAGGGCTACAGGAGCAGAGCTCACTCAAGAATTCTCTTGGACTTTCTACTGCTTTATGCAAGAGATTGTGCTTTGACCCTTAAAAATCACCCAGTTCCAGTTTAAAGAGGGGATTTTGATGGGCTGGGGACTACAGGAGCAGAACTCACTCAAGAAATCTCTTGGACTTTCTTTTGTACAAGAGGTTGTGCTTTGACTCTTAAAAATCACCCAGTTCCAGTTTAGAGAGGGAATTTTGGTGGGATGGGGGCTACAGGAGCAGAGCTCACTCAAGAATTCTCTTGGACTTTCTACTGCTTTGTACAAGAGGTTGTGCTTTGACCCTTAAAAATCACCCAGTTCCAGTTTAAAGAGGGGATTTTGGTGGGATGGGGGCTACAGGAGCAGATCTTGGGGCTACAGGAGCAGAGCTCACTCAAGAATTCTCTTGGACTTTCTGCTGCTTTGTACCAGAGATTGTGCTTTGACCCAAGGACCTTAAAAATCACCCAGTTTGATTTTAGAGAGGGGATTTTGGTGGGTTGAGGGCTACAGGAGCAGAGCTCACTCAAGAATTCTCTTGGACCTTCTGCTACTTTGTAGAAGAGATTGTGCTTTGACCCTTAAAAATCACCCAGTTCCAG
>NDFG01000009.1:945773-971606 GCA_002167245.1 Sporophila hypoxantha
AAAAACTCTGTGGGAAAATTTGCCAGTGGAAGGGATTGGAACTGGATGAACTTGATGATCTTTAARRTCTTTTCCAAGCTGAACCACTCTGTGATTTCATGATCTGCAGGTCCTTTCCCTATTTAGAAGGTTCAGGATGGATGTGTTGGAAAGAGAAATGTGTTCAGCCACTGCTGCTTTTCTCCATTTTCTGTATTTTCTCCATTTTCTGCATTTTCTCCATTTTCTGCATTTTCTCCATTTTCAAGCATTTTCTGCTTACAGAGAAACACAAAGTCATTTGAAAGACTTCCCTGTGAAAGGAGTGAAACTTTGCCCTCACACCTTGGTGGCCTCCTGGAATTGGTTCTGATTCTCCTTTGGGGATTTATTTATAAAAGTTTATCGATTTATAAATAAATAAATAATATTGGGAATATAATTTATACTGGGAATTATACTGGGAATCAGCCCAGTGCTGGGGGAAGTCCTGGATGCCCTCACTGGGACAATCCCTGCTCTGGCTGCAGGTTTGGCAGCTGCTCCTGAGGAATGAGCAGCTCCTCCTGGTGTGTTTGGCWTTCCAGGGCACATCTGGCTGCCTCCTCCCTCCCYARGTTTATTCCAAACAAGGAGTAAAGCCTCTTGATTTAATGCCTTATCCTTTGTTGGGATTTCCTCTGAACACCAGTCACAGATTTCCCAATTACAGCATTAAAGCTGGGAGGTTAAACCYCTCAGCAGCTCCTTTTTATTATTAATTTGTTCTGTATTTCCTAATCTTTTGTGGCTGAGATGTACAAATACCTTTTCTAAGGATGTTTTGAATGAGGCCAAGCCATCTGTAGGATCAAATCCTACAAATCTCACTTGGGAGCCTCCAGCACAGACCTGCCTTTRGGGAAKGGAGAATGTTTCCCACAGCTGCTGGTGGGATTTTTTAAGGAGAATTCACCTGTTTCTGGGTACAGGGTGAAGAATGAATTACAGGTTATCTCTGTTACCACATGACATGTGGTTCCCCTCTTTTATTTTAATCTCCTTTCCAGTAGTGTTCAAAAAGCAGGGCAAAAAATACACCACAGCCATTCTGCTTGGAGTGCACCTGAGGGAAATCACAGTTTAAAGGCAAAGYGGGCAGTAAATATTTGGGGAAATAATCTCAAATCATGGGGGTGGTTGCAAAGGGCTGTCAGACTCAGCAAATAAGGTTTGTAAAATGAATAGTTAGGTTTCTTTAAAGTGGTTAAATCACAGGATCACAGAATGGTTTGGGTGGGAAGGGTCCTCAAAGCCCATCCAGTGCCACCCCTGCCATGGCAGGGACACCTCCCACTGTCCCAGGCTGCTCCAGCCCCAGTGTCCAGCCTGGCCTTGGGCATTGCAGGGATGCAGGGGCAGCCCCAGCTGGCAATAGCCGCCCAGCCAGAATTCATCATTGCCAAGATCCCATCCAGTGGCTGCCCTCTGGCAGGTGGGAGCATGTCCCTGGGTGCTGTCCCTGCAGGCTTGTCCCAGTCCCTCTGCAGCTCTCAATACAGATCAGTTCCCCTTTCTCCTCCTTCAGAGGGTATGGGTGCCACTGGAATAAGTTTATTAATTCTGTCAGTTTTTCAGTTCAGTGCCTGAATATAAAACCCCTCAGTCCCACAAATCTGTGCTAAAAGAAATTCCTGAAATCCTGATAATTTCCCCTTCCAACTGCAGTTCCTTAAGCACAACCCACGTTTTCCTGGGGTCTCTATTTTGTGTATTGTAGCACAATACACATTTTTCAAGCTGGAAGGGGAATAATTTCATCCTGCATGGAAAGAAATGAGAAAAGCAGTTATTCCTTTCAAACTTCCCTTGCCACTTAGCGTGGCTCCCACTTCCAAGGCATTTAGGAGCTCCATTAAGCCCCTGGGTTTGCTCCTGTGCATGCATTAGGAGCAGAGCTGGGGTAATATGGAACACATTTGCTGTATCATGGACACATTTATGAAGATTGATAACAGCCAGGGCTCAGTGTTAACTTTTATTTTCAAACAGGCTGCAGGAGAAACTGCCTGCTATTGCTTTGAGGCTTTGATTTATGAAAAGGTTTGCTGCATGAAAAAGACATCCCATAAAGCAGCTCTGCTGGCAGGAGCATTATAAAGTAGGGTTGTGAGTAGAGCAAACAATAACTAACTGTAATTATGTTCATTATTGTCTCTATGAACTCCCTGTACCTTTTGGGGGGGGTTTTGCACTTATTCCCTCCTCAGCTTTWAAGTGGACTCACCTTTCCCATGGAGTGGGATGAAGGTGAGAAAATCCTGCTGGTTYCTAGTGGCAGCACCCCCAGAGAGGCTTTTTTTTGTTTGTATGGAATGAAAGAGGTCACTGAAATTATACCTGCTTGCACAAATGATGCCAGGAGGAGGAGGAGGAGGAGGAAAGGTCTGTGGTAAAAAATGCTGTTTCTCTTACAATTCCCATCACTGCTTCATTTTCCCCTAAATTATGACTGTTCTCTGAGGGTTATTTCACACTGTTGCATTTAAGCCCCTTCAAAACAAACCCAAAAATCCCAACATGATGGCAAAGATCACCAGGTTTCAGAACTATTTTCCTTCTCTCAAACCATCCTTTGTAACAAGATGAGCCTCAGGAGCAGCAAGATGAATTCTTCACTCAGCAGCAATTAGCAGAAAACTTCAGTGAGGCCCAATTGAAATCAAGGGGCACGACCTAAGTGGGGAAAATGTGAGTGGTTAATCTAAAGTTTGTCAAACTTGAGCTGCTTTAACTTAAAAGCATCCCTTTACCAAACCACCTGAAGACCTTGCAGAAAGAAATAGGAGCTTGAAAATTGTGCTGAGGTTATAAAACACAAGGATGACTTTTTTGGAGCAGAGTGAAGTTCTGTTAAATAAGCCAGTGTCTAATTAATGCTGCCAGCACAGGGAGGGGGTGAGGAGRGACCTTTGAAAGGTTTTTGTGAGCTGGTGCTGAGGTTTCCATCAGGATCTTCTGCCTCAAACTGCTCCCCTGGTGCCCTCACAGATCCAGGGAATGGTTTGGGTTGGAAGGGACATTCCTGACAATGCAGTGCCATGGCAGGGACACCTCCCACTGTCSCAGGCTGCTCCAGCCCCAGTGTCCAGCCTGGCCTTGGACATTGCAGGGATGCAGGGGCAGCCCCAGCTGCTCTGTGAGGGGCTGGGAACACAAACCCTGAGAGGAAGCCCTGAGGGAGCTGGGGGTGCTCAGCCTGCACAAAAGGAGACTCAGGGCTGCCCCCAGCACTCCCTGCAGCTCCTGAAAGGTGCCTGTGCCCAGCTGGGCTCGGGCTCTTTCTCCAGCAGCTCTGACACAACCAGAGCACACAGCCTCGAGCTGTGCCAAGGGAAATTCAGGTTGGAGAGCAGGAAAAAGCTTTTCCAGCAAGGGGGATAAAGTTCTGGAATGGCTGCCCGGGGAGGGGGTGCAGTCCCCATCCCTGGGGGTGTTTAACAAGCCTGGATGTGGCACTGGGKGCCAGGGGCTGGGCTGRACTCCATGGTCCTGAAGGTCTCTCCCAACCTGGTCATTCTGTGATTCTATAGGAATTGAGAGATTTTTTTAGTTTCTTTGGTTTTTTTTCCTTCTGTCTTCATAGCAATTAGTTCTTTGTTAGTTTGGCTCATCCTCCAGCTCTCACCAAGATTTTCCTCCTGCAAAGTCCCATCTCATTGGAGGTTCCTGACTTTGATGGAAGATGTGACCACTGAAGGTCACAGCCCAGTGGTGGCTCTTGAGTCAAGGCTTGGAGAGAAGGGTCCAGTCCCCAGCCCTGCCATGGGCATTTCCTGAGTCACATCCACACCATGGAGGAGCTCTGGATGGAGTGAGAGCTGTGCTGGCCCTTCCACATCCTCAGTGCACTGCCAGGGGTCAATTCCACCCCTGAGCAGCTCCAGGCTCTTCCAAGATCCCATCCATGCCTGCCCTCTGGCAGTGGGAGCCATTCCCTGGGTGCTGTCCCTGCAGGCCTTGTCCCCAGTCCCTCTGCAGCTCTCCTGGAGCCCCTGCAGGCCCTGGAATGTGCTGGAAGCTCTCCCTGGATCCTCCCCTTCTCCAGGTGAGCACCCCCAGCTTTGCCAGGGGCTCCAGCCCTGGGAGCAGCTTTGTTGTCGTGTCTTACAGCAGCCTGAGGGAAACACTCACCAACAGGCGGTGAAAAATTACTTAAAAACTTGAAAAATAATTTAAATCATGAGAATAATGAAAAAAAAAAGTGGGTATTGTCATTTACATATCACCCCTCTAGCTCCAGTTCCTGACCTGGTCCTGGTATGGGGAACTTTTATCTTTCTTGAGTGCCACAAAGAATGTTGAGGGCATTCTGTTTCAATGTTTCGGTAACACACTGTATATTTTTATCTAAATATTTTTATTTTATTTTTATTAAAATCCCACCTTTTATTTTTATTAATAAAATAAAATTGTTATTGACATTATTATTTTTAAAAATAAACTATAAACTATCATACCTTAAATAAAATAACTCCACCATTAAACACTACTATACCAAACAGTACTATTTTATTTTTTTTATTAAAAATAAACTTATTAGTGACATTATTTTTTTTAAATATTAACTACAAACTATCATGCCTTAAATAAAATTACTCTATACCAAAAATTACTACTATACCAAACAGTACTATACCAAACGGTAGTATTTTATTTTTAATATTAAAAATAAATTTATTATTAACATTATTATTATTAAAAAATTAGCTATGAACTATCATACCTTAAATAAAATAACTCCATCAAACACTAGTATACCAAACACGTTTAAACTCCAATACAAACTAGAATCCAGAACAACGAGATAACATCCCCCTATTAACATTACCAATACATTTTTCTCCATTCCTTTAACAAGGAATGGAGAAAATACAAACCTCAMTTTTCCTTTCACCTARAAAAACATACAGTACACCTMAAACCAACTACCCCAAAAATAAAAACACAACCCCACCATCTACCATAAACTAATCCAAACCACACTAAAAAAAAAAGTAAATTTCCATTTACAATGCATCAGTAATACATCTACAATACATCAGTAGCATCATTGTGTAGAAAAACACAACAGAAATATTTTTAAAAAAGAAAAAATCATCCAGATATTTTAAGACTAAGATATATTCTCAGCACCTTCTCAGTGGGATTACTTCTCTTTGTTGGAGTTGATGACAACATCTACAATAAATACATMAACAACGTCAATGTGTAGAAAAACACAACAACAAAAGTATTTAAAAAAAGAAATCTTAAGATATCTTAAGACAGATATATTAGAGCAAGGTGCAGTGGCCCCTGGTTCTCAGCACCCTCTCAGTGGGATTATTGTTCTTTGTAGGAGTTGATGACATTTGATTGTTGAATCATTTGATTGATGAATTTGTTGTTACAACCCAGCTGATTCTATTTTATGAAAGAGTGGCTCAGCCTCATCCCAACCCAAGATTTGTAGAATCACACGTGGCCTTTGTGGCTTAGCAGAGTGAATCCAAGCCTGTTTTCTGAAATAACTTCATGGCCAAATGAAAAATTGGYATTTATTTTGCTTTCTCTTAAGATTACAACCTTCAGTTCCCTGGAGTAATCGTCACCCACGCGAGTGGCGAGCCTCGGAGTGTTTAACTGGTGATTGCTTTTTCTGGACRCTGCTTCTGCCCATAATATCTTTGATTTTTGTGGTCACTTAACAGGGGTTTGGGGCCYTTTATAGCTGAAGAGAATAATTAAATCTATATTGCTCTGGAGAGTAATATTTGGATAATAATGTGCCACRAGTTAGTGTCTTGTGGTGCTTTGTGTTGAGTGCTATAGTTGACCTTTGCTAGAGAGGAAAAAAGTGCCCACTTGTTAGAACATATTATTTAGCACCTTTAAAAAGGCAAAACTGGTTGGTTTTGGGTGTGGTTTTTTTTTTTTTTTGTTTTTTTTTTAAGTGTGAGGGTTTTTATCACCAGGGTTTGGGGATGATGGTGTGATGTTAGGCCTTYACAAAGCCTGCAGTGAGTTGTAGCTCTTAGGAAATAAGTGGCAGTAATAAATCCACAATGTGCTTTGCTGTCCTGCATTTGGTTTATGCTGCTCATTTGGATCTGTCTGCAGGTTTTTTTTGTGTGTCTGTGTGCTTTACACACACAGTGATGTCAAGTTACTGTGGAAAATTTAATGCAGGGACGGGGATAACACTAAAATAGATCATTTAAATGGATSAAACTCTAGTTTTTTGCCACCTTCATATAGAAGCAGGTTTCAAACTGTTGCAGAATTATTTTTTCCTTTGAAAATTATAAATACCAAGGTTTAATCTTTCATGTAGTGGTTGTTAATATATCCAAGTAATCCTGCAACTGCCATCAGCCACTTCTATGAGAAAAATATCAGCAAGTATCAATTCAGTCTCCCAGAGCCTGGATCTGCCTTTTCATGAGCTGGAGATGGAGCTGAGGAGAGCTTTGATCCCTTTGCTTCCCTAAACCTTCAGAAACCTCCTCCAAATTCCTTATTAGGAGTAAATAGTAAGGAATTCTAGCACATGGTGTTGTTTGCAGTGATGATCCTTGACTTGTGTTCTCCTGAACAGCCAAGTGGAATCTTGCCAGTCTTCATTAAATAATTCTTTTTCGGGTGAGTAAGGCTGAGCCCAAGTGATACCACATGCAAGCTCTAAAAATAGTTTGTGATCTGGGTTGACATGATGAGGTTTGGATGCAAATGTTGGATTGCTGATCATGAAATTTGAGGGGTTGGCTCCATCCACACTGAGCTGATGGGGCTCTGGAGCTGGGAAAAGTTTGGATTTTGTCCTCAGCAGTGGTGGGACAGGCTTGGCTACATCTGGAATCATTCTTTGGCTCTGAACTTCTCAAAATTAAGAGCTGGGTTTGATCTGTGCAAGGCCAAGAAGTATTTCTCTATATATTTCTATATATAACATTTAGGTACTAYAAAATATTCCACAGAGTTAAAACTGCTCCTCCTTCAGTTCCTTCTAATTAAAGCCTGCAGTTGCTAAATTCTCTTTCCTACTTTGTAGCAGCATCCATGCCCCTGTTAGAAGGAATTTGTATCATTGCCATGCATGTGATTGTTTATTTTAGTATCTTGCTATTCACTAAAAACTGTCCCTTAAGCTAAAAAGAAAAGTGCATCCTAAATTTGGGTAATTCCAACACTCTGCTCCCTTTGCAGCTGCAGGAACCAGCTGTGGGAGAGGTACATTTGTGCATTAATGGTGGTGTGCTTTGGATTTGAAGAGGGTTTTTCTTCTATTTTTGSAGGGGAGGGGAATTTTATAAACAAATAGTGGTTTGGGATCATGCAAATCTGTTCATATCAGTTTAAATCAAAGTATTCAAACTCATTTTGTCTCTCAGGGTGGATGGGAATCMTGTCTTCATTTGATAGCTTGCTTCTTGAGCTATTTGGAATTTAGGCAACCACAGCAGGTCAGATCAGTCTCCTGAGCTGGGAGTAGGTTTTTAGGGAATGCTGTAAAAATTAGGGAGTGGGTTTTTAGGGAATGCTGTAAAAATGAGGGAAGTGTTCACTGATACCATTTTGCCTTCAAACAAGTGGTGGTGTGGGGCTTTCCTGAGGCACATCTTGCTTGTAATCTCTTGCTGGGCACCTCACACCTTCCTGTAGAGTTCTTTTTGACCCTAAATGTGCTTTTGATAACCCCAGTATGCTCCAACAGCGAGTCCCAGCTTTGCATTAGCTGTTCTTTGGGAAAGGTTTGGATTTTTTTTTTTTTTTTTTGCATTGTTAACTCACTGCTGGGGAACCTGTCTGGCTGTCTCTGTCTGTAATCCATTGATGATTTCATCCTGTAATTCATTGATAATTGAGATCCAGCTCTTGCAGTTGTCCTTCTCTGGGCTGAAGAGATCTGCTCCTCATGTGGTGTCCTGAGGGCCTGAAGGTTGTCCTTGGCAACCAGTTCATCCAACAAATTAGGATCCACAACCAGGATAKTTTTTCCTGATCCTCATCCTGTTGTCTTCCTCTTCAGTCCTTGCCTGAAAAAGGCTTTAAGGATGTGCATAAATTTCCATGTGCAAATGTGAAATTGCTCAATCCTGGAATGGTTTGAGTTGGTAGGGACCTTAAATCCCTTCCTTTTTCCTTTTCCTTTTTCCTTTTTCCTTTTCCTTTTTCCTTTTTCCTTTTTCCTTTTTCCTTTTTCCTTTTTCCTTTTCCTTTTCCTTTTCCTTTTCCTTTTCCTTTTCCTTTTTCCTTTCCCTTTCCCTTTCCCTTCCCTCCCCTCTCCCTCTCCTCTCCTTCCCCCTTTTTCCTTTTCCTTCCCCAAATTCCAAATGTCAGAATGTTTGAAGGAGATCTTTATTAGCTTTTGACAAGGCGGGTAAGAGATGAAATAAATGAGAGGATGACAAACATTTCCCTGGGATTTTGGGGTACAGGGGTTTTTGGAGAAATGATGTAAAATAATACAGGGAAGATTAACTCTGGACTTGATTATGAGTAGCACAAAAAGTGGAGTGAGCTGAATTCCAACCTTTAAGTCCTTTATTTAGTATTCCTCTGTAGATTTTACATTCTCAATTGCAGAGCAGAAACCACTGTGGTTCCCTTGCAGCATTTCAGCAGAGATTCATTAGGAAAATTCTTTCTTTGACACCTTTTGGAGAAGTCACACTCGGCACCCAAGTGTAAATAAAAGCAAGAATCAACTCTGCAGTACTTGATCTTTTGCTGGCAGCACTTCCCACACAGTGATTGTGAGGGCTGTGTGTGGGCACAGCTTGATTAGGGACCAGCATTTGTAGATATTCAGCAATCAGATCTGTGTTTTTTCCTTCCCAAGCACTGGGAGAAGAACTGAACCATTTGGTTTGTGCCTCACACATTCGTACCCTGCCTTCGAGTCATCACCTACTGCMTGTGCAAAAACAAGCTTCAAAAATAGTTTAATAGAAAGAGTAAATTAATGGAAAAACTAAAAATAATGGTGCAGCAATGAGGACCTTCATTACCATGTGCCCTTTTGTCTTTTTTTTCCCTGGGYTCTGTTTTACAGTTATTTTCTGTGCTACAAACCCATCCTGTGGATTCGCTCAGCAGTGATGCTGCTGGGAGAGCCTTTTTGGGTGAGGTGATGTTAAAAAAAGAAGAATCCTCTCACCAGCMCCTTTTTTGGGTGGGGATGGAGAGCACAAGTGCCTTGCTGCTGTTTCAGAGGTGTCCTCCACACTTCAGCTYTGAGCTGCCCTTCCCTCAGGCTCTCCTGAGCTGGGCTTACGTTTCTCTTGCTGCCTCCATTTGCAAAATCCCTCCACTGTGGCCTTTCCTGTCCATCTGCTCAGCTAAATCCATCTCTGCTCAGGCTATCAACCTTTGTTTTACTTTTATTTTTCCTCCTGGCCAAAAGAAATAGAATCTTGCCCTGACTGTGTCTGSTGAAAGCAAATTTTCCTACCCCAAATTCACATCATCCCCTTTCATCCTGCTGCTGGCTTCCTCACCAGTGTTCTCCAGGAAAATCACACATCTTCACTTTCCCAGCCCTGCCTGCCCATTTCTGCTTCCCTGCTATGTCAGTTCCCTACTGACTTCTCTCTGAAGCATCTGTGACTCCACCTTTACTCCTCACTCATCCCCATTTCAATTTCAATCTCATTTCCAAAATTCCCAGAGCAGCTGGGGCTGCCCCTGGATCCCTGGAATGTCCAAGGAAAGGTTGGGCAGGGCTTGGAGCACCCTGGGACAGTGGAAGGTGTCCCTGACATGGCAGGGGTGGCACTGGATGGGCTTTAAGGTCCTTTCCAACCCAAACTATTCCATGGTTCCATCAAACATGTTTTCTCTTTCCAGGAAGGAATTTCTGCTGGACACAGACAATGTTAATTGATTAAATTCCCACAAATCCTTCTGAAACCCCTCTTGGCTCTTCATAAAGCACCTGAAAACAATTCAGCTGTTACACACTTCATGGGCTGCCCATGGGTGTGGATTGCCTTTTGTTTCACCATTTGTTTGCATCCATTTGTTCTTCCTTATCCTTGTGTTTATTCTGAGAACACTGAGAAAAGAAACACCTTCCTTTTTTTGTTGTTTATTTTACATTCTGCCAGGCCTGGTCACAGCAYGGCTCCTCTCCTCCATCAGTAGGACTAAATAAACCAGGTCAGAACATCCTCTGCAACACCCTCCYGTGCTGCTGCTCTGGGATCAGTGGGATCACGTTCATTTGTAGGGTTTTGTTTTCAAGTGAAGACTTCCCTGGACTTCCCCAGCACAGCCTCATGCTGGGAACCAGCCCCAGTTTGTGGTTTGGATGTGCTGAGCTGCTCTGGGGAGGAGGCACAGCAAGATTTGATCTTAGAGAGCTGTGGGCTGTGCTGCTTGGACACAGAGCACCAGTCTGGTCTGTTTAATTCACTACTTCAGAAGTAGCCAAGGGTTACACAAATAAAATCAGCTGCCTTTGATAGGTGTCAGCACTTTAATGAGGAATTAAATTAAGCCCTTGGTACTCCTGCCCATCTCATGGCACTATTTTTATCTCACGCTCTCCTTTTTTTGTTGCTGTTTTTTTTCCCCCCCCATATTTTATGACAATTGCTTGAAGTCTTGATCTTGGGGGGGATTATGCCAGATACCTGCACAGCTGGAAACTCATCAGCCATTCAGATTCCTTCAGTGAGAGTGTCAGTTTTAGCAGGAAACTYGCAAAGCTCACCGTGGTGATTTCAAATTTCCTCTTTAGTAGACATTTTGTTTGAATGCCATGAAGGGGCTCCTCTCCCCAAGCCCCCAGGAGCACAATAAGCTATGCTCTTTGAGAGAGCCCAGATGAGTACAAAGTTCCCTTCATTAAATTTTCTTTTCATGCTTTAGCATAGAATATTTCTTTTTAAGACTGTCTCTCTCTCTCTCGTTTCCTTTTGTGTTTTCATCCTATTACCTTTATGAGGTTGTGATGCATCAGCTCTCTGGAAAAGGTGGGTGCAYGGATCCCTCAGAGGTTTATTCCAGCACTGAAAGATTATTCTGGCATGGGAGGTGCTTCAGGAGCAGCTGGAGAAGGGAAAGCAGATCAAGGAATTGCAAACTTAATAAAACCACGCTGTTCCTCACATGCCATGTGGCTGCTGCTCATATTGACTTGTGCTGAGAAAAGCACAAGCTTGGAGATTTTGGGTGTGTTGGTTCTGTTAAGGAGTTCTGGAGTTGCACTGAGCTGGAGGTCTGTCAGCATTCCCTGGCATTCCTGCTGCACTCCCATGGTTTGCGGTTTTCCTTCAGTTTAGTTGTGAAATCCCTGAGCAAATAATTAATTAATTAAATGAATATGGTGTAGGACACAGTCTTGTTTATTTTACAGGGGCAGATTGTGATAGGACAAGGGGCAAGAAATTGAAACTGGAAGARGGGGGATTTAGATGGGATATTGGGAAGGAATTCTGGCTGGGAGGGTGGCAGGGCCTTGGGATGGATTTCCCAGAGCAGCTGGGGCTGCCCTTGGATCCCTGGAAGTGTCCAGGGTTGGACACTGRGGCTGGAGCAGCCTGGGACAGTGGGAGGTGTCCCTGCCATGGCAGGGGTGGCACTGGAGAGGCTTTCAGGTCCCTTCCAACCCAASCCATTCTGKGAYACTCTGGTGGCACTTTGCCCACCACATGTCCCAAAATACACATCTCTCCCAGGACAGGGGATAGCTCAGGACCTCCTGCTCTGAGGATCTCCTGGCCCTGCCTGGGACCAGACCAGGTTGCTTTATCCACTCAGGCAATTAAAACCTCCACATTTTCCCAATAGATTCCACATAATTGCTGGGTTTGCACTATTTACCTTTTCTTATGAGCTTTTCCCTCAGTCAAACCCCACAGACCCTTAAATCCTTCTGCAAAATGACCTTTATTCATGGAACCACTGAATGATTTGGGTTGGAAGGGACSTTAAAGCCCATCCAGATCCATCCCCTGCCATGGCAGGGACACCCTCCAGTACCCCAGGCTGCTCCAAGCCCCATCCAGCCTGTCCTTGGGCACTTCCAGGGATCCAGGGACAGCCACAGCTTCTCTGGGAATTCCATCCCAGCCAGGAATTCCTTCCCAATATCCCATTTAAGTATTAATTGATGTAATCATAGCAGCTTCAGGAGGTTCTCTGTWAGGGAGATATTTCATTCCCCTTTGGAGGAGTTTCCTTGCTGTTGTTTCTCACCATCCATCTGTGAGTGAGTCCAGAAATCAATGGGAAACCCTTCAGAGGGGTTCCCATAATGCACAATGGAACCTCCTTTCCCAACAGGAGATCCTGCAGCCCGTGGTTTATGGCCCTCTAATGCCAGGCAGTAATTTCATTTAGTGCTTTCCCAAAAGTGCCAACAGAGCATTAGGGGAGTGGAACAAGCACAGCTGATCAATACAGAGACAGTGCTCACCTTCAGATTAATCCAGGAAATGGACTTGCTTGGCTTGGAGGAAGTGGCTGTGTTCTCACAAGGACAGAGCTGAGAGCAGGTTTACAAAAATCCCCCCTGAATGGGGGGGAAAAAGTGAGAGTGTGAAAACAAATCACTGAGGGGCAGGAGATGATGTGGCTCACAGGGCTCCCATATGGTTGGCAATGTGCAGAATCCTTTGGAACATTCAAATAAGGAATAATGCCTGGATTTTGGTCACTGATGGTGTGACTCTGGGAAAAAAACCCACAATTCAAAAGCTCTTTATCATGGCTTAGAGAGTTCCCCCATTGAAATGGCTTTATTTACATTGACAGAATTTATGCAGCCATTCCTTTCTCTCTTCACCTGTATATAAGAATTCACTTTAAAATCACTTGTGAATAAAGGCACAGCTAGGTTTACTGTGGGTATTTTTAGTTAATTCAGGCTCTCTTGTATTGATTTATCAATTCACACCAGGAGTTTGGGCATTTTAATGGAGCTCTGGTTTAGCTGGACCTAAATCATCACTGCTGGGAGATGTCTACAGAGAAMATCCCTGCTGTTTCTGTGTTCCCTGTCCCAGTGCAGACCTTGCCATCCTCCCTCCATGTGCAGCAGTTTGTGGTTGCACATTTTGATGCCTGGCATGCCTTTGAAGCACGTGCTGATCTCAGCACAGGGGGGATTAAGGGAAAATCCTCCTCCATAAGAGTCTGCAGAAGTTTGAACTTGGAGATCGTAAAGTGTGGAAGCACCTGGGACTGCATTTAAATTCTGGTTTAGATTTCACAGATTCTGATAATGAATGAAAGGAGGAAGAGATGTTTTATATAGGTACATGCTGTAAAATCAAGGTGACTTAAGAGTCTCTTTATTTTAGCACCACGTCTTCAGTGATTGTCAAGAAATCGATTCCCCGGAGGAGCAGCGTTTGTGCTTCGGGTTTCATTCCCTGATGGAGGAAATCTGCTTTGGCCAATCAGCACAATGAGAATCAGAATCACAGAGTGGGTTGGGTTGGGAGGGATCTTGAGGATCACCCAGTTCCAACCCCATTTCCAYGGGCAGGGACACCTTCCACTATCCCAGGGTGCTCCAAGCCCCATTCAGCCCAGCCTTGGACACTGCCAGGGATGGGGGTGATGCCTTGAGAAGGCTGAGCTAGGACAGAGACTAGGCAGAATTCCAGAATAAAGCAGGGATTTATGGAAAGGATCTCCTCCATGGATGCACCTTGGGCAGCACAAGAGCCCAGCCAGGGCTGCACCCAAGATGAACCAAAATGGCCCCAAAATGCACGAGCGCTCCCGGGGTCTCTCCCTTGGATCAGTTCTGCTCCATTTGCATCTTGCACTTCATTGTCCCATTCCAGCTTTAGCCCCTGCACTCCCACCCTGCTTGTTTTTCTCTCTGCAGCCCACGGTGTTTGTGCTCCTGGGCTGAGATTTGGGTCATTTGTCCTTGGTGCCCAGCTGGAGCAGGAATTGTTTTGTCTGCTTGCTCTGTGCACAGAGCTCACCAYCCCATAATATGAAGCTCAGACCCACACACTAAAGCAGCACAGAATGTCAAAAATAACAAAACTAAAACCTGAGGCATCAGGGCAGCCCTGAGCAATCAGTGCCAGGACCTCACCACCCTCACAGGGGTGAATTCTTTCCTCTGGAAGTGTCCAAGGCCAGSTTGGACAGGGCTTGGAGCACCCTGCAAGGTGTCCCTGCTGTGGCAGGAGGTGGAACTGGATGTGCTTTGTCCCTTCTCACCCAAACAGATTCAATAATAATAATAATAATAATAATAATAATAAAATAATTCAAGTTTTTTGTCTTTGCTGAGCTGTGTTTAGAAGGAAACCCTGAAGCTGTTGTCTGTTCCCACAGGAGATACGAGTCCCAGCCCGTCTGTGGGGAGCTGCAGGATAAAATCCTCCAGTGCTACCGCGAACATGCCCAGGAGACCCTGAGCTGCTCTGCCCTGGCCAGCCAGTACCTGCACTGTGTCAATCATGCCAAACAGGTGAGCTGGGCCTATTCTCACTGAAAAATGATGGAATGATGAGCAGAGGGATTTCTAATTAGTCCTTCCTCCGTGCCTGAGCATTTCCCAGTGTGTGCGTTCCCAGAGCCCTGTGGAGACCACTCAGAGTTGATTTAAATGCTCAGGTTTCCATCTCTTCCCCTGGGAAGCTGTTGTTTAGTGTAGCAGCTCTTGCTGTTGGCAGATGTTTCYTGTTATCTACAGTTTTAGCAGTAAAACAAGGGGATTAAAATACCTGGTAGTCTTTGCCATAAATATGAGAAACTCGTGGATGTCTCAAACTACATCAGTGACCACTTGGAATTCTTGATTTCTTCTGTCTTGTGTTATGCAAGACTTTAAAATTGGCCTTTACCTGCTCTTGCCCTCCTCTCTTCCAGTTTTGTAGGGTATGGATGYCACTGCCAATTAAAATCTTYATGCTTTATTAGTGCAGCATGAAGGAAAATGACAGTAATAGGTAAATCATTCATTTAAAAGAAGCTRCAATTTCTCAGTTAYACTCTTTTTCATCAGCTTGCATCTTTCAAATGCAGAAATGCATATATTGACCTCAGTTGTGTTCTTAAACAAACCAGGAAACGTGCTCACAGCCCACGTGCAGGATGTGTAAAAAGTGCTGAAATCAGTCTGTTGATCTTTATTTCTGCCCAAATCTGTGAGTTAATACTTGAGCATGTGAGCACACCCATCTCTATGTGATAGCAGAGACCTGGTGAGTACAACTGGTGTTTGATCATGGTAATCACCTTCCCTGGGCTTAACTCTGCTTGGGCACAAAATCCCTGAGACTTTGCCTCTGATCCTTCTCCGTGACCTTTTGCTTTCAAATGCTGCAGCCTCGAGCTGGTATTCCCAAAGATCTGCTGGAATTAACACTGCTCCTTGTTCCTCAGTCACTGAGAGCTCCCTGTCCCTTCCAATTCACTTATTTTAATATATCCTTTATTGGTGTTTGTTGTGCCATCCCTGGAAGTGTCCAATGCCAGCTTGGAGCASCCTGGGRYRGTGGGAGGTGTCCCTGCCATGGCTGGGGTGGCTCKGGATKGGCTTTAAAGTCCYTTCCAACCCAAACCCTTCTGGGAATTCCATCATTTCTCCTCCTGCCCATTTTGGAATGCACCAATCTCCTTTTATAGGAAAAGTCCAGTGAATAACATGAAAATCACAGAATCATTAAGATTCTTAAGCCCATCCAGTCCAGCACAGCCAAGGCCACCACTGACCCTGTCCCCAAGTGCCACAACCACAGGGCTTTGAAATCCCCCCAGGAATGGGGACTCCAGCCCTGCCCTGGCTGGACAAGCCTTTGAATGAAGAAATCTTCCACAATATCCAACCTCAACCTCCCCTGGTGCAACTTGAGGCTGTTTYCTCTTGTTCTGTCACTTGTAGCCCTGTTTTGGTTTGTTCTCTAGTGGATTTCCCCATGGCCCTGCAGCATCTGCAGCACTAATTTACTGCATGTATAATTTTTTTTATTATTTTTTAAAGTAACCAGAAAAAAATGGATTAATTACTTAGACATGTTTAAGCTCTAAGTCGACTTTGTATCTGATAGGAATTTCTTCAGAAGACTCTGATGGGGATGAATTAATTCATGTTCAGAAGGTGCAGGAAAAGCAAATTGCATAAATATGAGCATTAGGTTTTTGAACCCTTTTAAACACCTTTTTTTTTGTTGAAGATCTTCATCCAAGCCTGTCAAGTAGTTAAAAGTGTTTCCTAAATGTTTCTTATTCTGTTTCACACATGCTTCAAGATGAGAATTCAGAGAGGCTTCTCTCATGATAACAGAGAAGGAGAAGCCTTTTATGATGGAAATATTTGCAAGCAGGAGCAATTGTTTTTCATAATGAACTCCAGCCCATCCTCCACGTGCTGCAGCTGTAATTGTAATTATTTTTACTCACTGTTTGCCCACATGTCCAGACAGTTCCTTTGAAAGAATTCCTAAACGCTGCTATAAAATCACTTCAAAATTACCTTCTCTGTGTGCCTGGTTGGGAGCCAGAGGAGGGGGATAAATGGCAGATTCAGAAATGAAAAAGTTAACTGACACTGGCTACAAGAAACAAAGGAAGAAGAAAATTTGCTAGAGGGAATAGAGCAAGATATTGAAAAGCAAATAAGTGAACTAATCCGATTTCCTGGCGGTGAGTCTGGGCACTTGTGCTCGGGCTGAGCACACTCTGTGCTTTTCATAAATTGAATTTATTGACTCCTCTTTCTTCCCTATCTTGCTTATAATTATCTCCCCCTCTCTTCTGTGTGCTCCTTATTTCTCATGCTGTCTGTAATCTCATGTCTCTATCTGTCCTTTTCTCCCCTCTTTAGAAAAGCCCAGAGAGTTGTTAATTCAGAGGGGTTTGACACATTGGTGTATCTTCCCTTGAAATCTCTTCCCAAAGTCATGAGAAGCTGGGGAGATAAATTAAACTCTGTTATTAATGTTTGCATGTTATTATAATGATAATGCCAGTAATGGAGAGGAAAACTTAACCTAATGGAGCCATTAAGGGGAAGATATTTGGATTGTGTCTGGCATTTATTTATRCTGAAGTGACTCCAGCCAGACCATCCATGGCTTTTTATTCCTTTTTCCTGGTTTTCCAGCCATGGATAYGGACTTTAACTGTTAAAATACACATTTTGGGGGTGTTTTTCTCAATTTTTCCCCCTCCTGGGTTACAAGGAGTTCTGATTCTTACATAAAAACACAACTAGTCCATGGTTTAACAAATCTGTGCRATAATTTCCTGTTAAACCATTGAATTCCAGAAGGATTCAGGCCTCTGCAGGCAGGTGAGGTTTAAGAGTATTTAAAATAACAATACCAGCAGCTGCTGGTGCCTGGCAGCCTGGCTACAAAATGTTATCCTTTAGCCTGGGATAAAGTGTAAATAAAGTGTAACCACTATTTTCATTTGTTGGATCAARTGGGTCCTTAATTATGCATCCTAAATAGAATAAAACCAGGATTTTAGCCTCGTCCTCCAGTATTTTTACTTGATACCAATGTCCAGTCTAAGAGAAAAATACATGGAATTTGTGTATCTAGGAAAACTGAATTGAAATGCAACAAAAAGACCTCATCATTTAGCACTGCCCTCATTGAAGGAAGTTTATATGGACCAGCTTCCCTCCTTGGGGTTATGTAAAAAAAAAAATTAAATGCATTAATTTTAAAAGGCAAGGAAAAAATGCATTAATTTAAAAAGGGACCAGCTTCCTTCCATGGGGTTAGGTTAAAAAAAAAAAAAAGGAAATATTTTAAATGCATTAATTTAAAAAGACAAGAAAAAACACTAAAAAGCCCCAAAATGTAGATAAAACCCAAACAAAGCTTGCAACATCCCTGTTTGTCTGAAGGTGAAATTTTGTGGGCAGAAATATGGATATGATGAACAAATATCTGCATTTTCTTTCCTTAGGACACTAAACAAAGGTAGCCCRTTTTTTCTCAGATCCCTTGGGAATTTCTTCTGTTAACTTGTGCAGTGTTAAATCAACATAAAGTTAATATTCAGCCCAGAGATGGCTTGGAGTGARTCTGTAATTCCTGTGCAAAAAGGAATTTTCCAGGTAGAGCTTTCCAGAAATCTCCATGGGGGTGCCATGGATTGGAGGTTTTGGTAACAGATGAAATTTTTGTTTGTAAATGCACCCAAAGAGCACAAAACTGAATCCTTTTATTCCATCAGCCTTTCCTTCTCCTCTGTGGATTCTGGAGGATTTTGTGGGCACAAGGACAGGCACCACCTCTTTGTGTGGATGCCTTGGAGAATTTTACAGTCAGGATTGTTAAGGTTGGAAAATACCTCCAGGATCATGGAGTCCAAGCATTCCCAGCACTGCCAAGGCCACCACTGACCATGTCCCCARGTGCCACATCCACATTTTAAAGGGTTTTAAATCCCTCAAGAAAGGGGGACTCCAGCCCTGCCCCCTGGGCAGCTGGGCCAGGCTGGACAATCCTTTTGGGAAAGACATTTTTCATAAAATCCAGCTCTTAACCCTTGCAGGAGCTGGGTGGAATAGTACAGTTTACTGATTTTTTTAGGAAATAATACAAGAATTTGGTTGAAGCCAAACCTGAAATGGTTTTAATTCCCTTTATTGTTAATTTTCCCTAATTTCCATGGCTGTAACAATGCAGTCCAGACTTCCAAGCTGTGTAGTGTTGCTCACACACCTGAATGAGCTGTTGGGAGGATTTCAAGGTTTAAATTTGGGTTTCTTCCTGACATAAAGCCTCAGAATTATCAAATCTCTTCCTGCCATTTCTTGCAAGGAGAGACTCATAATTAGTCCTTACTCATTTGATGGATTTTGTGGCAAGAAAAAGGGTTTGGGTTGGAAAGGGCCTTAAAGATCATCTCATTCCAAACCCTGCCATGGGCAGGGACACCTCCCACTATCCCAGGCTGCTCCAAGCCCTGTCCAACCTGGAACATTGCCAGGGACAGGAAACCTGGTCGAGTGAAAAGAATTAAATGATTTTTAAGGTCCTTTCCAAGCCAAACCATTCCATGCTCTGTGGTTCTGTAATGAAGCCCAAGCTGAGTGCAACATGTTCAGACTGTTGGGGTTTTGATTCTGACTCAGCACCCAGGAAGGAGCCAGGTGAGGGATACTCAGTGTTGGATGTTCCCAGGATATTTTTCCTCAAGAGTTTAATTGCTGGGAATGGGATTTTTCTTATTGTAAGGTCAGGTGTTTWAATCTCCTTTAATAGCCACAGCACTAAAGCCATGATAGCATGAGGGGAGATGAAAATGGATCATTAGTGAGACTCTTCAGGCCTCCAAACCASTGCCTTGTTGAGTCCTCAAACTTCATTCTGCTTCTGGGACTTGTCTCTGGCAYGATGTGTTTATCAACAATGTTTTTGTTCTGCATTTTTATTTTAAAAAAATGCAGATCCTAGGAAGGAATTGTAGCCAAACTTCGGAATGACTTGGAGTTACTGAAATATGTGTTTCTCCCTGTCTCTCCCCTCCCCTGTGATCATTTTTGCAGCAGAGAATGCTTGGGAGAGGAGGATAAAGGCATTGTCCGAATCAAGCACAAGACCATCAACTAATTTCAGCAGAAGAGCTTTTTTTTTTCCCTCCCCAAGAACGACCCAGCAGCCCATTTGCAGGGCAGCCCAATAAAGAGAAGAAGTGGAAGAGCCATTTGAAGGGCAGCATGCTCAGGGCTCAATCAGCAGGAGCGCTCGGGAAGCCAGGCCTGGATCTCCTTCCATCAGAGCTCGCCCGTCCGAGGCCGCATCAAAGCCCACTTATTGCTGATTGAAGGAAGGAAGGAAAAGAGCCTTTCTCTGACCTCAGAGAGGGGAAATATCCTTCAAATGCTGCTATTTCACTGGAGGATCTCCTCAGAAAYATCTCTCTGTCAGAGGCAGGGGTGTAACCCTTGCAGCGCCGGGATGCGGCYGTTCCTCGGAGCAGCCCCTGGTCCCRCTGTCAGAGTTCTCCTCACAGTGTAGAATTGTAAATTGTGCTTTAACTTATTTCCCAAATGGCCTGGCTTGATGAAGTCTCTCTCTGCAGGCCTTCTGCTGGAATGATGTTTGTGACCCAACACTTTGGGTGCTCCATGGCCTTTGTTTCCATGGGATGGTTCTGTTGTGCTCCTCGCTCGTATCAAGTGCTGACGAGAATGCCTCGCTCTGTACCAACAATAAATCTATTTTATGCACAAGATTGATGCTGCAGTCTGTCTCCCTTCCCACTCCTTGGGGGTGGATGGTGTTCCCTCTGCTGTGTCAATCACGCTTTCCCAGCAGATGTTGTTGCTGAAGCTTTTCAAGCACAGACTTTCATGCACAACCAGCCTTGGTGTCAGGAAGGGGGCTTGGATTGAGCTGTTTTCCATCACAGCCACCTAAAAGGATCCCACGTGATGGGAGTGTTGTGATTGATCCAGCACCACTTCCCTCCTTGGGAAATGCTTGTGAATGGAGCAGCACAAGCTCTCATTGCCTGGAGAGGGTGTGGGTTCCCCATCCCTGGGAGTGTCCCAGGCCAGGTTGGATGGGGCTTGGAGCAACCTGGGCTAGTGGAAGGTGTTGGAATGACAGGGTGTTAAGGTCCCTTCCCACCCATACCATTCTGGGATTCTGTGAAAGGGCAGAAGCCCCTCCAAAATCCCCAAACCAGCTTTGTGCAAGCACCCAGTYTCCTTTAGTTCTTTTTCTTCAGGTAAAAATTGCCACACTCCTTGTCCCAAGCAATCTTAGAAGGGACTTTTTACACAATAGTGAAAGTAATGATGTCAAATGAGCAGCGAATCTGGAGCCTTCTGCTGTTTATTTACCTGTTCTCCCTCTCTAATTGGCTGTGTTTGAACCTCGTCCTGCTGAACAACTGCAGGTGCACCTGTGGATCTCATTTATTATTCATGCAAAATATCACCAGTGACTCTCCTAATTATCAAGATGCTTTGTGAGCACTGTTTAATTAAGGATTTTTTTTTTTTAATGCTACCCAGAGAAGCTGGGATTTTTTTTTTTTTTTTTTACATGCCAAGCAACTGTAATGTTGGTGAGARGGGAGGATCCTAGAGTTCAACATCAGGTGCCAGGTAAACTGCTCAGGAGGAGCAACAGGGACATAAGCGCCGTGTTTACACGGTGCCTTGCTGTAGTGTTTACAAATCAGCTAACTCACAAATCCTTCTCTCTAATGTTCTCTTTTGTAACAGAGAGCCAAGAAGTTGGCAGAGCCAGCCTTGCCAAACTCAGAATTGGCAGCAGAATACAGCATAGAGGAAAAGCAGACGTTTTTTCAGGCCAGATGATGCTGTAAAATCAGGGGAAGAGCTGTGTCGGGAAGGAAGGTCTCTGCTACTGCCAAATGTTTATTGGTTTCTCATCCTGACAGCCTTGAGCAATGAGAGTCAGCCTTGCCTGCTTTGTTCCAACTGTGTTTGAGGTGTTGTGTTCTTTAAACATCTTCTGTGGCATCAGGGCTGGCATCTGCAGCCTGCCTGGCTTGGGCTTGGGCAAGGCTGGTGGCAGCAGCAGGGTAAGGAGTTTAGAAATGGCCCTGGTGGTGGTGTGGGCTGCAGAACTGTCCATGGTGTGGGCTGCAGAACTGTCCATGGTGTGGGATTCAGAACCGTCCATGCTGTGGGCTTTAGAATTGTCCATGGTGTGGACTGCAGAACTGTCCATGGTGTAAACTTCAGAACTGTCCATGGTATGGGATTCAGAACAGTCATTGGTGTGGGCTGCAGAACTGTCCATGGAATCCACTGCAGAACTGTCCATGGTGTGAACTTTAGAACTGTCCTTGGGGTAGGCTTCTGAACTGTCCATGGTGTGGATTTCAGAACTGTCCATGCTGTGGGCTTGAGAATTGTCCATGGTGTGGGCTTGAGAATTGTCCATGGTGTGGGCTTCAGAACTGTCCATGCTGTGGGGTTTAGAACTGTCCATGGTGTAAACTTCAGAACTGTCCATGCTGTGGGGTTTAGAACTGTCCACAGTATGGACTGCACAACTGTCCTTAGTGCAGCCTTCAGAACTGTCCATGGTGTGAACTTCAGAACTGTCTATGGTGTAAACTTTAGAACTGTCCATGTTGTAGACTGCAGAACTGTCCATGGTATGGATTTCAGAACTGTCCATGGTGTGGACAACCTTTGCCTTTAAAGTAGAGCAGTAATTTTGGATATTTCTGGCGTTTCACCACCACCTCTGCTTGTGCCACCTTCACCTCCTGTGTACCTACATCCCTGTCCTGCTGTAGGTGTTTGATTTTTTCCCTCTCCCCACTTGCTGGTGTGGGTGCTGAAATATTAAAATCTTGGAAGTTTCCTTTTTAGCATGGAAAACCTATGGAGAAGTTTCCCTCCTGTTYATRATTTTATGATTCTGTGACCTTTTCCAGCACCTGCAGATCCCAAACCAACCAGCTGTTGGTGACATCAGGAACTGCTGGGACAGAGCAAGGCCAGCCTCCTTCACCACCAGCAGGGACAGAGAGAGTGGAGAAGTGCCAGGATTTTTGTCCAGGATGTCAGATGTGACTTGCAGGACCCAGAAGTCATGGTTTGCCCTGTGCSAGGTGACAGCACACTGCACTTCCCTGCCCATGGTCAAAAACAGACAAGGATTTAGATTTGGGCACAAACAGCTGCAGATGAGGATTTTGTGACCTGCCCAGTCCRTAATTTGTGATGGTTTGTGCTGAGCTGACACCCTGGGAGCTGGCTGGAGACACAGGAGGAGATGTGGAAGGAGAGAGCAGAAGAGGGTGAGGTCCTGCAGCCAGGAGGGTCCTTTCTGTGCTTCTCTTCCCACAAAACCCTCTGGGGCCATGGCCAGCACTGGTGACACACCATGTCCCTGCTTTCCAGGACAGGAGCTGGGGGCTGTTCCACTGTCACAGCAGAGCCCAGGACAGCAGTGAGTGACCCCTGGGGCAGGGGTGATGGACACCCTGCTGCTTTCAGCTCTGTGCTGGCTCTGTCACCTCCCTGGCTGCTCTCACAGGTGTCACACAGGGCCTGGCAGCAAAGGGCAGCTCTGGTTTGATCACCAGGGCTCTGGAGCAGCATCTGCCCCTCCCTGGGGAGGAGGGACAGCACCTGAGCTCGGCCGTGGTGTGAGGGGGACCTGGGTCTTCAAGTCCTTGAGAGAGGCAGCAAAATTCCAGGGGAACRTGGGGCACTGAGCCAGAGCTCCTCTGCAAGAACGTCAGCTCCATGTGAACAAAGACACTGGGTAATTAGAGAGGTAATTAGTTTGGTAATTACTAAGGTAATTAGTTTGATTCTCTCTCAAGCCAGTAACTGCTGGGARGTGCTGGAGGGAGCACCTTGAGTTTCAGGCTGCAGCACCCCCTGAGATTAACCCTTCACCCCCTGCACGGGAAACTGAGCTGGCATTGGTGGAAATGGGAAATTTTGGAGGGAAAATAACCTAAACCCCCAATCTGTCAGAGGTTTTGTGCCCAAAAACTTCTGAGCCACCTTCTGATGGCACCCAGGAGTGCTTATGCCACGGTGAGGGCAGGATTTGAAGCAGTTCACCCAGCAGTGGTGTGTTTATTGCAAGGTTTTATATTTCCTTAACAATGCTGGGGACACCTTTAGTGTGGGGACACTTTCTGGGGAGCTGCTTGGCAGTGTCCCAGTGTCACTGCTGAGGCTGATCCCTCCTCCTTGTGTTGGATCCCTCCCATCCCTTCACCCCTGGGCTGCTTTGCTRCTTCAGCAGAGGCATTCCATGGAATCACAGACTGGTTTGGCTGGGAAGGTCTCAGGTTTCTGTGGTTGAGATGACTCTGAGATATTAAAAGTCTTTTTTCCCAGCCCTGTGACCAAAGAAGAAGTCAGGATTCCTCGTTTCTGCTTTTCCAAGTTGTTTATTTTCTCTTATCTATGACATTCTTTCTCTGACCTGCTGAGATCTGTCCAGCAGGTCGGGTTGTGGCACAGTCCCTGCCCTTGGGCTGGTGTTGGCTTTTTATACCAAGAACTACCTGTACTTTATTTACAATAATTTTCCAATACCTATCACCTATGTTAGACAGTCTGTCTCTACTCTAAACCAATCCAGAAGTGTCACCATCACAGCAGAAGATGGAGGACAAGACGAAGAAGAAGAAAGACAGGACATGCCCAGATTCCTCCATCTTGCCTCTTGAACCCCCATTCTAAATCCCCAAAATTCTACTTTTCCACCCTGTGACAAATTCACTATCATTCTACTCAAACTCTTGTGGCTTGTAACTCCTCACACAAAGTTGGTAATTGTTTCCATGGGCTAAAATCAAAGGCACAGGTGTTTGTGACTCAGTGCCAAGGTCTCTGAGCCCCTGCCAGGGTCTGGAATCACCCAGGGCAGCCAGAGCAATGTCCTGGGTCCTGACAGGAAGGGACACTCCAAATCATCTCATCCCACACCCCTGCCATGGGCAGGGACAGCTTCCACTGGGCCAGGCTGCTCTGAGCCCCATCCAGCCTGGCCTTGGAGCCATTTCCAGCTTGGGGTGCAGCTCAGCACCTGGAGATGAGTTTTCTGCCTGTGTCCTATGAAACCAGGTATTTTCTGCTCAGGAAAACCATCCCTCCTTCCTCACCACCTCCTRTGGGTGGACAGGGCAGTGCAGCTGTCCCTGATGATCCCAAAATGAAGCTCAGAGTGCCAGTGCTCATTTGGGAGGCTGGAGCTGCAGGAAGTGGATCTAATTCCTCAGTAAACTGCAAACGAAGCAGATTCTTCCTCGTGTTCATCTGTTGCTGATACAGAAATAGCAGGGCTGGGAGGGACTTGGCACATGCTGGAGTCCACTATTCCATAAAAACTGATAGAGGGAATTCACAGGTTCCTTCAGCTCCTTGCCATGTTGTTCACAAGTTTGATCGTGGTGGAGGGATCAGATCTGCAAAAGGTTCAGTGGGTGAAGGGTAGTGGGAGCAAGGAGATGGAAGTCCATTAATAGATGAAATATTTTTGCCAGACATGAGAATTCACTGGGTCTCTCTCCTGTTTCTCAGGTAGTGAGAAGTTTTTTCTCCCCCCTCTCAGTTTTAATGTTATTAACACTTGGCCTGCTTTGAAAAGGTCAAAGTCAGCTTGAATGTCTTCTAGTCTGACTCTTGGTGAAAAGCAAGCAAACAAGAAATCTGTATGCCTGGGCTGCCTTTAAACAGCAGAGCCTGATGAAGGAGTTTGCAGCATTGAGTGAGGTCTGGCTGATAGCCAGGGGTGTTTGAGGCCAGGGAAAGGGCTCTGAGCTCTGTTTGTGCTGAAAGTCCCACTCCTGGAATTGGGCAGACAAATGAAACCTCTGCTTTTGCCTGAAAAAATTACCTTTGGCATGAGAAGTCTGTGACCAGGATGCAGCTGCAGGAGCAGAGGAAAGGAGCAGAGCAGGAGAGATTTGGGGTTTTACACTGTGGAAGTTGATCCTGTTGATGTTTTTGGGAATAATGTRAAGTGCTGGGAATGGGGAACCTGAGTGAGGCTGGAGCAGGTAGATGGAACTGATTTAGAAATAAAACCACTTTTTTAGCATCAAACAAGAGGGAAATGTCCCAGCTCCTGTGCCTTGGTCCCAGTTTGGTCTGGGAGGAGCAACAAGGGAACGTTGTGGCAAAAGAGAGTTCTTTGTTCCTGCAGGTCTGGGGGGAAATTGCTGGAGAGRGGAGGTGGGAGAGGGACAACAAGGGATATTAAATATCCTCCAGTAAAACCAGAGCTGGCTGTGATCCTCTCCAGGCCCTCTGGAGTGGGTATTTTCCTGGGAAGCACCGTGAGGTGTGGGGTGTGCCTGTGATCAGAATCATTCACTCCAGCAGTGAACTCCATGTGCTCCTTGGTGTCAGGACCCAGGATTTTCCTCTGA
>NDFG01000009.1:976661-998892 GCA_002167245.1 Sporophila hypoxantha
TGCTGTGATGGTGACACTTCTGGATTGGTTTAGAGTAGAGACAGACTGTCTAACATAGGTGATAGGTATTGGAAAATTATTGTAAATAAAGTACACGTAGTTCTTAGTATAAAAAGCCAACACCACCCCAAGGCAGGGACTGTGCCACAACCCGACCTGCTGGACAGATCTCAGCAGGTCAGAGAAAGAATGTCACAGATAAGAGAAAATAAACAACCTTGAGAACAAGAGCCAAGGAAATCCTGATTTCTTGGGTCTCAGGGCTGGGAAAAAGAGACTTTCCAACACCTCGGGGTCATCTCGACACCAGAGACCTCGTCACCTTGGATGCCAAGTGCACCCTCAGGGAGCCTCTGAAGCAGCATCACTGTGAGTCACAGTGAGCCTGGCCTTGCTGGGAGGGACTTGGCACAGCCACAGGAGGTGGTGAGGAAGGAGGGATGGTTTTCCTGGGCAGAAAATACCTGGTTTCATAGGACACAGGCAGAAAAACTCATCTCCAGGTGCTGAGCTGCACCCCAAGCTGGAAATGGCTCCAAGGCCAGGCTGGATGGGGCTCAGAGCAGCCTGACCCAGTGGAAGCTGTCCCTGCCCATGGCAGGGGTGTGGGATGAGATGATTTAGAAGGTCCCTTCCTGTCAGGACCCAGGACATTGCTCTGGCTGCCCTGGAGGACTCCAGACCCTGTCAGGGGGCTCAGAGACCTTGGCACGGAGTCACAAACACCTGTGCCTTTGATTTTAGCCCATGGAAACAATTACCAACTTTGTGTACGAGATAAGAGCAAATAAACAACCTTGAGAACAAGAGCCAAGGAATCCTGACTTCTTCTTCACTCTCAGGGATGGGAAAAAGAGACTTTCCAACACCTCAGGGTCACCTCCACACCAGAGACCTCGTCACCTTGGATGCCAAGTGCACCCTCAGGGGGTCTCTGAAGCAGCATCACTGTGAGTCACAGTGAGCCTGGCCTTGCTGTGGGGTTTATTTTCCWTTAAATGGAAGCATTTCAGTCTGACGTGGCAGCACTTTGGGGGGTTTGAGCAAAGCTGTTACCAAGGAGAATCMAACCCGTGTGTGTCATCAAGGCTTGGTGACTCAGGGCTCCCACAGAGCCCCTGCCCTTCTCTGGCTGCTCCTCCCAAAACCTCTGGGACCTGGTGGCTTTTCAGGTCCTTCCCTTCTGCTGCCCAGAGAGGKTGGAGCTTCCTGCAGGTCCCAGGGGGCCCCGTGCTCAAGGTGAGGTCATGGAATCCTTAGGTTGGAAAAGATCTTAAAGATCATCAGATCCAACCATCAGCCCACAGCCACAGCTACACCAGGTCCTCAAGTGCCACCTCCAGGGGTTTTGGAACATTCCAGGTGGTGAGACTCAAGACAAGGTGGTGTCACCTCCCTTCTTTCCCCAGTTGAACCAACCAGGATTTGAGTTTTGGTCCGTGCAGGAGATGCCAAGTGTTYCATGGGGGTCACCCCGGTTGGGCATCAGGAGGAATTTCTCCATGGAAAAGGGGGTCAGGCCTTGGAAGGGGCTGCCCAGGGAGGTTTGGAGTCCCCATCCCTGGAGGTGTCCAAGGAATTCCTGGAGGTGGCAC
The DNA here is from genome assembly GCA_002167245.1 of Sporophila hypoxantha. Lineage (NCBI taxonomy): Eukaryota > Metazoa > Chordata > Aves > Passeriformes > Thraupidae > Sporophila > Sporophila hypoxantha. The sequence continues at coordinate 978,257 of NDFG01000009.1, forward strand.
TCAGAACTCTGGGCTGGGGACAAGGAGGGCTCAAGAACAGCTTGGACTCCATGGTCTCAAAGATCTTCTCCAACCCTGTCGGGGGATACAGTATGGGTAAATGAAGGTGATATAGAACGTAATCTTATCCCGTAAAGAGTTGCAGCTGAACCAATTACTAAAGATTAGGATCAGGCCTGATGTTAACAGGCCACACCTGTAGCCAATAAGAGCAGTGTTATAAAAGAGTGGATTGGTGGGAACTGCAGTCAGATGGCTGCTGCAAGGGCCAGGAACAGTCAGTGCTTAGAGGAGATGCCTACGAGAAACATCGAGGAGGTATGAAACTGGCAGTATGGAATCCTTGCACTATAATGATAATGGAACTCTTGATATATAAAACAACAAATGGTGACCCCGACGTGATTTGGGAGAAAAAGGATTCAGGACTAAACCATATAACCCCGTGGATTTGGGGAAACTGGATTTGACCATATAATCCTGTGGATTCAGGGAACCAGGATTTGAATACTAAACTATTGGCAAAACATATCAATTACAGCTATTAGTGTTTGTTAAATAYGAAGATAAGCACTTTGTAAACTATAAAACTGAACTAACATTTAGAAATATATATGTATATATATATATCTGTACTATATAATATGCTGTTTAAACACTTGTATAACTCTTAGTTCTAAATGAAATATATGAATATGTCATAATGTTCATTTATTTGAATATGTACTTCTGGAAATGCTGCAACTCTGTGGTTAAAAGAAAAAGGGGGAATTGTAGGGGGATACAGTATGGGTAAATGAAGGTGGTATAGAATGTAATCTTATCCCCTAAAGAGCTGCAGCTGAACCAATTACTAAAGATTAGGAKCAGGCCTGATGTTAACAGGCCACACCTGTAGCCAATAAGAACAGTGTTATAAAAGAGTGGATTGGTGGGATCTGGAGTCAGATGGCTGCTGCAAGGACCAGGAACAGTCAGTGCTGGAGGAGCTGCCTACAAGAAACATCGAGAAGGTATGAAACTGGCAGTATGGAATCCTTGCACTATAATGGTAATGGAACTCTTGTATATATATATATATGTACAACCCCAATGATTCTGTGATCAGAGGATGTGGTTTCTAATTTCAGCATCATTAAATGCATCATCCAGCCTTTTCATGCCCCTGTCTCCTGGTGGGAATCACTCTGCCAGGCTGGAGAACACTCCATGGGTGCTGGAGGACACGGAATGTGCAATGGACCCACCAGGGTGAGCTCTGGCTGTGTGGTGGCTGTGTCTCTCCTGTTTCTGAGTTTTTCCTTGGACAAGCTGAATTATGGAATKGTGTTGGATCTGTCCTGGGGCTGTGTGGCCACCAAGTCCTCCCTGGGACACCCTGGGTTTGCTGGGAAAGCTGAAATGGTTGGTTCAACTAGGGAAAGAGGGGAGGTGACACCCCCTTGTCTTGAGTCCCACCATTTGGAATGTTCAAAAAAGCTGAAATGGTTCAGCAGCTCTGCCCTTGAGCTCGGCAGGTGAGAAACAGCAGAGTCCAAACAACCACTTTGCCCAAAAAAAAACCCCAAAAATATCAGTTTGTCACTGCTGTCCCTGATGTGGATCATGTGGTGTTTTTTTCCCTTGGATGTCAGCCTGCAACAATCACCTGCTCAAGACCATGAGGTGCTGAGGGCAGGCAAGGGCCCCAAAAGTTGCCTGTAGGAAGTTCATGACCCTCAAACAGAGACAACCTTTTATTAAATGTGTTTAATGTTGTTGGATTAAAGGGTGAGCTGCTCTTTTTTTCAATCATTATTTAATTTTTTAGGGGGTGGTGTGACCGTGTTCACACGGGTCCGAGGATGAGGGAAGAGACGAGGATCTGACTCCATGTTTCAGAAGGCTGATTTATTATTTTATGATATATATTATATTAAAATTGTACTAAAAGAATAGAAGAAAGGATTTCATCAGAAGGCTGGCTAAGAATAGAAAAAAAGGACTGAATAACAAAGGCTTGTGTCTCAGACAGAGAGTCCGAGCCAGCTGGACTGTGATTGGCCATTAATTAGAAACAACCACATAAGACCAATCACAGATGCACCTGTTGCATTCCACAGCAGCAGATAATCATTGCTTACATTTTGTTCCTGAGGCCTCTCAGCTTCTCAGGAGAAAAAGTCCTAAGGAAAGGATTTTTCAGAAAATATCATGGCTGCAGGGGTGGTGTACAAYGTGCCACACTCTGATTTCCAACCAACTAAAGACAAGCAGCAGAAACACCAAACTGTTCTGGGGGTTCAGCCCTTCTCCTGGGTTTGCTCTTCAGTGATCTCTTTCCCCTGCCAGAAGTTATTCTCCACCTGATTTAAGGGATTACAAACATTCCTTCTGCCCAGCTGCCCCTGGGGAGCCCCARTTCCCTCCCAGCTGCAGGAAGGAGWAGGCTCAGGATMCCTGAGTGGGCTCCTTCATTTTTAAATGGAGTTTCTGCTCAGAGGTTAAATCATTTCAGCTCTGATYCTCCTTAAAAGTGGTGATTAATCCCCTCACACAGAGCAGGATCTTGTACAAAAATCACCAACATGGCCCTGGGCATTTTTCCCCCCCCAGTAATGAGAGCAATTCATAACCCAGCATCCCTTAAAGATCCCAGTTTCCCTGGAGGAGACAGCACTGGTCATAAAAACAATCCTGAGATGCTCTGCCCCCCAGTTTCTGGTGGGGGAAAAKTCTGCAGAGAAAAGTAATTGTTGGTTTAAAACTTCAGCCTGCATTCAGCAGCAATCCATCACCTCCTGGGTGTTTGGGAGCTCAGGTTGCTCAATATTCAGGCTGGGAATCCTCAGCAGGAAAAAAAAGGGACTGGGGGCACTGTGAAATATTGCCAGGGAAATTCTCTCTAACCTGCTTGCATTTCACACCCTTCTCTTTGCTGGGCAGGGAGGGAAGAGGARCCAAAGCTCAGTTCTTGTTTCTGCTCCAGCCCCAGGAGAAGCAGCAGGAGTGTGGGGATGTGGATGCAGCTCYGTGCCTGGGATGCTGCAGGGCCCTGGAGCTGCAGAGGGGCTGTGGTGCTGGGTTCACAGCTCCTGAACACACCTGGGATGGGGTTACAGGTGCTAAACACACCTTGGGTGTGGTGCTGAGCTCACAGCTCCTGAACACACCTGGGCTGGGGTTACAGGTGCTAAACACACCTGGGATGGGATTTCAAGTGTTAAATACACCTGGGCTGTGGATTCAGGTGTTAACCACACCTGGGCTGTGGTGCTGAGCTCACAGCTCCTGGACACACCTGGGATGGGGTTTCAGGTGTTGAATACACCTTGGGTGAGGTTTCAGCTCCTTAAACACACCTGGGCTGTGGTTTTTGGTGTGCTAGACACACCTGGGCTGGTGTTGCATGTTTGAACACCCTGAGCTGGGGTTTCAGGTGCTAAATACACCCCAAGAGGGGTTTCAGATTCAGTCCCTCCTTGCCTGGTTTTAGGTGTTAAACACACCTGGGCTGGGTTTCAGGTGTTAAACCAGACCTGGCTGTGGTTTTAGGTGCTAAATACACCTGGGCTGCAGTTTCAGGTGCTAAACACATCTAGGATGGGAATTCAAGTATTAAATAACACTGGGCTGGTTACAGGTGTTCAATACACCTGGGCTGTGGTTTTTGTGCTAAACACACCTGGACTGTAGTTACAGATGTTAAACACACCTGGGCTGGGGTTTCTTTGGTGCTAAATACACCCAGTGACTGCAATTTCAGCTGCTAAACACACCTGGGCTGGGTTTTCAGGTGTTCAGTACACCTGGGCTGGGGGTTTCAGGTGTTCAGTACACCTGGGCTGGGTTCAGGTGTTACACTGGCTGGTTTTTTGGTGCTAAAACACACCTGGGCTGTGGATTCAGGAGTTAAACACCCCTAGGCTGTGGATTCAGGTGTTCAATCCCCCTGGGCTGTGGTTACAGGTGCTAAAACACTGGCTAGGGTTCAGCTCCTAAACACACCTGGGCTGTGTTACCAGGTGTAAAATACACCTGGGCTGGGGTTTCAGGTGTTAAACACATCTGGGCTGTGTTTTCAGGTAAAATACACCTGGACTCTAATTTCAGGTGTTAAACACACCTGGGCTGTAGTTTCAGGTGTTGAACACAGTTGGGCTGGGGTTTCAGGTGTTCAATCCCCCTGCGGCGTGGTTACAGGTGCTAAACACACCTGTGGCTGTGGTTACAGGTGTTAATACACCTGGGCTGGGGTTACAGTGCTAAACACACCTGGCGTGGTTTCAGACACCCATCATGCGTGGCCTTGTCCCTGAGCCAGGAAATCTCCCTTTAAGGCAGACTGGGAGAGAAGCCAAACTGCTGGAGAAGGAAACACAAAGGATTGCTGCCACTTCAGTTAAATTTACATCACCAAGGCCGTTCCAGGCTCCAGGGAGTCCCTTTGGCTGCAGCTTGATGTTCATTCTCTGTAGCTACAGCCACCTAAGGGGGTGTGAATGCAAAATCTTCCATTCCTTAAGGATAATTTTTAAAAGCTGTTGTTGATCTGTGCTCAGGGAGGCTGGGGAGGTGTCTGCTCACAGCACTCACGGGTCACACTGGGTCTAAAACCAAATCTGACCTTTCCTAGCCAGGGTGTGGGGGTAACACAGCAAGTCCCACCCCATTTGGGTGTAAAACTTCACCTGAAAGTTCACAGAATCACAAAATGGTTGGAAGGGACCTTTGAGATCACCTCATTCCCTCAGTGACAGACAAAACTTTATTTCTGACCCAGAGATGGGGCAGCTGAGAGGTGTTTTAGAAGCTTTTATTCCATTTTCAGTCTCATGTGAARGGTGAGACAATACAGATRTTRTMWYTCACCCCATCACAATCAGAAGCCAATTATTTCCTAATTACAACACGTGATAAGTGTTTCTTGGTCTGTCAGCTTTTTGTTACATTATGTTGTAGATGCTTTAAGGCCAACCATCTAAAACTGCTCCTTGTGGGTCTTAGTACAGCGTGAGACAAAGCAAATCTACAAATCCACTTCCCACACCTCAGGAGTGTTCWCCTTGACAAACCAGGTTCTCACTGGGAGAGGATCTCCTGTGGAGATGTCAATGCAGGGCTGCCTCTGCAGAAACCATCCCAGCTCTACCTCCTTCTCTAGCACAGACTGCTGGAAATGTGAGATGGAGGTGAGCAAGGCCATTGTCCAGTCACATTCCTGCTCCATCATCCCACAGCTGGGAGCTTTCCTGCTGTGAGACACATTGAGTCTGGATCTGTCCTGGACATTTCTTTACCCAGGGGAAGCTCTGATTTGGGGTTTGTCCTTGGTACAGTTACCCTAAACCTGTTTGTCTYGAGGGAAGATCACTCAGCAACCCCAAGCTGCTCCTGAGAGATGTCAGAGACACAGGGACAGAAAACACCAGGATGATTTTATTTCAGGGCTGTACCACCCTCTGTTCATCACCTACAGCTGGMAGCCCTTGAGTCAGTGCCTCTTGTTCCTGCAGCCCCCCTCCATCCCTTCCAGAGGGGTTTGGATGCTCCTTTTCCAGCAATGTCATTTATCTGCACRTGTCTCAGAGCCTGAGCTTGGAAAAACGCAGGTGAGGGTGCACAGAAACAGATTTCAGAGTTTTTCTGCACAAAAATAACATTTCCCAAATACTCCATCCCTGCAATGTCCAAGGCCAGGCTGGACAGGGCTTGGAGCAGCCTGGGACAGTGGGAGGTGTCCCTGCCATGGCAGGGGTGGCACTGGATGGGCTTTAATGTCCCTTCCAACCCAAACCATGGGTTTCCATATTCAGGGAATTTCCATTTTCATGGGTTTCCATGACTAAGACTTGGATCATTGTTTTGTCCCAGGGTCCATCCTGCAGCTGATGAGCTGGATGCAGATGGAGCCAACTCCTTGCCCTGCTCTGGAACCTCCCTCAGCTCACTCCTGTCTCTGCTGGGAGATGCTGACACTGTTGGATCCCCATCCCTGCAGCCCCCAGGAATTCTGGACACCCCCCATGGCCCTGCACCCATCCCTGCTGCCAGAGGATGCCAGAGCTGCCAGCTCCTCTTGCCTTGCCTTGGCCTCCCCTCCTGCTGCAGCCCCAGCCAGGTGATTGATCAATAATGTGTGGCAGAAAGCTGGACTGTAAACCTGAGTGATGGGGCAGATCACAGAGCAGGGGGATTGAAGGGGCCATCCCCTGGGGCATCACAGAGGTTTATGTCTGGTAATATCTCGTGGAATAAAAATAAAACCTGACACAACGTGCTGAGTTATCCTCTGATGGGGGAGAGGGCTCCTGGCTGGCTGCAGTTGTTGCAGTGATGTCCACAGGGTTATTGTTGGCCATATTAATTAATTCCCATCCCAATTAATTCCCCTGCTGAGTGTGGAACCTGCTTCTGCATCCCTGACTCCTCTTTTGCCTCCAGCAACAGGATCAGGGCATGCAGACAGGATATTTCCAAAAAGAGCAGGGAATTATTTTTTTGGATGCTGTTAATTCAAACCCAGGATGAAGCAGTGACAACAAAAGTTTTCACTCAGCTCTTTGTAAAGGGAAGGAAGGGACAAAAGCAGCGTTTCTTACACCCCCACAAGTTGTTTATTGGACGAGATTGACACTTCTGGGAACAACCTGTTTGCACACCAACCCCTCTCTTGTTAAACATCTTCATTAATTAACTCCATCTGGCTYGCCTGCCTTTGGATAGAAAAGATCTCTTGCTTTGATCATTTGCTGTTTACATCTTTCTTGCCGTTTGGTAAAACACACAATAAATACTGTGTGGCACAAAACAAACAAAAAAAAAGTCCTGAAACATGCTGAAAAACTGTCAAACACCTACAAAATGTACTTTTTCTGACCCTGATCAGATCCTGCTCCAGCTCAGCTTCCCTTGAGGACAAAGGAGCCCAAAACCACGTTTTAGGATGGTTCAAGGTGGGGTTTGCCACCTCCAGGTGTTTCTGGAGCCCCTCCAAGAGATGATGTGTGATGGTGTGGCACCAAAATTCCTTTCCTGCAGACCTGGGTCTTGCAAAGACTTGGGAGCAGCTGCTGGAGGAGAGGGAGACTGTGATGGTGGGGTCTGGATGTCCCATCCATCCTCCATCCTTCCTTCACTGCTTTCCTGGGAAGCACAGCAGGATTTGCACAGCTCCCTGTGAACAGCCTATGAGTTTTGGGGGGTTTTCTGTGCCCAGGATGGTGTTGCCTGAAGCATGGGGTGGAGAAGGGACCAGGGCACCTGAGGATGTGATGGATGCCTGAGGGCAGCTGCTGCAGGAGGCAATGCTGAGCTGAGCATTTTTATGGAGTATTTTCCCCGTCCTGCTCTCCTGGTTTTGTGGCAGATTCCCCATGGTGGGTAACTGCAGAGGATGGGATTAAAGGGAGTTTCTTTATGACCCTTTATCAGTTTGCAGCACCCTGCACTGGCCCCTGTGCCCCCCAGGATGTCCCTGCAGCTCCTCTGGGGTGCCAGCCCTGCCAGGCAGTGCCAGGGCTGAGCAGGGCTCTGTGCCATTCACAGTCCCTAAATTCGATTCCTTCACCCAGGGTTTTTCTCCTGGGAAGCTGAAAGGCAGCGAGAGGCCTCAGAGAAAAGGAAAACAATTCTTGTCTCGTTTGCTTCTCCTGTGTTGTGCTCATGTGGAATGTGTTTGGAGATTGTTTACCCACAGGTGATTGTTTCATTGGATTCTGCTGTGAGTTGTTTTCACTCTTTGGCCAATCAGGGCCAAGCTGTGTCAGGGCTCTGGAAAGAGTCACAAGTTTTCATTATTATCTTTTTAACCTTCAGTAAGAGTATTTTCCCTGTCCTGCTCTCCTGGTTTTGTGGCAGATCCCCCATGGTGGGTAAGGCAGGGCTCTGTGCCATTCACATGCCCTGAACATGATCCTTTCACCCAGGGTTTTTCTCCTGGGAAGCTGAGAAGCCTCAGAGAAAAGGAAAACAATTCTTATCTCATTTGCTTCTCCTGTGTTTTGCTCATGTGGAATGTGTTTGGAGATTGTTTACCCACAGGTGATTGATTCATTGGATTCTGGTGCGAGTTGTTTTCCCTCTTTGGCCAATCAGGGCCAAGCTGTGTTGGGACTCTGGAGAGAGTAATGAGTTTTYATTATTATCTTTTTAGCCTTCTGTACGTATCCTTTGTACATTCTTTAGTATAGTAAAGTGTCGCCACATTTCTCTTCACAGAGAAAAGCAAGGCACAATTCTTCCCAAGAGTATCTCTGGGATTCATATTCTCAGAACCTCAGAGAATGATCAAAACAATTCTTATCTCATTTGCTGTGCCTGTGTTTGTGCCAAAGTAGAATGCAACATGGAGATGGTTTACCCACAGTGATGGTGTTTGGTTTCCTTGGCCTATCAGGGCCAGGTGTGTGTGTGTGTCAGGACTGTGGGCTGACAGTCACGAGATTTTGTGCAGTGATGTGCAGAGCCGAGTGCTTGGCAGATTCAGTTTAGATGTAATGTAATATAATATAGACTAATATAGTATAATAAAGTAATTAATTAGCCTTCTGATATCCATGGAGTCCTCCTCATCATTCCTCCTTCGTTGGGGCCTTCTCAGCACAGGAATAGTACAGTTTAGCATTCTTTAATATAATATAGTATAATAAAGTAATAAATTAGCCTTCTGAAAACATGGAGTCAGATCCATCATTGTCTCCCCTTGTTGGGCTGCCTGCATTTACAACAGGGCTCAGTTTGCCACTCCCCATGGCTGGGATGTGCAGACTGACCCTGTCCTGCTCCTGTCCTGCTTCCCCTGTCCTGCCCCTGCTCTCCTTCCCCTGTCCTGCCCATGTTCTCCTTCCCCTGCCCACTCCCACCCCAGGTGCTCTCCCAGGGCTCTGTGGCCACCATGAGCATCCCTGGGATGCTGGGAAAGGGGTTTCCATGGTGACAGCACACTGAAAATCTCTCAGCACGTTCTTTCCCCCAGTTTTTTYCCCAGTTTGGGTGGCAGGAGGGGATGGGATCCCCCCAGGCTCCCCAAGCCTGCCCCAYCCAGCTGGGTGGGCTCCCATCCCAGCCATTCCCCAGGGATGGGAAGGGGCTCCTCCTTCTTCCCAACTCCTCAGGTAAGATGTAAAAGCACCAGGCACTGGAGTTTGGGGTGCAGGGGTTGGGGGGGGATTGGTTACAGCTCTCCCAAAACTCTCCTGAGGCTGAGTGAGGCTTGTCCCTTGGCCAGGGGCTGTGCAGCCAGGGCTGATCTCAGGGCAGGACTCAAGGGCCATGCTGATCCCAGCTTTGGAGCTCCTGGGGAACAGCCTGGAGTCTGGTTTTATTTTACAGAATTCCTCCTTCAAGCCTCTCTGCCCCTGTCTCTGTTTGAACAACTTCCACCCTTGGACAGTGAGGAGGACTCTGCACTAAGGTGGCATTTCCAGAGCAGAGGGGGCAGAAGAGCCCAGGGCTGTTTGTCCACCACAAATACAACAGCAAAGAGATCATTCAGCATGGCAAAGCTGTGTTTCCATGATGAAATTTTCCAGAACAAGGTGAYCAAACCCAGTCTGTGATTTGGGAAGGCCAGGCTGGCCAGGGCTTGGAGTGGGACAGTGGAACAAAATGAGCTTTAATGTCCTTCCCACCCAAACCATCCCATGGTTCAGGGTCCTTTAACCCAGGGAAGACCTCCAAATGTCTGAGAGGCTGCTCAGGGTGCTCTGAGGCTGTGACAGAGCTGCCAGAGATAAAAGGATGTGTAACTGTGAGCTKGAGTTTGCTCTGTGCCCTGACCCTGTTGGGTTTGCTGGAATGGATGGAGCTGGGCCTGTCTGCTCCTGGGGAATGGCAACAGCTGGGATTGACCTGAGGACACATCTGGTCACAGCTGCTGGGCTCTTCCCAGGGGCCACTGGTTAAAAAGGCAAATGTTTGTTCTGGTCCTTTTCTGAGTGTTCCTGAGAGGTGACAGCCATTTAAAAAGTAAGATTTAAGATATAGACAAGAACAGGGAGTTTCTGTAWGGGGGATAAGCAGCAAAGGAARGCTGGGCTGGGGGKATCAGGGGATCAGCAYCCACATTTTGAGCTGAGGGAGCATGGGGTGCTCAGGGAGAGTTTTGGGGTAACTGCTGGGCACTGCTTTGCTGTGCCCTAGTTTGATGGGCACTGGTTTGATGGCACTGGTTTGATGTTCACTGGTTTGATGGCACTGGTTTGATGGCACTGGTTTGCTGGGCATTGGTTTGATGTTCAGTGGTTTGATGACACTGGTTTGCTGGGCATTGGTTTGTTGGGCATTGGTTTGATGTTCTCTGGTTTGATATTCACTGGTTTGATGGCACTGGTTTGCTGGGCATTGGTTTGATGTTCACTGGTTTGATGGCACTGGTTTGATGTTCTCTGGTTTGATGTTCTCTGGTTTGATATTCACGGGTTTGTTGTGCCCCTGGTTTGCTGGGCACTGGTTTGGTCAGCACTGGTTTGATGGCACTGATTTGATGGCACTGGTTTGCTGGGCACTGGTTTGCTGGGCGTTGGTTTGTTGGGCATTAGTCTGATGTTCTCTGGTTTGCAATTCACTGGTTTGATGTTCACTGGTTTGATATTCACTGGTTTGATGGGCACTGGTTTGTTGAACACTGTTTGATGGGCACTGTTTGACGTTCTCTGGTTTGGTGAGCACTGGTTTGTTGTGCCCCTGGTTTGCTGGGCACTGGTTTGATGGGCACTGGTTTGCTGTGCCATGCTTTGCCCTGCACTGGTTTGATATTCACTGGTTTGTTGGGCACTTTGATGTTCTCTTGTTTGCTGTGCCCTGCTTTGCCCTGCACTGGTTTTCCCTATCAGCCCTGTGTTGGCAAAAAGGGAATATCAGCAGGTGAGCCTGGCCATGGTGAGCAGAGGCTGAATGWCTCTGTGAGAATGGGAGCACAGCCCTGTTCTACAGATTTCAGACCTCCCTGCAATTTCAAATGCCCAGTAAAATAACAAAACCACCTTTTCTTCTCATCCAGAGCTGTTGTAATTTCCCATATTGGGGGTCTGGGTGCATTTTCTGTGGGTCAAAGAGACCCCTGGGCCCGGCAGGCTGGGGAGGGAGAGATGTCAGAAGATGTCACAAAAATGATTTGGATGTTTTGGATGGAGCCCCCCTGTTCTTCCAGACAGCTCCAGAAGATCCTGTCCCACCCTGGGGCAGGATGAACTTCACCTCACCCTTCCTGGCAGATGTTTGGCCAGTTTGCACCAGCTCTCATTCTGCCCATTAAAAGGGAATTATTTGGGATCACTGAAGCATCTCTGGTCACGCTTTGGTGGTTGGCACCACACGGGCTGGCACAAAAGCTGCTCCCTAAATCCAAGAGTTTACAGTGCCCTTGATGAGTCCATTTTCCAAACCTTCTGTCTTCACACCAACATTATTCAGAAAATCCTGCACTCACAGCCTGGGCTGGGGAAATCCAGGAGAAGAGCTGCATCCTGGTTTTGGAGAAAAGGGAGGGATTGATGCCCTCTGCAKCAGGGATATTTTAGGGGCAGCAGGGAGCCAGTGCTCCCCACAAAGTGTCTCCTGAYCCTTGTAGGGAACATGGGAATATCCAGGGGGATGCTTCAAGTTTTCCCTTTTGCTGGATCCCACAGGAATTTGAAAAGGCTTCTGCTCCAACCTTGTGAGTTGGGCAGCGACCCCAAAGTGCTGCAGGTTTAGAGACAAGTTTGTGGTTATAAATCTGAGTTTAACTCTGAATAAATCCTCCCAGTCTCTTTGTGTGACCCAGGTGAGCCTTGGGAATGCTCAGGAGAGTGTTTTTTATGGATTTCAGTGGATTTCTGTGTTGTGTTTCTGTCCAAGATTCAAACCAGCGGATCTGGGAGCTGGAGGTTGGTTCTGGTGCTTTTCTCTCCAAATTTGGTTAAAGGGGAGAAATTATTCCCTCGTACAGGTTTCCTAGAGCAGCTGTGGCTGTCCAAGGCCAGGCTGGACACTGGGGCTGGAGCAACCTAGGACAGTGGAAGGTGTCCCTGCCATGGCAGGGGGTTGGAACAGGCTGACCTTTAAGATTCCTTCCAACCCAAACCATTCCRTGGCTCTGTGATAAATCCAAATGTGCACTTCTGCATTTTTTCTGGGCAAAGTCAGGTGACAGCCATGACAAAGCAGAAGCAGGCTGGAAGTGCCTACCAGGGTGTGCAGACAGACWGAATCTCTGCAGTGACTTCTGCCAGGTGGGAAAGTCTCCCTAAATGACTCCCACTATTAAGAACCTCCTCGTTAAATCTGATTTTTATAATTTTTTTCCTTGTTTTTGGTCTCTTTGAAACTCTTAGAGCAGTCTGATAGCCATGATCTTAATAATCTTAAACAAACTTGGGCAGCAGTTGTTTTTTAGGGTGGATTGTTTGGAATTTCCAGGTGGAAGAGGATGGCCCAGCCTGGGAGAAGGAGCAGGCTGTGGAACATTGGGGTGTTTCAGACATCCAGGCTGGGGAGAAGACAACATTTCCCTGTGGTATTGCCAAAGTGCCCAGTGTCTGATAAAAAATGACCAACCAAAGTTGTCTTGGTTTGGAAAGACAGGAGTTTGCTAAGGCAGGAGCCTCCCCTGAAATGGAGAATGTAAACCCTCCCCACCCCTCCGAATTGCTATAATTTTAAATTAAGGGGCTTCTGGGGCAAAATATGGGAGCAGGAAATAACAGTTCTTTAATAGAAACAAACAAACAAAAAAAGAATAAAATAACAATGCAGTCACTAGAACAACACTGACAGAGTCAACACCCAACCTGACACCCTGTTGGTCAGGGTGTTTGTGGCAGTCCGATTGAAAATGTGGCTGCAGTCCTCTGAAGTACAGGTGTGGTTCTGTTGGAGCAAGGAGGATCTGTAGAGAAGGATGTAGTCTTCCTCTGAAGATCCAGTGCAGGAAGAGGCAGCTGCTGTTCCTCTAGGAATCCCGTGGAGAAAAGCCTGCTGGTGTCCAGAATCTCAGATTATATCTGGGTAGCAATGCTTGGCTCCTCCCTCTGGGCGGAGCATCTCCCAATGGGATGTTACAGTTCTTATCAGTCGTGCACTGACATTCAATAGTCTGTTATCAGCAAGAGTCCCCTCCCGAGGGAGGTGTGAATGTGGTCACTCAAAGAGAGAGATAAGGCAAACTGCCCACTTGACAAAGGTAATCTGCCATACAGATGGTAGTGGAAAACATCTTGCACGCAACTTCACAAAAGTGCCCAGTGTCAGATAAAACTGACCATCCAAGCTCTCTGGAATCCAGCTCCATCACCTTCATGAAGTGGGGACACAGAGAGGGACAGGAGGTCCCTGGGAACCTCTTCCAGAGCTAGGAAAAAAAGGGAGGATCTGTGGTTGTGGTTTCTGGCTTCTTATCCCTCTCTAGAATCCTGGAATGGTTTGGGTTTTAAGGTTAAGGAATCTTAAAATGGTTTGGGTTTAAGGTTAAGGAACACTAAAATAGTTTGGGTTTTAAGGTTAAGGAACCCTAAAATGGTTTGGGTTTAAGGTAAAGGAACCCTAAAATGGTTTGGGCTTAAGGTTAGGGAACTGTAAAATGGTTTGGGTTTTAAGGTTAAGGAACCCTAAAACAGTTTGGTTTTTAAGGTTAAGGAATCTTAAATAGTTTGGGTTTTAAAGTTAAGGAACACTAAAATAGTTTGAGTTTTAAGGTAAAGGAACCTTAAAATGGTTTGGGTTTTAAGGTTAAGGAACCTTCAAATGGTTTGGTTTTCAAGGTTAAGGAACCTTCAAATGGTTTGGGTTTAAGGTTAAGGAACCTTAAAATTCATCTCATTCCAACTCCCTGCCATGGCAGAGACAACTTTCACTATCCCAGGCTGCTCCAAGCCCTGTCCAGCCTGGCCTGGGACATTCCAGAGATCCAGGGGCAGCCACAGCTGCTCTGGACACCCTGTGCCAGGGCCTCACCACCCTCCCAGCCAACAATTCCACCCCAATATCTTTCCTTACCCAAATTTATTCTTCCTCTCCACAGCTCAGCCACRGGGTAGGATTCATCCCCTCAGTGTCCCTTCCTTAAAGTGGGGCTAAATCTTTTTTTTTAAGTGAAAATTGTGTGTCCCAATGATGACCCTGAAGTTGACTGGGAAGAATTTTCTTCGTAGTGAAGGGAAAGGGAGCTCACATCCTTTGAATGCCCATCCCAGCCTGCATTAATGCAGCTGCTCCACTGCTCCAAATCTCTGCCAGCTYGAGTGGATGTGTGCCAGAGTGTGATGGATGTGTTGATTTTCCCTTTCTCTCTGGAGTTCAAACACTCTGCATTGATTTGTGTCCTCGTTTGGGTGCTGGSTGAGCAGCCAGGCTGGGAAGCAGCTCTGCCTGCCGTCCATCAAACCCTCCCAGGGCTTTGTCTTCATTCCCACTCTGCTGCTCCTGCATGGAGCTGGGGCTGGGCTCCGGCCAGGCTGTGCTGGGGCTGGAGCTGCTGCTGGGAACTCTTCACCACAGCCTGGTGAAACTGGGACAGAAAAAATGGCATTTGGGGTGTTCAAGCCAGCGCTGTGCTCTGTGCTGAGCTCAGCTCTGCATCCAGGGGCTGGGAAAGCTGAGAGCCCTGTGATGCCTTGAGGTTTAGCTTTCATATTTTCCAGATTCTGCATTAGTGTGTGACTCTGAACTCCATATAAAGTGACAGCAAGCTCTCCTCACAGCTCAGTCAGACAGAACAATCCTTTTCCAGCCCCAGAACCAAGGACAGCTTGAGTTTTTTGGGCAGCTTCAGCCCAAAAAGTGCAAACAACAGGGAATGGAGGAGAGCAATATGGGAGGATGGGACTGCATGACCTGGAGCTGGAATTGGACAATTAACCCCAATATGGAAATGACCCAAAACTTATAAAAGTGTGAAAACTCATGACTCAGAGTCCATCTTGGGTCCATCTATGGCCAGGCGCTTGCACTGCCCAAGGTGCATCCTTTGAAGGCCTTTTAATAAAACCCCACTTTATTATTTTAACACTGTTCAGCATATAGTAGAATAGAATAGAATAGAATAGAATAGAATAATATTATATTATATTATATTATATTATATTATATTATATTATATTATATTATATTATATTATATTCATGGATATAATGTAATAATATATATATATTATATGTGTATATAATAGATATACATATATATATTATATGTATATAATATATATAATATATATGTATATAATATATATATTATATACATATATTATGTATATAATGTATATACATATGTATATGTATATAATATATATATTATCTATATAATATATATTATATACATTATATAATATATACTGTAATACTGTAATGTATATATTATTATATACATTATATAATATATATTATATACATATACAATATATATATAATTTAATATATACATAGAGTCAGATTCTCATCTCTCACTTCGTCCTGGGGACCCTCACAAACTCAACAGCTGATGTGACACTGGGGACATCTCTCCAGATTGGCAAGCCATAACCAGTCAGAGCCAAACCAAAAGTCAGATTTGTGACCTTGAGTCACTGGAGGGAGAATCAATTCTCCCACTATAATGGTAATTATGAGGTGTCTCTTTCCCTCCTACCACCTGGGAAGCTTTATTAGGACTACTGATTAGGTTTTGTTCATTAAACAGCAGTGGTGGGAAAAGGAAAAGTTGAGGAAAAGCTCCCACAGCAAAAAACTTGCAGGCAAAACCCCCGGGGATCTGCCCTGACACTGGGGAGACCCCAGTGAGGGTGGGAGGGGAAGGCTCCCAGTTTGGCTGCATTGTAACTTCCTCCAGTCAGGGTGTGGGTTTTGTTTGCTTTGCTTGAAATGCTGTTGTTTGTTAGGATTTTTTTTTTACTACTTTGATGGTTGAGGKGTTTTCCAGATTAAAATCTTCCCCTTTTATTTTATTTTTTCTTAACTTTCAAGGGATGCGCTGGAAGCTTTAAAGGGGTTGGGAGTTACATAACTGAGTTTGATTTTATTTTTACAGCGAGATGCTAAGCTCTGTAAAGCCTCCACAAGCTTAAAGAACACATCTTCCAGCATCCTTGTGTGCTATCCATGCCACCCAGCCCTGGGCTATCCCTGGATTTTATCCCAGCAGCTGCATTTGCAGCCTTGACTGTGCAGGAAGTGTCTCCTGTGGCTCCCTGTGCACACACAGCCCTTTCCTCACCCCATGRGTTTGGGATCTGGACTTCCCTGAGATCACCCATCAGCTCCACAGAGCTTAGCAACACCAAATCTGTGTTTGCCAACATTTACACCCCACAGAGAGTGGGAATTTCAGTGTCCCAGTGACTGTGGGGATGCTGCAGTCAGTGCAGAGCTGTCCTGGCTGTGGGTGATGCCTTGAGAATCTGCCCTAGAGCAGAGGCTGGGCAGAGTTCCAGAATGAAGCAGGGATTTATGRAAAGGATCTCCTCCATGGATGCACCTTGGGCAGCACAAGAGCCCAGCCAGGGCTGCACCCAAGATGAACCAAAATGGCCCCAAAATGCACGAAGCGCTCCCGGTCTCTCCCTGGGAATCAGTTCTGCTCCATTTGCATCTGCAACTTCATTGTCCATTCCAGCTTTTAGCCCTCACTCCACCCTCGCTTGTTTTCTCTCCTCAGGCCCCCACGGCTGGTTGTGTCTTGGGCTGAGATTTGGCGTCCATTTTGTCGTTGGTGGCCCAGCTGGAGAGGATTGGTTTTGTCCTCCTGCTCTGTGCACAGAGCTTCCCATCCCATAATATGAAGCCCAGATCCCACACACTAAAGCAGCAAGTAATGTGAAAAAAATAGAAAAGTAGAACCTGAGCCATGGACCCCCTGTCCCCAAGTGCCACAATCCACAGGGCTTCTTGAACCCCTCCAGCAATGGGAATTCCAGCCCTGCCTGGCACCCACTGTGCCATCCCTTGAACCCTTTCCGTGAGGGAATTGTCCCAGTGTCCCCCTAGCAGCTCCCCTGGGCCAGCCTGAGGGCTGTTCCCGTCCATTGTGTGCCTGCCTGGCCATGGAGCCTCCCAGAGTGACTCTGCTCCCTGCGCGAGCTCGGCCCTTGCCAGCCCCTCTGCCCAGGATCTCAGCTGGAGCCCAAAACAGGCCTGGGCCCCAAGAGTTGGATTGGGCCCTGGCAGGGCTGCTGGGCCAGCCCCACCTGGAATATTCGCATCGGCCGCATAGGGTCACACGTGCGGAATTGACACAGCAAAAACCCCAGACCTGGACCACCTGAGGTTCCGACCCACGGTGGTTTCCGTGCTCCTGGGTGAGTTTGGGTCTTTGTTCCTTGGTGCCCAGCTGGAGCAGGAATTGTTTGTCTCCCTGCTCTGGTGCCAGAGCTCAACCAATCCATAATGTGAAGTCTCAAGAACCCACGCAAACACTAAAGCAGGCACAGAATGTGAAAAATCATAAAAGCTCCACCTGAGGTATGATGGGTGTTCTCCTGGAAATTTTGGGGATTGCAGCCAGCAGAACAAATTCCAGCCTTTCCACCCCAAATCCCAGCTCTGGGGACACCCAGGCTGGCAGGCACAGGTGGGTGTGCAGGTTTCCCAGCATGTGCAGGGAAATCCCAGATTCAACTCCCTGGGATTTTCCAGCACAAAGAGAAAAAAAGCAACAAACCCACAACGCAGAACCCTGAGGGGGAACAAGCTCTGACCTATTTTTCTCTCATGAACTGACTAGAGATGAAGGCTTGCYTCCCCAGAGAAAAGCCACCTCTCCAGGCCAAATGTGGCTTGTCACGTGAGGGAGGACGTGGTTTTCCACTCTGATGTCCCTCCCTGCCTCAGTGCAGCCCTAAATGTTYCTCTGGGTCTGGGTTGGAGGCACTTGAGATGGGGTGGCTGCTGCACCTGAATGTTGTTTTTGTATAAGACACAGCCCAAGGTCCAAGGACATTTCTTTAATCACTTTATCCCATTTTGGGTGAGATATTTGCTGTTAAATCTTTGTCCCATTTGTGCCTCTCTGCACTCAGATTAACTCCTTGGTGGGACATTAAGAAATCAGCAATAGAACAAATAAAATTCTGGAATGGGAGGGATTTTCTGACTGGGAGCAGYTCCTGGCTGAACTCTGGAATCGGGACAGGCAGGATTTGAAAGTCACTTATTGGTAACACTTCCTAAAGTGCATTGCAATTTGGCAACCCCTGGGTTTTGTGATCACTGGATGTATAAAATCTGGATTTCATAGATTATTCACGTATTTAATCTTTTTTATTCCTTTTTTTTTCCCTTCATGTACCACTTTTTCTGAGCTTCAGGTTCCCAGGAATGGAAAATAAGGCTGGAATAAGCAAAATAAACAGGTCAAGATGAGACAGCTTAGGTGGYTAGTGGAGATTGGATCTTCTGTACCTGCACCTAAAAATGAATGTGGATGAAAACAGTCCAAACCCAATCTCAAAACCTTTAATCACCTTCTTTTTTCCTTCTTTCTTTTATTTTCTTTTTTCCTTTTTCTTTTTTCCTTTTTCTTTTTATATTTTTTCTTTTTTTTCTTTTTCTTTTTCCTTTTTCTTTTTTCTTTTTTTATCTTTTTTCCTTCTTTTTTCTATTTTCTTTTTTCTTTTTTTCTTTCTTTCTTTTTTCTTTTTTCTTTTTTCTCTTTTTCTTTTTCATTTTTTTTTTTCTTTTTTCTCCTTTTTTCTTTTTTCTTTTAAAATTTTTTCCTTTCTTTTTTCTTTTTTCCTCTTTTCTTTTTTCTTTTTAAATTTTTTTTCTTTTATTTTTTTTCTTTTTTTCTTTTTTTTCTTTTTAAAATTTTTTTTTTTTTTCCTTTTTTTTTTTTTTAATAAATAGCTTGGGATATCAGACTGTAACCCTGAGCAGATGAAATAGAAGAGGGTTGGGAAAACAGACAACAGGAAATACTAATTTCCGCCCAGGAAAAGCGTCCAATCAGGAAGTATGCCCAGCAATGGACAGATGGCAATTCTTGAGTGATTTTAGCTTTGGATGCTGAACACAAAGTTCCTGCTGAAAGTATCCTCCAAACCTTCCTGTGGAAACTGTTTGTTTAGAAATATTGGCATTTTGCACAGAATAAACAACGTCAGGGAAAAAGTCTCCTGGAATATTGCCATGAATTCCCCGAGCCTGTGCATTAATCCAGGTACCATGTTTCATTTTATCAGGTTTATCATTCTTCCCTAGAGGCTTGAGCCAAAGAGCTTCCAATGTCCAGGTCATCCTAAGTGGATTTATATGCATAATTCGATCTAAGTTGATTTTAAAAACTATTGCTTTTAAATCTCCTGGATTTGTTTATTCTTGTTTTACATTTAATGCACTGGAAATTTCACTGATTAAGCAACACGACAAGTATAATGTACTTTAAATTAGTCCTGAAACAAATTATGTTATTTTTGTCAGTCAAATTAATCTTGCATCTGGAACTTTAAATGAGCCTCCAAGAATTTGGGGTTTTGACTTTGTGGTCGAGGGTGGAGTTCGCGCACATTCCCTGGATTGCTCAGCAGCTTTTTGTCCTCTCTTTGTTCTGCTGCATGGAATGTCTGAAATGCACTCGTGGGTGGACCACCAAAATGGGAAAGGGACATGGGAAATGATGGTGGAGCTGATCTTTGAGGCGTGGGAAGGCCAATAGGAATTGGGGGCTCCGTTGGGGCTTCCTGCCCCGGTGGCAGTGACCAGAGGGTCTTGGTAGTGCCAGGACAGACCTGACAGGAGTGGTCTGGCTGCAGCCCTCCAGGATTAGGAGGCCTCATCCTAAATACAGGTTAGGTCTGTAGGAAAACCTAATCCTAACAAGGACTAAGGTTTTGTAGAACCTAATCCCTAACAAGGATTAGTTCTAACAAATGAGCCATTCAACAATTAAAGAATATAAAGGGCTTTGCTCAAACCTCACCTCGACGGTGGGTTGATTTGGAGCCCTCCCCCTTCTGTTGATCCAGAATGGGTTTTTGAGTGTGGTGTGAATTTTTAATATTGTCCTACTGTGGGGAAATATGGGATTCTAAAAGTGTGGTGACACTCAAATCTATTAAAAATGTGGCTAATTTTTTGAGCCTTGCTGTTTTGTTTTTTACGCTTTTTGGGGTACCAATTAATGAAGTAAAGTCTGTAAAAAATATTGGTAAGTGTGATTGGTTGTTTTTCCTGGTGAGTGGTACGAGGTACAAAGCGTAGCTTGTGCACAGTGTAGGAAAATGTGCTCACTCTTTCCATGCAGAGTGCAGGCAATACCTTCCTCCAGGTTTTTTCTTTAGGAATTGGGATGGATATCCCAGAATCACAGACATGGAGAAGGCTGGGAGGGATCACTGGGAGATCACCTCAGTCCCAGCCCTGCTCCAGCAGCTAATCAGGATTTGTGTCCAGAAACAGGTTGTGATATCTCCAGGGAATGAGACTCCACAACTTCTCTGGGGAGATCTGTTCCAGATCCCTCTCCTCCTTGGCAGGACTCCTGAGGATGCATAATGACCCACCTGAGCTTCTGCTTCTTGGACCTGTGGACCCACAAGGCTCTGGCAAAGGTGAGATCACCCCCCCACTTCATCAAACTTCATTGTTTTCCTCAATTTGGCCTGCTCTGGGTTTTGCCCAACAAGTTTTTGGGTGGTAGGACCAAACTCTGGCAAGAATGTGGTCTGTGGAACTCAGAGGCCAAGTCTG